>BSBK01004388.1:0-370000 GCA_027943335.1 Chamaecyparis obtusa | reverse complement strand
AATAGATTTGTAATCATCAAAATCTATGAGAATAGTACAGAACACCAAGGAATTGCCATGAAAATTAGTCAAATAAACCACCTACAAAGACACCTTGATCACAAAAAAAATATTATAAACCCCTACAAATGATCATGAAAAACCCTGGACCACACTGCAATAGTCGGCAAAACCAATTCTACTAGATCCGGCTGCTTGATCAATAAATTTCAGTCCTTTTTGTTATAGAAAACCCTCCAAGAAATTTGAATTTGAAACACAATGGTCATTTCCAAGGGCTAGTAGAAAATCAATAGTCCATATTGAAAACTTGATCAACTTTAAGTCCTGACCGTCAGATCTCTTTCTTTCCCGGGCTTTAGAATTAACTCTATAGGAATCTTGGTTTACATTTAGTGACTATGTGACCAAAGCCTATCTCATTTGTGAAATGAAACCCCAAACTATTGTTTAACTTTAGGGAATCAGCGAATAAAGGAAACCAACCCACCCTGGTCAAATTTGGTGAACTACCAACTGAAGGGTTTCACCAGTTTGCAAAGAGCTTTATCTGTGTGCCAAATAGTTTAGTGATTACGTGAATACACATTCGCTGAATCACCAGTCAATTTAAAGTACCACCATCTAACTTCATGAATGAGCAAAAAGCATTGAAATTCATCGAGCCACTAACCTTATTTGTCAGGACCACCAAACTTTAGACCTCTGCCTGGGCCCACATTGTGCCACCTGTCACAACCTCATTCACTGCCATTGCTTGGTCACCACTGACATAGGACCCACCTGCCTAAGCCTTTGAAAATGGATAGCAGGCATAAGATCTCATGGCTTTGACACAACCCTTGAGAACTTACACCAAATGTAGATTTAGTCCCCATCATTGATCTCTCTAACAGTGGCCCCACCCTGTACTATCATCCACATTGACCAATCAAAAGCTTCCATATCATGCACATGTAGCAGTGGACCCACCATATTTTTTCAATTCTAAAAACTATGAACCCACTCGACGATTTCCATGTCATTACTCCTTGACCAATCAGAAGCTTCCATCTCTGCAACACCAGGCATTGGACCCACTGACACCATCCTCGATCAGATTCAAAATCAATGGATGTCACATGATCTCATGGGGTAGGAATATTCCATGCGATCATACACTGACCATTGATCAAAAACTCTAACACCAAGCCCTTTGACAAGCTCCAACACATCACTTCATGGACCAATGAGAAAGTGTTGACTAAGCACACCTAGCAGTGGACCTACTTCACTGAAAAGCTATGTCACAAAAAGAATCAATGGTTGTCTTATAATCTCATGCATCTGACACATCCTTTGCAAAGACACACCCACCATTGATCTCTATAGATGTTAGAACCTTCTGAAAAGCCAAAAAATAGGACCCACTAAACACTTTTAATCCTTGGGCAAGATCGAAAGTCATCGCTATACCGCGATGCATAAAATACATGCATCTCATCTTAATAGCATAACGATAGCTGTAAGATCTTTCCACACTTTAATCTTCATACTACTTAAGTCCCACGATGACACATCATCCAACTAGACATCGAACCAGAAAACAACATGTTGTAGAAAAATGACAAGTGGAAGACCTATAATCTTAATACCAATTTTGAAAGATTCTAACAACTGCCACTTCAAGACTACTGATAACCAAAGATAGGCCCACCAGGATAGATGTCACCTTGTTGCATGATCGCATGTCAAAAACTTTGACATCAGGAAACCTTGCGATGTAAGGATAGCCACATATTCTTAAAGGGTCTAATACTTGGAAATATTAATCAGAGACTTACGGATAGCGAAAAATATTAAAAGAGGCTTGAAATCAAACCTTAGTCACATGATCGCATAGCATGAAAATGGCCTATGTGATCATGTGACAAACCACTCAACACTTGAAAAGATGACTAAAGGGGTTCGATAATTAGCACATGGGTATTGGGGATTTAAGTGACCTGAAAAAGTAATGTTAAAATAGAAGAGGGCCAGGGTAAAATAAAGGGTTTTCATACAATGACTAGATTTTTAAATTTTTGAACTAGGGCATGAGGGTAGACACATGAAAAACACTACAGAGGCTAGGAGAAAAGTGCTATAGCCATGAAATTTTTTCTAAGTGATAACAGTGGCTCTAGTTGGGGATGTATGCCTCCCAGAGGCATAACAAGGATTCAAATCTCTGGGAAAAGTAGACCACCCACTAGAAAAGGGCACATAGACCTCAAAAAAAATAGGGAACACACCAGGGAAATAGGAAGGGAAAATATTTACAGAATTTACAATATTTACAGAAGGCTCGAAGACCCAAAATTATGACTAGTCTTTGCCTCTATTAAACAAATAATTTTCATCTCCATTCAGTAGAGGAAAATTGAAATTACATCTCTCATCCATTCTGTCAAAAACATTGTGATCCACATTCAACACATTATATAAAAAATGAGCATCATACTCACCATCACTCAGCAAGATAGGGCCATCAAGTTGCCATAGATGTTGATCATTTTGTGACTTCAAAATGTCACACTCTCCACTTTTACTGTCATGCTGAAAAATGAAACATTCCTTTTCAATCTCATGGATGAACACATCAACATACTGGTTATTAGCTTGCAATGAAGAATAAACCCTTTCTATCTCTTTGCTTTGCAAACTAATATGGCACTCCTCAAGACAAAAATCTAATTGCATGAAAATGGAAGCAACATGCTAATCAAAAATCACATCAGCATCTTCTAGAAAGGAACAAGCACTATTAGTTAATGACTCATTAGTCATTTGCAAATCTAAGATAACCCCTTCAGATTTACCACATTCTCCAACATCAAAGTATAAACAAGAACCACTGACATTAGGCTCTTGAAAAACTAAATCCACACTAGTACACATATCATCATACTCATCAAATATGACATTATCAAATTCATTACAATGATATGTACTATCCTCTTGCATATCAAAAATGGGAGAAAGAACCTCAATAGAAGTTTCACACATCATGCCATCACTTGTATCATCTTCATCAAAAATAATATCCACCAGGTTGTTGGTGTCCAAAATGATGCTTATGCTCTAATAGGCTGCTAATGTACCTTAAGACTGATATTAGGAATGGTTAGTTCGAAGTGTGGGAGCTCTACAAGGCAACTAGACCAACTATAGGGACTTAATATTCCCTCTTCTTCTTCTGGCTATGCAAAACCAACGCGGGTGCACCTAACCTAGTATAAAATATACTTCATACACCAAGGACTAGGTTTGAATAATAGATAATAGAATAGCAAGAAAGTACTAAGTGTTAACCATACACTCATTAACTCTCCATTGCTATGGGTAGAACCACATACAACCAAATACTCAAAACTTAAAAGGATGGTTCTTAACTTATGCTTTTGGGATCACAACAACAGCAATCAGTATTTGTTGATAAAGAGATAATCATTTAGGCCAGTGCCTCATCCATTGGGAAAGATCTCCTAAAACATGAATGCTACACACACCAAACAATAGCTAAGATTCCAAGCCATAAGCACACCTACAATCCCCTTTACTACTTATGAGATATCCTTACATAGATAATAAGATAGATCTATGTCCCATCTAAAGCATCATTTCATCTAATCCTGGATTAGAACTCAAGAATGGATACATATACATAAAACAATATGCAGAGGACTAGAAAGTTCAGAATCTATCTAAGTTGACACAAAGGAGAGATAAGAGTCATGTACTTGTATTAAGTATGAAGAATCCTTAAGTGTAAACAATCAATTTAGAGGAGTCAAGCTTGCAAATTACAGCTTAGACCTACAAATGTTTCTCTATCATCAATAGAATATCGAATGCAAAAGTGTTACAATCTTGGGTCCAGGACTAGGAAAACTTTAGAACTTCAAAGCTGGAACCCTTTGAAAATAATCAAAAACAACATATATACCCATGGTTACCTTGAAATCCCACACAAGCTAGGATGCAACAAGCTAAGGGTAACCATGGTTAGGGTTTTCCATCAATTAGGCATTTCAAGTTCATCCAAATTCTGATACAATTCAGAGGGAAAACACTAAGTCCTAAATGCATTTAATCAACATTAGATCTTCAATCATGAGAAACTCTGAAAAGGCATCGAAGATCAATAAAAAATTAGTAAAATTCAAACTGGATGTGACCCTGCAACTACTTTTGGTAAATTTCATTTACTCCCCTACAACAAGACACTCCTCTTCTGCAATCATCTCACACCCTGCAGCACACTGGAGCGGTGGAGAAAATTATTTTTACCAACTTTGGCCCTTTTTTTCATCAATTAAAGTCCTTTCTATTCACAGGAAACATTCACAAAGATTCAAAAATGAAAGCAAACGGTCACCAAGTATTTCACAGGCTTGTGTTTTTAACCCATCCAAAAACCTTGGGTTAACTCCACAATGGCAATGCCAAATAGTTGTCGCATGATCACATAGCCTAGAAATGGGCTATGTGAACATGTGACAGCCCACGAACCTTTTGCAAAGTCCTCGGCCCCATCAGTAGTTAGATGACCAATCAAAAACCAACATACTGGCAAGACTGGCATTGTGGGCCCACCTTAGAAATTTGCAACCATGACATCTGATGGTTAGTCACATGATTACATAGCATGGAGATGAGCTACGTGAACATGTGACAACCCACGAACCTTTTGCAAAGTCCTCGGGCCCATCAGCAGTCAGGTGACCAATCAAAAACAAGCATGCTAGCAAGACTAGCATCATGGGCTCACCTTAGAACTCTGCAACCATGATGTTCGGTGGTTAGTCGCATGATCACATAGCCCGAAAATGGGCTATGTGAACATGCAACAACCCGCAGACCATTACCTTACCGCAATCGCATAACCACCACCGCATAAAGCTAACACCAAGGGGTTTTTTGCATGATTGCATGAAGTGGAAATGGCCCTTGCGATCATGTGACAAGGCCATAAGACCACCACATCTCTACATTGCATCCAATAGAACACTACCACCTCAGCATCCAGAAGATGCCCCATCACCACCTGCCATCGAGCCCTAGGGACACGTGTCAACCAGTTGCATGATCGCATGTCAGAAAACTCTAACATGTGATCATGTGATAGCCAACCCCAGGCTGCCACATAACTACCTCAGACCAACTAGAAGAAGCTTTACCTTTTAGAGGATCAGATAGTTTTTGCAAAAGCATGAGAAATAAACCTCGTGAAAATTTTCCATGTCAACAAGTGACAGCCACATATCTTGTCCAAACCTTAACCGTGTGAAGCAACTGTAAAGAACCAGGACCCACATGGATAGATGGCAAGTGGTCACATGATCGCATGTCAAAAAATTCTGACATGTGGCCATGCAACAACCAATCAAGAAGAGCCTTTGAAGACCTAGGCCCACCATCCAGTCAGACTTGCGCAGTTAGAGAATGCCAACAAATAGGGCAGAAGTGCGGGGTCAAAAACACATAGGGTTTTTGAGAAAATATAGAAAACACACAAAGTTTCTAACATGAAAAGATAAGTGCACAAAAGCTAGAAGGCACAAGGTTGAAAATAATCAAGGTCTTCACATAGACCGAAAACATCATGGATTTTCAAAAACACTATGGGTTTTTGACACTGTGGCAGATTCTAAAACTATTTCTTGTAGACCTTAGAACTTGAATAACTTTCAGGATTTTATGATTCAAGAGATGTGATTTAGACTAGAGCAAGGTGACAACATGAAGAACATAGGGTAGGATACTTCAAGAAAACTTGCAAGGAAAAGGGCCATTTTCAAAGAATTTTGCATGAACCAGAAAATGGACTAACACAGGCATGGGATTTTGAAAACATATTTTGGAGTGCACCACTAAAATTCTACATCCAAGAGCTCTGAAATTTTCTCACTACTTAGTAAGCATTGAACTTCATATTCTATCTCATTGGTCTCACTGCTAGTGCTACAAACATCATCCTTGTCAGGAACAAGGATACACATTTCTGGTCTTAGATCATCTTGTGTAAAAAAATTAAAGTAGGAATCATCATCTACATCATATTCATTTTCTTACCACTCATGCAAAACATCATCAAACCAGGACAAGAAGCAAGAATCATAATATTGGAAAGAAGAAAAATATGTAGACAAAATGGAAATATTATCAACCTTAGATCCATCTTCAACACTCTCATATGGACTGACCTCAAAATCAACCTCATAGTCAACATTTTCCGCATAATCAAAATCAACATCAGAACTACTGGTTTCCTCATGATCAACACATAGAGAAGCCAATGCCCTCAACCTCCTATCCCCCATTAAATGATAGTTCTCATCATTTAAGGACATAACCCCAAGTGCATCCTCAAGCCCAAGGCTATCATCACTAAGTATCCAATCTCTAATACATATATAATACTCTTCCGACAATGCATTTGACCAACTGGTTGACTCATGAAAAAAAAGATACAAGAATAAACCAATGAACTCAGATTCTGAAAACTCAACATCATTAGGAAGCTCATTATATACATCCCAAAATCTATTTTAGAAAAGAGATATGGATAGATCCTTTTTGCATCCTACTTTCAATCTCATCAATGACATGCAATCTCTAAGGATGCCCTGCTCAAGGAAAGCAAGCTCCTCCTCAAGCTTTCCCATCAGACTTAATGCAATACTTGCATACAATCTTGCAGAGATGCAACTAAAAACTTCAAGTATGTGAACCTATACTCACACCTTATCCTTTTCTTAGTGTTTGATCTCTCAATAAGGAAACATTTCCAAACATGAAAGTATAATACCTAGAAGTTCTGCAATAGAAAAACTTTGTTGACTGGAAGGCAGGGCAGATCTAGAGCTCACCCTGAAGCTCCATCAAATTCTTTGTTGTGTAGATTCACCACCTCCTTGGAGAGGAAAATAATGCACTTGTTCTTGTTTCTTCTTCCAATCAACACAAAACTCCACCAAGTAAACACACACTATTTATCAGAAGATGCACTGATCAAATAGAGCAATCAGAGTCGCCACTCAACACTTAGTGAGAAGATCTTAGCAAACACTTCTTTTTTATATCTGGCTCTATTATAGACTCTCCCTAGTAGACTCACCAATTTTTTGGTGTTCTTTTTTTCCCAAAGGTCAGATTGACATTAGGATTGATAGGGCTAGTGTCACATTCACTCAACACTCCAAATCTGACAAGGAAAAAGGCCAACTGACAAGGATCAAAGAGAAATCATTCTACACTTTGAGCTCCACATCACTCAGGTGGGTATACCTCATCTACACACACATACATCTTGTGTCAAACTACAGGCATGCATGTAATTGACTGTGGAATGGTTCTCAAACCCCTATAGGTATCTTGTACCTCAATGAAACCAAAATCTCATGCAATAGCCCTACTTGCATAGAATGCATATGAAAACCAAAGACCTATGCTAACAACATGAAATGGAAAGGGTGGAACTGAATGTAAATTATTTAATGATGAGTTTGAAAGGACCCCTGAGATACCCTGAGTCCCTCATAGACCAGTACCTTGTCCAATGGGTAGTAGAGTCAAATACACTATTGCAATAGACAACTATGAAACAAGAAAGCAATAAATTCAATGTGTTGATGCCTAACATCAATAACACACCATGACCAAACATCACATCAACAACCCACCTATGTATCTAAGTATGTTATTACCCATCCAAAGGTTTTTAACCCTCCCCTTAGAAGAGACCTATAAATAGATAATACATTAACCAACATCCACTAGAAGACAAGCATAACATATCTTTGACACCTCAACTCATACATACATGAAAACTAATCCTAAACTAGTTATCTCTACAAAGACAACTCCACTTGGAAACACATAGGAAATGCAAACACAAAAATCAAACACCCTTGATGTATGATTAATGAGTTTAGAATTCAAATGGACATAGTTTGGTAACAGTAAGAATATACTAAATCCTTATACATAAGATAAATTAATTACAATATATATCATATTCTCTGAACCAACAAAATAAGAAAGAACACCCTATATGTAGAGAGGAGAAAATCTACAGAAAAAGGACCCTTTGTGAAACTAAAAAGGAACCCTTGGGAACCAAGATTTTAGAACCCTTACAAAGTCAAAATTACAGCCATTTATACCACTAGCTACCTTGGAATCCCAAAATAATTTAGGATGCAACAAGGTTTGAATAGCTAGGGTTAGGGTTTCAACTACCCAACCAATCAAAATACAACAAAATTTATTGCAGGGGAAGAAACACAGGAAACTTGGAGAAAATTAATCTCAAACAGATTTGCAATCATCAAAATCTATGAGAATAGTACATAACACCAAGGTATTGCCATGAAAATTAGTCAAATCAGCCACCTACAAACACACCTCGAGCACAAAAAACATAGTACAGAACCCTGCAAATGATCATGGAACACCCTAGACCACACAACAATAGTCAGCAAAACCAATTCTACCAGATTTGACCGCTTGATAAATAAATTTTAGTCCTTTGTGTCATGGAAAACCCTCCAAGAAATTTGAATTTGAAACACAACAGTCATTTCCAAGTGCTAGCAGCAAATTAGTGGTCCATATTTAAAACTTGATCAACTTTATGTCCCGGCCGTCAAATCTTTTTCTTTCCCAGGCTTTAGACTTAACTCTATAGGAATATTGGTTTACATTTAGTGACTATGAGACCAAAGCCTATCTCATTCACAAAATCAAACCCCAAACTCATGTTTAACTTTAGCGAATCAGCAAATAAAGGAAAGAAACCCACCCTGGTCAAATTTGGTGAACTAGCAACTAAAGGGTTTCACCAGTTCAGAAAGAACTTTATCTATCTGCCAAATAGTTTAGCAATTACATGAATACACATTCACTGAATCACTAGTCAATTTAAAGTACCAGCATCTCACTTTGCAAATGAGTGAAAAGCATTGAAACTCATTGGGCCACTAGCCTTATTTTTCAGGACTACCAAACTTGAGACCTCCACCTGGGCCCACATTGTGCCACCTATCACCACCTCATTCGTTGTCGCTACTCGGTCACCACTGACACAGGACCCACCCACCTAAGCCTTCAAAAATAGATGGCAGGCATAAGATCTCATGGCTTTGACACAACCCATGAGAACTTACGCCAACCTTAGATTTAGTCCCCGTCACTAATCTCTCTAATAGTAGCCCCACCCTACAGTATCATCCATGTGAACCAATCAAAAGCTACCATATCACACACACGTAGCACTGGACCCATGATATTTTGTCACCTTTAAAAATTATGGACCCACCTGACAATTTCCAAGTCACTGCTCCTCGACCAATCAGAAGCTTCCATCTCTGCAACACCTATCACTAGACCCACTGACACCATCCCCTGTCAGATTCAAAATCAATAGATGTCACATGATCTCATGGGGTAGGAATATTCCATGTGATCATACACTGACTCTTGATCAAAAAATCTAACACCAAGCCCTCTAACAAGCTCTAACACATCACTTCATGGACCAATGAGAAAGTGTTGACTAAGCACACCTGGCAATGGACCCACTTCACTGAAAATCTATGTCATAGAAAGAATCAATGGTTGTCTTATAATCTCATGCATCTGACACATCATTTGTGAAGACACGCCCACCACTGATCTCTATAAATTTTAGAGCCTTCTAACAAGCTGACAAATAGGACCCACTAAACACTCTTAATCCTTGGGCAAGATCGACGGTCATCGCTATACCACGATGCATAAAATTAATGCATCTCATCTTAAGGATATAACGATAGCCATAAGATCTTTCCACACTTTAATTTTCATACTACTTAGGTCCCATGGTGACACATCATCCAACTAAACATCAAACTGGAAAACAACACAATGCAAAAAAATGACAAGTGGAAGACCTATAATCTTAATACCAATTTTGAAAGATTCTGACAACTGCCACTTCAAGATTGCTTACAACCAAAGATGGGCCCACTAGGACAAATGTCACCTCATTGCATGATTGCATGTTAGAAACTCTGACATGAGGAAACCTTGTGATGTAACGATAGCTGCATATTCTTAAAGGGTCTGATACTTGGAAATATTAACAAGAGACTTAGGGATAATGGTAAATATTAAAAGGGGACCAAAATCAAACCTTAGTCGCATGATCGCATAGTATGAAAATGGTCTATGTGATAATGTGACAAACCGCTCAACAATTGAAAAGATGACTAAAGGGGGTTGAAAATTAGCACATGGGTATTTGGGATTTACGTGACTTGAAAAATTAATGTTAGAATAGAAGAGGGCTAGGGTAAAACAAAGGGTTTTCATGCAACGGCTAGATTTTTAAATTTTTGAACTAGGGCATGAGGCCAGAGACATGAAAAACACTGCAGAGGCTAGGAGAAAAGTACTACAGCCCTAAAAAATTTTCTGAGTGATAACAAACATGCCAATATTTTTGTGCAATGACAACCACTACTTGTAACAAGTGGTATTAGAGCTTGGTTAGAGGTTTGAATCCCCTTGGGTAATGCTGAGGATGATATTTTTGGAAAAATGGTCAGTGATCCCCTTACAATTCATGTCATGGCTTAACCACCTCATATGCCATCTATAATTTGAGTGGTTTTATCAAACATCATCTCGATTAAAGGACTTTAGGCTTTGTAATGGATAAAATTGTGTGTGTGTGTGTGTGTGTGTCAAAATGTAAGGTAGAAAAGTGTAAGGTTCTAAATATGTTATGGATAAAAAAACTTAATAGAACATTAATACTTATCTTGATAAGAGACTGATGCTAAAATCACTATTTTCTAATGTCTGTGTTCAGTTTCAAGGAATTATGCAACATGATTTGGCCTAGAAATGCAAAGATAGAGAAAACCCCAAAAAAATTTGTCTTTCAGAACAAGGTCATCCTTGACCTTAGGATCAGGGTAAGATCTTACCCTGGGGTACATTCTTGACCCCCACTAAAGGTTTTCCTTGACCTGAAATAGCTCCAACATAAATTTTGTTCACGGATCCTAGAAGTTCACCGAAAAGGTTACTCAGATTTGAACTACAATTCTTTATCCTGCACCTATACTTGCAAGAAAAAGAGGGTTTGTTGCTGGGATGAGGGGTCTGCCTTAGTCAAACCTCGGTTTGGAGTCAACCTTAATAATGAAATTGAAATATATAATGTTAGCAAGTAGTATAATTAGATCTAACAATAAAGCTATGATATCCAATAGATATGCAATTGTATTTGAAATGTAAACAAGTATGTGGATATGAAAGCTTGGAATCAACACTAAAAACCATAAACATAAATCAAAACCTCCATGATTGTATGCTTGAAATCCACCTTGAGGGAAGAATGAATGGATCTTGAAGATGAACAAAGGATCTGTTAGCACATGAAAAAACTTTCATGGCTCCTGGTCTTTTCCCCTAGTCCCTATAGTGTTTTTCCTGGTCTCTGGCATTAACCCTTGGTTCAAAATTCAAATACTAGCCATTGGTAAGAAAAACCTTGGGCTTGTTCTAATTTAAAGTTACCTTTTTGGGTCACTTAAAGGTCCTAATTCACATGTGCTTAATTCATTATCCCCTTTGTCGCATGATCACGTGAACCTCTTTTTTGTTTCACGATCTTGTGACTAAACTTTTCCTACCCTTGGCGGCCTTTAATATTTCCTAAGTCTCAGTGACCAATGAATTCATTTTTCCCTAAAGTCCTTAGCACTTAATATTTCCCTGGGCTTGGCCTCCTGACACCATCTTAATCCAATGGTTGTTGCTAAAGCACAAGGGTTTTGTCAGAGGCTTGCACTTTTGCGATGACCATTGATTCTCTTTCATGACGTTGCCTTTCTTTGCAGATGGGTCCACTGCCAGGTAAGCACAGCTGGTGTTTTCCTATTAGCCAAGGGAAATATTGAGGTGGTAGAGTTGTTAGAATGAACAAGGAAGAGGTATGTCTATCTATCAGATTCTATGACATCGCGGTCCCTGATTCATTGAATTGGCTTATGCGGTAGGGTGGGGTCAAGTTGTCAATCACCTAATGATCCGGTGGTTTTCGCATGATTGAAAGGAATATTCTTCCCCTTCATGATCATGTGACAATTGTCAATTTGGAATCTAGCATTAGGTTGTTAGTGGGACCTAGTTTTTGGATGCGTCAGAGGGTCCTAACCTCTATAGGAGATCAACAACAGCCGTAAGTTCTCATGGGATTTTTCAGAGGCTTGAGATCTTACACTAGCCGTGGATCTTACTTTCCTCAAAAGTGATAAGATGACGTGGGTCCACTACCATGTTGGCATATTTGGTATTCTCTCATTGGTTGGTGTATTGTTGAGAATGATCTTATCAGTGGGGTCACTGAGAAGGCTTTTCAATCTATAGTTGGTGCATGATCTCAATGAATATTCCTACCCCAGGAGATCATGCACCATTTTTTGATCTCGTATCTTACTTAGACATGTCAGTGGGTCCTATATTAGGGGTGACTGAGCATTAGCTATGAATGAGGTAATGACGAGTGGCATAAAGTAGGCCTAGGTGGGGTCAAAGGGTTTGGAAGTCTTGATAAATGTGTTTAGAGGCTGACAAACTTATAAAGGCTTCACTCATTCATGAAGAAAGATGGTAGTTCTCTGAATGTTTTAGTGGTTCAATGAATAAGCATTCACATAATTGCTAAACTATCTTGCAGAGATGTAGAGTATCCTACAACCTAGCGAAAACCTTCAATCGCCAGTTCACTAAATGTGACTGGGGTTATATTAAAAATTAAATCATAAAGCCCATGAGATAAAGAGATCGGATGGTCAAGACTTAATGTTGATCAAGATTTAAATCTGGACTATTGATTTGCTGCTGGCACCATAAAGTGAATGTTCAAATTCAAATTTGAATTTCCTAAGACATTTCCAGCAACAGAAAGGACTAAAATTCAATGCAGAAGTGACTAGAGCTAGTAAGAGATGATCTGTTTTCCATTGAAGTGTGGTCCAGGGTGTGCCTTGATCATTTGTAGGGGTCTGTACCATGTGGTTTTGTGCTCAAGGTGACTTTGCAGGTGGCCAAACAGGTTGACAATTTGGCATTTCCATGATTTGTAGTACTTTTCTCAGAGATCTATCTCATGTGTGGCTGATTGGTTTTCTTTCCCTGTAATAAATTTGTGACCGTTTCTACTAGGTTTGGTGGTTGAAACCCTAACCCTAGTCACCCAAAGCTTGATGCATCCTCTTTGAGGATTCCAAGGTGACTAGGGGTATAAGTAGTGAAGTGTTTTATGTTGTGAGGGTTCCTTCTTCTACAATTTTGAGGAGAACTGGTTCCATGAAGGGTCCTTTTCCTATATATTTTCTCTACTTCTCTACATAAAGAGTGTTTCTTTTCTCCTTTGTTGGCTGAAAGAATATGATATGTATTGTAACTAATTTGTCTTATGTATGAGGATTCGGTATATTCTTACTGTCATCAAACTATCTCCATTTGAATCTTGAATTCATTAATCATACATCAAGGGTGTTTGATTTTTCTATTTGCATTTCTCATGTGTTTGCAAGTGGAGTTGTCTTCACAGAGATAACTAGTTTAAGATTAGTTTTCATGTATGTATGAGCTAAGGTGTCAAAGATATGTCATGCTTGTCTTCTAGTGGATGTTGGTTAATGTATTATCTATTTATAGGTCTCTTCTAAGGGGAGGGTTAAGATCCTTTGGATGGGTAATAACATACTTGAATACACAGGTGGGTTGTTGAAGTGAGATTTGGTTGATGGTGTATGTTTTGTGTAAGGCATCAGCATATTAGAATGTACTATCTTCTTATTTCATAGCTGTCCTTTGCAATAGGGTATTTGACTCTATGGCCCATTGGACAAGGCACTGGTCTATGGGAGACTTAGGGTATCTCCAGAGTCCTTTCAACCCAACATTAAAATCCTTCAATGAAATACCTTTCCCTTTCATGTTAGTAGTAGTAGGAGGTCCTTTCTAGTCTTCAGACTCATTCTATGCAAGTAGGGGTATTGCATTAAGAATTGCTTTCATTGAAGTACATGATACCTAAAGGGGTTTGAAGACTATTGCACAATAATCTATTTGCAGGCTTACTATTTGTCATGAGGTGTTTTGAGTGTGTAGATAAGGCAATACCCACTTGAGTGATGTGGAGCTCAAAGAAGAAGGAGGATGTTCTTTATCATCATCAATTGGACTATTTTCTTGTCAAACTTGAGTACTCTATTAGGATCAATTGGACTCTGCTAGGGAGAACAACAATGAAGTAGTATATCTGTTAGGATCTCTGGTTGGGCTTATATTTTAATATTCAAAATCTTTTGTTGACCAGATTGATTTACCCATTTGAGTCACCAACAAAATGGTGACTCTTTTGGGGAAGAAGTAAAAGACAACAAGCTTTTCTACTTGGCTAGATCATCCCAGAGTTTGGTTAAATGATCATAGAGTCAGATATAAAAAACACATTTGTAAAATTTTCTCACTAAGTGTTGAGTGGCAACTTTGGTTTCTATGTTTGATTAGTGTAGTTCCTAATAAATAGTATGCAAATCCTGGTGTAGTTTTGGTTGATTGGAAGAGGTACAAAGAAAGGTAAAAAAAGTTCCTCTTTAAGGAGGTGGTGACTCTACAATGCAAAGAACCTGATGGAGCTACATGGTGAGCTCTAGATTTTCCCTACCTTCTAGTCAACAAAGTATTTTGCTGCAAAACTCTCAAGTACTTTTCAAGGTCTAGATGTTTCCTTATTAAGTGATCAAGCACTAAGAAAAGGATAAGGTGTGAGTAGAGGTTTGCATACTTCAAGTTTTCAGTTGCATCTCTACAAAATTATATGGAAGTATTGCATTAGGTATGATGGGTAAGCTTGATGAGGAGCTTGCATTCCTTGAGCAAGGCATCCTTAGGGATTGCATGTCATTGATGAGATTGAAAGTAGGATGCAGAAAGGATCTATCCATATCTCTTTTCTATGATAGATTTTAGGATGTATATAATGAGCTTCCTGATGATGTTGAGTTTTCTGAACCTGAGTTCATTGGTTTATTCTTGGATCTTTATTTTCATGAGTCAACCAATTGGTCAGATTGATTGTGGGAAGAGTATTACATATGTGTCAGAGATTAGATACTTAGTGATGATAGCTTGGGCTTGAGGATGTGCTTGGGGTTGTGTCCTTAAAAGATGAGAACTGACAGTTATTAGGGGATAGGAGGTTGAGGGCATTGGCTTCTATTTATGTTGATAATGAGGAAGCTAATGGTTCTGATGTTGATTCTCATTATGCAGAAGGTGTTGACTATGAGGCTGATTTTGAGGTCAGTGCATATGAAAGTGCTAAAGATGGATCTAAGAGTGATAATGTTTCCAATTTGTCTATAGATATTTCTTCTTTTCAATATTAGAGTTCTTATTTCTTGTCCCAGTTTGATGATGTTTTGTGTGAAGAGAAAAGTATTGACTATGATACAGATGATGTTTTCTACATTGGTTTATCCACACAAGATGATCTAAGGTTAGAGGTCTCTTTTCTTGTCTTGGACAAGGAAGATGTTTGCAATAAGGGTGAGGCCAAGGAAGATGAAAATAAGGCCCAAAGTCCATTAAGTAGTGAAGAGATTTTGACACTCTTGGCTGAAGAATTTTAGAGGTATGCCCTTGTTTTGGATTTTGATTTTCAACTCCCCTATGATTTATCCTTTGACACTGATAATGAGGCTAGTGTTCAAAGTAACCCTGAGGACCCATGTATATTATAGCTCCCCTCATATAGTGGCTCTACAAAAGAAGAGGTAGAAGGACATAACAGTGTGTTGTCTTGTCATGGGAATTCTATTGATGAACAAATTTCTTGTTCAAAACCTTTTCTTTCTTTCACTAAATATGATAGTGATGGTGACAGTGTTGATGACCTAGTCTTCAATAGTTGGGACAAAATTTCTTTTGTTGAAAATGATGATGCAGTGTTCCCCTGTCACAAAAATTTTGAAGAAGACCTTCACTTGGTTCATGATCCAATTCATGAAAATATCATGGATGAGCCAAGTTGTTTAGTGGCTAAGGCAATGCATGAAGATAAATCAGAGGATCCAAGTCCTTCTCAGCCAGGTATTTTTGATGTAATGTATGATGCTCAGTATGTTTTATTTTCTAATGCATTCTTTCCCAATCATCAAGAAGAAGTGAGTGATGTTCCTTACTTCTTGGAATATGAATATGAGTATGGTAGTCATGACTAGAAATACCTGGGTAGTGATCAGTGCAATTTTGTTCTTCAGCCCATGAATATTCACAAATGTTGTCAACAAGGTGGTCAAGATAATTTTAGGAGGTTGGTAACATTTGTAGATGAAAATTAGATTTTTGATTCAGGTGGGTCATTATTTTTCTTTTGGTGGCCTGGGGCTACCAAGTAAAATTGTAAAATTTTGTAAATCTCTATAAATATTTCCCCTTTCTATTGTGTGTTTCCCTTCCTGTCTCCCTAGTTCGGTTGCCAGTTTTTGAGGTCCCTATTTTTGTTTTGTGGGTGGTCTGCTCTCCCACAGATCTAAATTCTTGCATGGATACAAGTTACCCATCATCCCCAACTAGAGCCACTGTTAGTACATGCAAAAAATTTCATGGCTCCTAGTCTTTTCCCCTGGTCCCTATAGTTTTTTTCATGGTCTCTGACATTAACCCTTGGTTCAAAATTCAAAAACTAGTCGTTGGTAAGAAAAACCCTTGCCTTGTTCTAATTTCAAGTTACCTTTTTGGGTCAATTAAAGGTCCTAATTCACATGTGATTAATTGATTATCCCCTTTGTCACATGATCGTGTGAACCTTTTTTATGTTTCACAATCTTGTGACTAAAGGTTTCCTACCCCTGACGGCCTTTAATATTTCCTAAGTCTAAGTGACCGGCGAATTAATTTTTCACTAAAGTCCTCAGCACTTAATATTTTCCTACGCCTAGCCTCTTGACACCATCTTGATCCAACAATTTTCGCTAAAGCATAAGGGTTTTGTCAGAGGCTTGTGCTTTTGTGATGACCATTGATTCTCTTTCATGACGTTGCCTTTCTTTGCAGATGGGTCCACTACCAGGTAAGCAAAGTTGGCATTTCCCTATTGGTAGAGGGAAATATTGAGGTGGTAGGGTTGTCAGAATGAACAAGGAAGATGTATGTCCATATGTCAGATTCTATGATGTGGTGGTCCTTGATTCGTTGAATTGGATTATGCGGTAGGGTGGGGTCAAGTTGTTTGTTACTTGATGATCTGGTGGTTGTCACATGATTGCAAGGAATATTCTTCCCCTTCATGATCATGCAACAACTGTCAATTTAGAATCTAGCATCAGGTTGTCAGTGGGACCTAGTTTTTGGATGCATTAGAGGGTCTTGACATCTAGAGGAGATTGACAATGGACGTAAGTTCTCATGGGATTTTTTAGAGGCTTGAGATCTTACACTGGCCATTGATCTTACTTTCCTCATAAGTGATAAGCTGATGTGGGTATACTACCATGTTGGTATAGTTGGCATTCTCTCATTGGTCAGTGTGTTGCTGAGAAGGATCTTGTTAGTGGGGTGGCTAAGAAGGCTTTTCAATCTACCGTTGGTGCATGATCTTAATGAATATTCCTACCCCATGAGATCATTGACCATCTATTGATCTCACATCTTACTTGGATGTGTCAGTGGGTCCTTTGTTAGGGGTGACCGAGCATGAGCCATGAATGAGGTAATGACAAGTGGCATAAATCAGGTGCAAGTGGGGTCAAAGGGTCTAGAAATCTTGATAAATGTGTTTAGTGGCTGACAAATTTATAAAGGCTTCCCTCATTCACAAAGAAAGATGATAGTTCTCTAAATGTTTTAGCAGTTTAGCAAACAAGTGTTCACATAATCGCTAAACTATATGGTGGAGATGTAAAGTATCTTGCAACCTGAAGGAAACCTTCGGTTGCCAGTTCTCTAAATGTGACGGGGGTTATATTAAAAATTAAATCATAAAGCTTGTGAGATAAAGAGATCAGACAGTCAAGACTTAATGTTGATCGAGATTCAAATGTGGACCGTCGATTTTCTGTTGGTGCCATAAAGTGACCGTTGAAATTCAAATTTAAATTTCCTAAGACATTTCCAACAATAGAAAGGACTAAAATTCAATATAGAAGTGACTGGAGCTGGTAAGAGATGATCTGTTTGCCATTGCAGTGTGGTCTAGGGTGTGCCTTCATCATTTGCAGGGGTCTGTACCATATGGTTTTGTGCTTGAGGTGAGTTTGTAGGTGGTCGAACAGGTTGACAATTTGGCATTTCCATGATTTGTAGTACTTTTCTTAGAGATCTATCATAAGTGCAAATCTTTCTCATGCGTGGCCGACTGATTTTCTTCCCTTGTAATAAATTTGTGACCATTTCTAGTGAGTCTGGTGGTTGAAACCCTAACCCTAGTCACCCGAAGCTCAATGCATCCTCTTTGAGGATTCCAAGGTGACTAGGGGTATAAGTAGTGAAGTGTTTTATTTTGTGAGGGTTCCTTCTACAATTTTGAGGAGAATTGGTTCCATGAAGGGTCCTTTTCCTGTAGATTTTCTCTACTTCTCTACATATAAAGTGTTTCTTTTCTCCTTTGTTGGCTTAGAGAATATGATATGTATTGTAACTGATTTGTCTTATGTATGAGGATTCGGTATATTCTTACTGTCATCAAACTATCTCCATTTGAATCTTGAATTCATTAATCATACATCAAGGGTGTTTGATTTTTCTATTTGCATTTCCCATGTGTTTGCAAGTGGAGTTGTCTTCACAAAGATAACTGGTTTAGGATTAGTTTCCATGTATGTATGAGCTGATGTGTCAAAGATATGTCATGCTTGTCTTCTAGTGGATGCTAGTTAATGTATTATCTATTTATAGGTCTCTTCTAAGGGGAGGGTCAAAATCCTTTGGATGGGTAATAACATACTTGAATACATAGGTGGGTTGTTGAAGTGAGGTTTGGTTGATGGTGTATGTTTGGTGTAAGTCATCAACATATTAGAATGTACTATCTTCTTGTTTCATAGCTATCCTTTGCAATAGGGTATTTGACTCTGTGGCCCATTGGACAAGGCACTGGTCTATGAGAGACTTAGGGTATCTCGAGAGTCCTTTCAACCAAACCTTAAAATCCTTTAATGAAATACCTTTCCCTTTCATGTTAGTAGAAGTAGGAGGTCCTTTCTAGTCTTCAGACTCATTCTATGTAAGTAGGGGTATTGCATTAAGAATTGCTTTCATTGGGGTACACGATACCTAAAGGGGTTTGAAGACTATTCCACAATAATCTATTTGTAGGCCTACTATTTTTCATGAGGTGTTTTGAGTTTGAAAATAAGGCAATACCCACTTGATTGATGTGGAGCTCAAAGAAGAAGGAGGATGTTCTTTATCCTCACCAATTGGACTATTTTCTTGTCAAAATTGAGAGCCTACCCTGAGAATCAAGCCCATCTATTGATTTAAGTTTGGTCCTGGAAGGAAAAGATCCAACAAGATCTTAAAGGAAGATCACATCACCATGATGGATAGATCTTGGGTTTGAATGATGAATCTTGAATGCTTGAACAAAATTCCTTCAAAGGCGTGAATGCTTGAATCCTTGATCTTCAATGGAGAGATTGAATTCTTGAATGGGTGGTAATGGCTTGACCACTTCCTCAATTGAGAATGCTTGCTTGATCATGAATGTCTCCTTGAGAGTGTGTGATAGATTATGACAAATGATGGATTGAAATTGGAGAGGAAGGCTTCCTTTTATACTAGTCTAGGGCACAAAATTCTAGAGAGGCTGATGAGGGAGAATTAAATTCAAATTAAGCCTTAACCCCTATAAATAAACCTAGATTAAATATAATTTTAGAGTTTACTATTCTGAAATTTGAAACAACTAACCCGGAAGTGGGAAAATAAATATTTCCAAAACTCGACATTTGGAAATCATGGAATCTTGAAATTTGGACCTTGGGTCAAGGTTAAGGTTGGCCTTGACCTAGGTCAGAGTCAAGGTCAACTTTGAGCTAGGTTATTTTCAAGGTTGACCTTGACCCTGAAGTCAAAGATCTCAGGATCTTAGTCTAGAATGGAAAAAAAGTACAGAAAGAGGGTGGAAAAGGGGGGAGAGCAAGGAGAAAATCTAGATTCAAGCTAGGCATCTACCTGAGGCATTTGACATGATGACACACTACCTACTTAGAAGGCTAAACTAGTCTTAAATGGAAGTGCTTCCATTTTTTGATGATACATTTAGCCCCCATTTTAGCCAGAGTATGGATCCAATGCAAACTCTTCATAAAGGAGAAGAAAGAAGAGATCCAAGTGGATTTGCAATGAGATAAAATAACACTTAGCTAAGAACAAAAGCCCCCAAGCTAAGGATTCTAACTCAACATACACACATTTGGGTGTGAAAATAAAGAGAAAACTAAAAGACACAAAAGAGGGGTTAGTACTAAAACAAACCCAAATCAACTAGTAGAGGAAACCTTGCCAAGAAAATTTTTCCTATACTAATATCATATTCAGAAAGCTATCATAAAATTATAAATGATTACATAAGAAAGATAAGAGAAACACTATAAATAACATAGCTTCATGATCAAGTCCTACTAGCATGAGAGAAAAAAGAGAGAAAAGAGAAAGTGATTACCTTGCCCAGTAAGATGCCCACCTTACCATGAATCACCAAGGAGGGAGAGCCAAATAGGTGGCCAAACCTAATAGTTTATGCATAAACTGTAGCTTAAAATTGCAATGCATCTTCTGATGGCTTCTATAATACCCATAGATCCACCTTCTTGTATCACCATGGAATATAAAATGCATGTCTCCTCAGGATTTAGCAACTTATGTGTGTTACCTTTGGAAGATTTAGCATACTTGAAAATTGAAAAATGTGTGTCTCTTCAGGATTTAGCAACTTATGTGTGTTACCTTCAAAGGATTTAGCATATTTGAAAATTGAAAAATGTGTGTCTCTTAAGGATTTAGCAACTTATGTGTGTTACCTTTAGAGGATTTAGCATATTGAAAATTGAAAAATGCATGTCCCTTTAGGATTTGGCAACTTATGTGCATTACCTTAAGAGGATTTAAAATATAAATGAAAAAATATAGTACATGAGAGACCCTATATATGCCCCCCTCCTTATCATGGCTTTCTACTAGACATGATAAGGAAGAGAAAGAGGATACCTACTTCCAAATGTAATGAGATATCATTTATCAACAATGTATACTACATTCCTAGCAAAGGGTACTGACCCTTACATCCAAGAGCATAGATAATCATGAAAAAGGATATGCCACTCATTGAAAAAGAGTCCTCAAAGAAAGAGATCTTATCAACAAGACCCCAACCATAGAGGAGTTCTTTTCAGATAAAATATCATCTTTCAAAGATAAACCAGGCAGGAACAAAGATTCAATCATCAACCCCCTTGCAATCAAGATGAAGAGGAATCTTTGAAATGAGGGAAAAAACTCTAATCCCCAGAGAAATGGCAAGAGTTTATAATGAACATAATTTGCAAAATAGAGAAGAGGTGATGAACTAGGAAAACAATTTCTCATATAAAAGGTTATCCATGGTCAAAACATTGGTCAGTATAATGAAATAATGTTGTGAGATAAACAAATACCACTAAGCTAAGGAAAGAAGATCCATAGACAAAGAGAAAGAAGGAAGAACCTTTCCCACCAGGGATGAAAGAAAGGGATACATTTGCAAAAAAATTGTTTTAGAAAAGATATCTTGAATATAGAATAAATTCTATGGATGGTTATAAAATTAATGCAAAAACCATAGAGAAAGAGGGAAGAAAGAATACCAATTAAACCCCAGATAAAATATATGTGTAGATCCTAATGGATCGTATAAGACTAGATTACATGCCTCTTGCCCCCTAGTCTTGAGACAAGTGGAGAAGAAATCTATATGATATCAAAATGAGGGGTATCCCTTATATTAAAATTATGAAAGAATTGTAAAATTGCATGAGAGTGAGATATAATTCCTAAAGCAGCCCTTTCTCTAACATATAACTTGAAATGAAAACAATCAACAAGTAAATCTATATTACTATAGTGAAAAGGACATTTTTACTTATATAGAGAATCTATCAGCATAGGTTTGAAGATTTCTTTCTTGGAATTCATCAACTAAACATACACCTTAGCTACATCTTGATGAATATCAGGGTTATCTAAGATAGGTGTAGGGAGAAGAGGAGGATGATGATCAACATTAAACACCTTGAATTGAGATTGCGAACAACCAACACCATGCATATCTTGTTTAGGGGGTATATGAACCAGATACTTAATACCATGCCCATTAATTCCCAGCCCTAAACCTCTATAACCTTGTTCAGTCATCATATTATATCTTGTAGTGTACATATCATTTAAAGCTTCTATAGGAGGTGATTGTTTATCATGTTCATGAGTAAAAGTTATGTAAGGTGGAATAATAGGTTTAGAAGAAGTTTCTTTTCTCTTCCCTTTAATATCATCATGGATTAGAGGAGAAGGTAAATCAAAGAACTGTTGCACATATGCATCCTAAACTATAGCTTGAATCCCATCATAAGTATGGGAAGAACTGGGAATAATAGATGGAGAATTAGACATATTAGGCATCGAATTAAGAGTGGGAAGGTTAGGAATTAAATTAGGGATGATAGGATTAGGAACATTATGAGATGGTGTATCATCTACCAAATTCTTCACATAGTCCAAAAGAGTAATAAGTCTACCACATAAATATTTAATGAAATTTTTGAAAGTAGGAAGACTAGTATCAGTCAATTTCACAAAAGCATAGGAAAGTGAAAGATGAATGGTAACCAACATAATGAAGTGAATGATATTCTCATTAACATCATAAGTTTGATAAAAAGATGCTAAGAGGAGAAGAATAAATAAAACAAGCACACACCAAAGCATCTTAAAAATCTTCATAGTAAATGAAATGCAGGAACTATTTCTAGATTTTGTAGAATATATAGATTTTTTTGTGTTTTGAATGTTAAAATGAAAGAGCATAAAAGAAATCTAATCTTGATGGAAGAAAACAAAAGATCTAACACCAAAAAGAATGATTTGTCTATCGTGGGTTCACCAAAATGTAATGTTGAACCTCAACAACAAAAGGACATCTAATTCCACAAAACATAGGGGGTAAGCTTGTCAAGTTCACCAAAATGTAATGGATAAAAGTGTGTGTGTGTGTGTGTGTGTGTGTGTGTGAATATGTAAGGTAGTAAAGTATAAGGATGTAAATATATAATGGAAAATGTTATGGACATACAAAGTTAATAAAACATGAATACTTATCTTGAAAAGAGGCTGACATGGAAATCACTATTTTTTGATGTCTATGTTCAGTTTCGAGGAATTTTGCAACCTTATCCGGCCTAGAAATGCAGAGACAAAGAAAATTGATGCAGGAGCATCCTGGGTGTAGAGTGCTTCATGGCATTTCTAGAATGGGGTTATAATAGCCAATTGGGTCAAGAGGTGATGACTTATGGTCTTCAAAAGTTGGGTCACCTGAAATGGCAGAAAATAATTTTTCTTCAAAATTTCTGTTTGGGTTTCAAAACTCATTTTGAGTTGACTTTGATGTAATAAATTGTAAAATAAAATAGTTCTAAGTTTGGTCAGCCCTAAGGGCTAAATTTCTAGAACCTTCTTGGGTGGTGGAAATTTCCTATATAAAGAAGGCCCATAGTGTTGTCTAGGATGGTTCTGGGTAGTAGATCTGGGTATTGATTCAAGGCTTTGTCCTATAGAATATGTAAGGGAATGCCCATGTGGCTTTGCATATTATAATTCTAAAAGTTTGTAATTCCACATTTGTGGAGATAATAAGAAGCCAATTTTCTATTCTTGCATATTATTGTTGTTGTTTCTCTATTTTTGTTATGTGCTTGTGGTATTAAGGGGAGCACCCTTCATCAAGTGGTATCAGAGTAGGAGTTTTTGAGTGTGTAAATAGATCACCGACTGTGAGGTAGTTTGCACCAGGACCATGGTTAGGGTTTCAGTGCGTATTGTGAAAATGCTTCCATGAAGAGAACGTGGTGGAAGAGCTGGTGCTGTGACACCTAAGGTTAGAGAGCTACAGAGACAAGTGTGAGCATTGCAAGAAGAGATTCATAGAGGAATGAATCTTAATGTCAGAGATGAAAGCGAGGATGAAGCCGAAGAAGAATATCAAGAACGAGAAGCTGAAATTGTGAACCAGGAGGAAGAAAGACTTTTTCAAGTGATTTCCAAGATTGGGAAAAGACCTAAGATTGAGGTTCCTACATTTTTTGGAAATCTTAACCCAGAGGAATTGATCGACTGGATCAATGAATGGGAGGAATATTTTGAGTAGGAAGATGTTGAGGATCCTGATAGGGTCAATTTGGGAAGGCTAGATTGAAAGGTCATGCAAAGATCTGGTGGCAAGAAATTTAATTGGAGTGAAATAGAAGAGGGATAGATAAAATCATAAGATGGGATTGGATGGTGGATAAATTGAAGTGACAGTTCATTCCTATTGATTATGAGCTTGACCTACTAAAGAAAATGCAAAGTTTGAAGCAAGCAGGAAGATCTGTTCAGGAGTATACAGAGGAGTTCTATCGACTCCTCATCAGAACAAGCCATGCAGAAGCTGATAAGGAGAAAGTTTCCCGATACCTTAATGGGTTAAGGCCAAGCATTTAGGAGGAGTTGAATCTAGTTCGAATGAACAGCATTGAGGAGGCATACCAGTTTTCCCTAAAAGTAGACGAAAAGATAAACAAGAAGTTTGAGAGCAGACAAAATGGAAGAGGTCATGGTGGAAGATCTAGTGGATGGTCATATGGTGGCCGAAATGAAGATAAGAAAAAGAAGGATGAGGCCAGTAGTAGTCAGAATCAGAGAGGAAATAATTCCAATCATTTCTAGGATCAAAGTAATAGAGATTAGAGAGGAAGAGGAAGATGACAAGGATCTGGAAGAGGAGGCTTTTGTGGAACATGTTTTCACTATGGAGAAGAAGGTCATAGGGCATTTGAATGTCCTTAGTGCTAAGGCAGAATAGACAGGAGAAATGAAGGCCAAGGTAGAGTTGTACATGTAGATGAAGATGCTAGATCATCAAATTTTGAAGATGCTGAAAGAGGAGAAATGCTAATTAACAGAAGAGTCTTGTTGAGTGGTGAGAATGAACCTGAACAAAGGAGGAGCCTATTTTGCACTAGATGCAAGTGTGAGGGTAAATGTTGTGATGTGATTATTGATAGTGGAAGCACTGAAAATTTGGTGTCAAAAGAGATGGTGACAAAGTTGAAGCTCAAGAGATAGAAACACCCACATCCATATTGGAAATCCTGGGTACAGGATGACCACAAGGTCATGGTTAGTGAACAGTGCCTGGTAAAGTTCAAGATCAGCGAATACCAAGATGAGGTACTATGTGATATCATCTCTATGGATGCATGTCATATGTTGTTGGGTAGACCATGGTAGTTTGATAGATGTGCTATACACGATGGTTGTGTGAATACCTATTCCTTGACAAAGGATGGAGTGTGACATAAGTTAAAGCCATTGAAGGAGATTGAAGAAAAGGTATATGGTAATGAAAGAATAACATTTTTTGATAGAAGAAAATTTCTAGATGGTATGAGGCATGAGCATGTGTGTTTTTCTTTAATTCCAAAATTTGGTAAAGAAGAAGTAGAGGATGTACCTGTAGAGGTTGCAGATTTGTTGAATGAGTTTCAGGATATTGTATTTGATAATATACTTGATGGATTACCACCGGTAAGGAAGATGAGTCATCAGATAGATTTGATTTCAGGAGCCAATTTTCTAAATAAGGCAGCACACAGAATGACACTAGCAGAAAGTGAAGAGTTGAATAGACAAGTACATGCGTTATTGTAGAAGGTGTTGATTTGAGAGAGTCTAAGTCCCTGTGCTATACCAGTGGTATTAGCACCAAAGAAGAATGGAGAGTGGATGATGTGTATAGATTCCAAAGCAATAAACAAGATCACAATCAAGTATAGGTTTCCATTGCCATGAATGGATGATATTATGGATTGTTTGAGTGGGGTTGTGTATTTCTCAAAGATAGATTTGAAGAGTGGATATCACCAGATTCAGATCAAAGAAGGAGATGAATGGAAGACTACCTTCAAGACAAAGGAAGGACTGTATGAGTAGTTAGTCATTCCTTTTGGGCTAACCAATGCACCGAGCACTTTCATTCAGCTCATGAATGAGGTTCTAAAAGAATTTCTAGGTAAGTTTGTCATTGTTTACCTAGATGATATTTTGATTTTTAGCAAGACATTGGAGGAACATATGATGCATATTCATATGGTGTTTGAGAAGTTGAGAGATAAAAATTTGTTGATTAATTTGAAGAAGTGCAATTTTATGAAGAAAGAGTTAGTGTATTTGGGATTTGTAGTTTCAGCAGAAGGTCTAAAAATGGACCCAAAGAAGGTACACGCTATCCTTGAATGGCCTACTCCAAGGAGTGCTACTAAGGTAAGATCTTTTCATGGTTTGGCTAGCTTTTACAAAAAAAAATTCAAAAATTTTAGCAGTATTTGTGGACCCTTGACTGAAACAATGAGAGGGGATAGAAAAGAGTTTAAGTGGACTAATGGGGCAGAAAAGAGTTTTTAATTGTTGAAACAAAAAGTTATAGAACAACCTATTTTAGCACTTCCAGATTTTAATAAGGTGTTTCAAGTAGATTGTGATGCTAGTGGTACTACAATAGGAGCTATTATGAGCCAAGAAGGTAAACCTGTTGCTTATTTCAGTGAGAAGTTAAATGATGCCAAGAGAAAATATTCTATCTATGATCAGGAATTTTATGCTATAGTTCAGGCATTAAAGAAGTGGATACATTATTTGCTTCCTAAGGAGTTTGTTTTGTATACTGATCATCAAGCATTGCAATATTTGAATAGCCAAGGAAAGTTGAATCAAAGGCATTTGAAATGGGTTGAGTTTTTGCAGAGTTATACATTTGTTTTGAAACACAGGAGTGGAAAGTCTAATAGGGTTGTAGATGCTCTTAGCAGAAGGCAACTATTACTGACAGAGATTCAGATTGAAGTGATTAGGTTCAAGGAACTCAAGAATTTGTATCTAGAGGATCCTAATTTTGGTGAAGCTTGGAAAGCTTGTATAGAATCTGTTACTCTAGATAGGATGAAATGGTTGGATTTTATCATCCAAGATGATATGTTATTCAGAGGGAGTTAGTTGTGCATTCCACAAAGTTCTATGAGGGAGAATCTCATCAAGGAGAAGCATAGTGGAGGATTGGCTAGACATTTTGGTCATGATAAAACCCTTGCTTTAGTTGGTGAAAATTATTATTGGCCATAATTGTAGCAAGATGTGAAGAAGTTTGTATAGAGTTACAGAGTATGTCAGATGGTGAAAGGAGTGAAGCAAAATATAGGGTTGTATCAGCCATTACCTGTACCAGATAAGCCTTGGGAGGATATCAGTATGGACTTTGTTCTTGGTTTACTGAGGACACAATGGGAACATGATTCAATTTTTGTAGTAGTTGATAGATTTTTGAAGATGGCACATTTCATTCCCTACAAGAAGACTAATGATGTTGTTCATGTAGCAGAATTGTTTTTCAGAGAAGTGGTGAGACTACATGGTTTGCCAAAGACCCTAGTTTCAGATTGAGATACTAAGTTTGTTGGATATTTCTGGCGGACATTATGGAAGAAGTTAAAGATAGATTTGAAGTTCAGTTCATCACATCATCCACAGAATGATGGATAGATAGAGGTGGTGAATAGAAGTTTGAGAAATCTACTGAGATGTTTGGTTTGAGATAAGCCAGTAGGATGGGATTTGATTTTACCACAGGCAGAATTTGCATACAATAATTTTGTCAACAAGAGCACTGGTAAATTACCATTCTAGATTGTATATGGAAATAGTCCAAGAAATGCATCTGAGTTGAGAAAGATAGATAAAGGAGAAATAAGTAGTGCTAAAGCTGAGGATTTTGCAGAACATTTGAAGAACATCCATGAGGAGGTGAGGAAGCATATTACCAAAATGAATGTGTAGTATAAGACTAAGGTAGATGAGAAAAGGAGGCATAAGGAATTTCAAGTTGAGGATGAAGTCATGGTACATTTGTAGAAGGAGCGGTTTCTAGTTGGTACATATAACAAGCTAAAAATGAAGAAGTTTGGACCATGTAAGATACTGAAGAAGCATGATTCAGGAAATGCATATGAGGTAGGATTGCCTACTGAGCTAAATATTTCACCAGTGTTTAACATTTTAGATTTGACAGAGTATCATGAAGGAGGTGTTGAAGATGAGGTTGCAGCAACACAATGGAGTATTCCAGCAACTAGTTCAGATATCAAGGAGATTGAAGACATACTGGATAGTCATGTTAGCAGAAGAACAAGGAATAGGATGTATGAAGAGTATTTGGTCAAATGGAAAGGATGACCTATTGAAGATTCATCATGGCTAACAAAGGAGGAGGTTAACTATCTTGGTTTTCCTCTACACACCTGAGTCGTGATAGGGTCACTTCTCAAATTACCCTAGGTGTCTGATGCAGGAGCATCCTATGTGTAAGAGCAATCTTGCATCACCCAAAAATATTTCTATTTTTGTATTCAATAAGGGCTATCTTGTGCAGAGTTGCTATTTATGGAAACTTTCTATTTTTAGTAAGTTTGTCTTACAATCTCATAATGTCTAATTTTACATATGGAGGTTCATCTCAGTCATATCAGCTTGCCAGCAAAGTTTCATGGCTAGATCAAGTCTAGTGTTGAAGATATTGAAGATTTTCAGTATTGGCAGCAGGGTACATAAACTTTGAACTCAGTTTTGAAGGCTTTAGAGGCCCCGAATGAGGTTGAAAATTTGGGTGATGAGCATGTTGCACTGGTTAAGCCTGTAGAGCACTTCGTGGTGTTTCTAGAATGGGGTTATAATAGGCAATCGGGTCAACAGGCGATGACTTATGGTCTTCGGAAGTTGGGTCACCTGAAATGGCAAAAAATAATTTTTCTTCAAAATTTCTGTTTGTGTTTCAAAACTCATTTTGAGCTAACTTTGATGTAATAAATTTTAAAATAAAATAATTCTAATTTTGTCGGCCCTAAGGGCTAAATTTCTAGAACTTTCTCAGGCGGTGGAAATTTCCTATATAAAGAAGGTCCGTAGTGTTGTCTAGGGTAGTTCTGGGTAGTAGATCTAGGTATTGATTCGAGGCTTTGTCCTACAGAATATTGTAAGGGAATGCCCATGTGGCTTTGCATATTGTAATTCTAAAGGTTTGTAATTCCACATTTGTGGAGATAATAAGAAGCCAATTTTTTGTTCTTGCATATTATTGTTGTTGTTTCTCTATTTCTGTTATGTGCTTGTGGTATTAAGGGGAGCACCCTTCATCAAAAACCCAAAAAAAAATTGTCTTTCAGAGAAAGGTCATCCTTCACCTCAGGATCGGGGTAAGATCTTACCTTGAGGTACAATGTTGACCCCCACTAAAGGTCATCCTTGACCTGAAATAGGTTTGATGAAAATTCTATTTGCGGATGCTGGAAGTTAACCGAAAAGGGTACTTGGATTTGAACTGCAATTCATTGTCCCACACCTGTACCTACAAGAAAAAGAGGGTTTTTTGTTGGGATGAGGGGTTTGCCTTAGTCAAACCCTAGTTTGGAATCCACATTAATAATAAAATTGAAATAGACAATTCTAGCAAGTAGTAGAAGTATATCTAACAATGAAGTTATGATATCCAATAGATATGCAATTGTATTTGAAATGTAAACAAGTATGTTGATATGAAAGATTGGACTCAACACTAAAAACCATAAATTTAAATTAAAACCTCCATGATTGTATGCTTGGAATCAACCTTGAGGGAAGAATTTATAGATCTTGAAGATGAACAAAGGATCTTAAAGGAATATCACACCACCATGAAGGATAGATCTATGGTTTGAATGATGAATCTTGAATGCTTGGACCAAATTCCTTCAAAGGCTTGAATACTTGAATCCTTGATCTTCAATGGAGAACTTGAATGATTGAATGGATGATAATGGCTTGAGTACTTTCTTGATTGGGTCATGAAGGTCTCCTTGAGAGTACTTGAGAGATTATGATAAAGGATGGATTGAAATGAGAGAGGAAGGCTTCCTTTTATACTAGTCTAGGACACAAACTTCTAGAGAGGTCAACATAGGAGAATTAGATTCCAATTAAGATTTAACCCCTAGAAATGGACCTAGATTAAACATAATTTAAGAGTTTACCATTCTAAAATCTGAAATAGCCGACCTGAAAGTGGGAAAACAAATCTTTCCAAAACCTGACATCCAGAAATCATGAAGTCTTGAAATTTGGACCTTGTGTCAAGGTCAAGGTTGACTTTGACCTAGGTCAGAGTTGAGGTTAACCTTGAAATAGGTTAGAGTCAAGGTTGACATTGACCTTGGAGGTCAACCTTGACCCTAAAGTCAAAGATCTCAAGATCTCAGTCCAGAATGTGAGAAAACTACACAAAGAGGGTGGAAAAAGGGGCAGAGTGAGGAGAAAAGCTAGATTAAAATGAGGGACCTACTCAAATCATTTGACATGACCCCAGACTACCTACTCAGATGTAAAAACTAGTCTTAAATAGAAGTGCTTCCACTTTCTGACAATACAAGCCTTGTTAGAAGCCTCAACCCCATTAGGAGTTTCTATTACAAAATGGAATTCTTGCAAGATCAACTCACTGCCAAAACATGCAATATAAAATGATATCTTCAAATACAAAGGTAAATTACATAACCATTTACTACTTCTGAATAGATTTCCTATTCTTATTTAGCTTTGTAGGCTCTTCGCTTTCATATACTTCCTTTCCTTCTTACAATATACAACTTTGCATTATACTTTTCTTATCATAATTTCTATATGTGTCATTTGTTACTTTCTCAATACATAATTCTCTAGCAAGGCATAGTCATACTACAACACTCCCCTTTGGATTTGTTAGCACCTATAAAATTTTCATGGCCTTATAGTTTTCCCTAGTCTCTGCAAATGTTTTTCCATCTCCCTGGCTTCAAACCCTTGTTAAAGTTCAAAAATCTAGCTGTTGGTATAAAAAAAAAACCCTAAGCTTAGCCCAACCCTGTTCTAATTTTGTGTTACCTTTTTGGTCACTTAAAATCCTATATACCCATGTGCTAAATTATTAACCTCTTTGTCACATGATCACATGAACCTTTTTCATGTCATGCGATCTTGGGACTAAAGGTTTTACTTTCGAGCCCCCTTTATTATTTCCTAAGTCCCTAAGTTCCCCCTGTAATGTTTTCCTATGTTTCCTGGCAACTTGTAGACTCTTTAAAATGTGTGGCCATCGCATGATCTCATGAACCTTTTTCAGGCTATGCAATCATGCGACAAGGTGCCACTTGTCCCGGAAGGCCTATCTATGTTGCTTATTGTTGAGTAGGTAGTTGGTTATTGGTTCGTGTGGTAGTGAGTTGGCAAGTTGTCAACGGGGCCTGAAAGCTTTCAAATTTCTTTGATCTAATGGACGGTGCATGTTTGCATGGAATCTTTCCAGGCCTTGCAGTCATGCAGTGACCATTGATCTTTCCAACACTATGGGGTGACAAATGAATTCAAAAATGGGCCTAGTTTATGCAATGTGGGATCTTGTGATTCATTGAAATGGCTTATGTGGTAGGGTGGGGTCAGGTTGGCACTCACTTGAAGATCTAGTGGTTGTCACATGATCACAAGGAATATTCTTCCCCTTCGTGATCATGTGACAACCATCGATTTGGAATCTAATGTAAAGGTTGTCAGTGGGTCCAATGCTAGGTCAGCACAATTAGCATTTTCTCATTGGTCCACAAGGTGGTGTGCTGGAACTTGTCAGAGGGCCTTGTGTCAGATAATTTGAAGAGCAATAATGAAGGATTGATCTAACGATTGTTTGATGTTTGCATAGAATATTTTAGAGCTATGAAAACTCACAATAGTCATTGATCTTATTTCTAAAGGTGGGTCCTTTGTTAGTGATAACTAGATGGTTTTCAACAAATGATGTGGTGACATGTGGCAAGTTTTTAGGTAGGCCCATGGTTATCAAAGGTCTAGCAGTCTGGACAAAAGTGTTTAGCAGTCTAACAAATTTTCAAAGGCCTCACTCATTCGTGCAATAAATTGGTGATATTCTAAATTGACTGGCGATCCAGTGAACAAGTGTTCGCATAATAGCTAAATGAATTGGTGGAAAGCTAAAACATTCTGCAAACTGGCAAAAACCTTTTGTCACCAATTCGATAAATATGGGACTGAGGTTGAATGTTTCCTTTAGTCACTAGGTCTCCGGGTTGAGGTTTGGTTAAGGTTTTCATTTCATGAATAGGAAATGCCTTGCCACATGTTTGCTAAGTGTTCACCCAGGGCTATTTGATGAGTTAAGTCATAAAGGCCCATGAAATAAAGAAATTTGATGGTTAGGACTTAAAGTTGACCCAGATTTAAATATTGACCACTGATATGTTGCAGGCGCCATGAATATGACCCTTGAAATTCATATTCAAATTTTTTACAGTTTCTCAGTGATAGAAAGGACTAAAATTCAATGCAGAAGTGGTTGGAGCTAGTAAGAGATGATTTGTTTTCCATTGCAGTGTGGTCTAGGGTGTGATGATCGATTACAAAGATCTATACCATGCAAGGAATGAGATGAATGGCTCGAGGTGTGTGGTAGGTGGTTGAATAGATTGGTTTTCATGGTGGATTTATGATCTTCTATACACTATTCTAAGAATTATCATAATTGGAGATTAATTTTAGATCTCTTCTTCACCAAGTTGCTTGGTTTTCCATCCAACGTATTGAAGTCTGATCTTTTGAATTGTTTTGGTGGGTGGAAACCCTAACCCTTACCATGGTTATCTATAGCTTGTTGCATCCTAACTTTTTTAGGATTCCAAGATAACTAGGGCTATATATGGCTGTATTTTTTACCATGTAAGGGTTCTGAAATCCTGGTTCCTGAGGGTTCCTTTTCGGTTTCATGAGGGGTCCCTTTCCTATAGATTTTCTCTACTTCTTTGCATATAGAGTGTTCTTTCTTCCTTTTTGGTTCAAAGAATACAATACATATTGTAATTGATTTGTCTTATGTATGAGATTCAATATATTTCTACTGTTCTCAAATTGTCTCCATTTGAGTTTCAAACTTATTGATTGAAGCATCAAGGGTGTTTCCATCTTTCTATTTGCATTTCCTTTGTGTCTGCAATAGAGTTCTTTTCATAGAAGCAACTAGGTTTGGGATTGGTTTTCAGGTGTGTATGAACTGGGGTATCAAGGGTATCTTATGTATGTTTTCCAGTGGATGCTAGTTAATGTATTACTTGTTTATAGGTCTTTTCTAAGGGGAGAGTTAATATCCTTTAAATAGGTGATAGCACATTTTGGGTACACAAGTGGATTGTTGAAGTATGACCTAGTTGATGGTGTATGTTTGGTGTTGTTAGCATGTGCAAAAAATTTCATGGCTTCATTGTCTTTCCCCTGGTCTCTGTGTCATTTTCATGTCTCCGGCTAAGCCCTAAGTTCAAATGTTTGAAAATATAGCCGTTACATCAAAAACCCTTTGTTTTAACCTTGGCCTTGTTATAATTTCATGTTACTTTATCAGGTCACTTAAAAGTCCTAATTTTCATGTGCATATTTCTTTCTCTACTTGTTGCTTGTTCACATGTTGCCTAGCGGTCATTTCTTAACTTTCTGTGAATTAGCGATTACCTGTGGTCATGTTTTCTCATGTTCCTAGTGGCTTATCTCTTAACTATTTGTGACTTGGCATGGTGGTTTCCTTTTCTTTGGTCGCATGTTCACATAGTTTTCTAGGCCCAGTCTTCTGACAACATCTCCATTTGATGGTCAGCGTAAGTTCTTAAGGGATGTGTCAGAGGCTTGAGATCTTGAGATGGTCGTCGATTCTTTGTATGACGTAGCCTTTTTCTCATGCAGGTCCACTTGCCATGTATTCTGACTTGGAGGTTTTTTATTGGTCCATGTAGTATGAGTTGGAATCCTATTAGTGGGATTGGTCTTCTTGGAATTTAGGCAGATTAAAGTTTGATTTAATCTTGTGGCTATCATTATACCATTAATGAGACATGCTCGACCTTTAGTGCAGCGATCTAGCGACAGCCATTAATTCTCATAAGGAAGGTAGGTGGGTCCATTGACATGTATGCATAGTTAGCACTATTTGATTCATCCATGTATTTTCATAGTGGCTTGTTGTCAGTGGGACCAGAGCTTTCAGATGTGTTAATGGGTCCTGATCCTATTAGCAAATCGATGAATGACATATAATCGCATCGAGTGTGTCAGAGGCTTAAGATCTTGTGACGGTCATTGATTTTGTATCATGTCAGAGGGTTGTCAAGGTAGGGAGGAGATTCTCAATCTGATGGTGGGTGTGAAATCTGATAGAATCTTGGAAGTCTTTTTGAACTTTAGATGACCATTGATCTTCCTAATGCATGCCTAGTCAAAGTTTCTTAGTCTTTTGGTGGTAGGGATAAGTGTTTAGGGGCTGAAAAATTTATAAAGGTTTCCCTTGTTCATGTGAAATGATGATGATTCTCTAAATGTTTTAGCGGTTTAGGGAACAAGCATTTGTGAAATCGCTAAACACTCTGGCAGATGGCTAAAGTGTTTTGTGAACTGGAAGTGACCTTTTCTTTCTTGTTCGCTAGATGTGGGGTCAAGGATAAATGTTTTCCTGTAGTCACTAGTTCGCAAGGTTAAAGGTGGGTTAAGATTTTCATCTCATGAATAGGATATGCATGGTCACATGTTTGCTTAAAGTAAACCTAGGGTGGCAGTCGAGTTAAGATTTAAAAGACCATGAAAGAGAGAAATCTAATGGTCAGGACTTAAAGTTGGTTCAGATTTGAACATTGACCACCGATTTTCTACAGGCACCATGGAAATGACCGTTATTATTCAAATTCAAATTTTTGAGGGGGTTTCTAGCAACAAGAAGGACTAGAATTCAATGCAGAGGTGAATGGAGCTGGTGGGAAATGATTTGTTTGCTATTGCAGTGTGGTCCAGGGTGTGCTATGTTCATTTGCAGGGTCTATACTATGTGGTTTTGTGCTCGAGGTGTGTTGTAGGGTTGACATTTTAAGCATTTTTTTGGTTCTCAATACCTTCACATAGAATTTATCATGATTGAGGATCATTCTAGGATTTTCTTTCTCCTGGTTGCCTGGATTTCCACCCTTGAAATAAATTTGTGAGAATTTCTAGTGGGTTTGGTGGTCGAAACCCTAACCCTAAGTCATTCGTAGCTTGTGGCATTCTCTTTGAGAATTCCAAGATGACTAGGGAGTATAAGTTGTAGAATTTTTGATTTTGTGTGGGTTCAAAAACTTTTCTTTGGTTCCAGGCTAGTTGTTCATGGTGTTTTACTAATAGAGGAGCTAGATTTTGTATCTTTTCTTATCCTTGTGTTGTTCTGATTGTGTATTGATTCTAAATATATTAATGAGAATGCTATTGAGTTCCAATCTTGCATTTGTGTATGTCTTCTTGTTTCAATTCTAAACTCATATATGTTAGTGTCACAAAGTGTATTAGCATATGGTAAACAAAGAGTATTGTGAAGTCATCTCTGAGTTTCTAACAAAGTTAGGATTAAAGTCTTTTAGGTGGGTTTAGTGAGTTTGCAACCAAGCAAGAATCCAATGTCCTTGTGTCTAAGGGAGAGGGGTAAAAGGAAAATCACTTATCTTGGATTCAGTTGTGTTTGAATTAAGATATTTAGTTGATGTATGTAATTGGGTGACTCTCTACCCTAGGTTAAGGCACTGTTCCATCCTCTGTAGGAATTTCATTATTGTCAACCATACAAAAACATTCAAATGATAAAATATTAAAGAAATTAGTAAAGAGTATATAGTTGTATATCATTTGGTGATTCCTTTCAAGAAGTGAATCAAGGGTACACCCACCCGAGCATTAAGGCTCAAAGTGTAGGAGGATCTCTTTTGATCCTTGTTAATTGGCCCTCTTTCTTGTAGACTTTGGAGTGGTGATAGAGTCAAAGTGTTATTTAAGTTATCCATCAAAGTATAAATCTACAAGTGAAGATCAAAGGGAAATTCCAACAGGTGTAAGGCATCAACATATTAGAATATATTGTCTTCTTGTTTCATAGTTTTCTATTACAATAGGGTATTTGACTCTATGTCCCATTGGACAAGGCACTAGTCTATGAGAGCCTTACTGTATCTTAGGGGTCTCTTCAACCCAACATTAAAATCATCAAATCAAATACCTTTCCCTTTCATGTTGGTAGTAGTAGTAGGAGGAGGTCCTTTCTAGTCTTCAAACTCATTCTATGCAAGTAGGGCTATTGCATGTGAATTGGCTTCATTGAGGTACAAGTTACCTAAAGGGGTTTGAAGATTATTCCATAATAATCCATTTGTAGGCATATTGTTTATTATGAGGTGTCTTGAGTGTGCAGATAAGTCAATACCCACCTGAGTGATGTGGAGCTCAAAGAAGAAGGAGGATGTTCTTTATCCTCATCAATTGGACTATTTTCATGTCAAACTTGAGTGCCTACCCTAAGATTCAAGCCCACCTATTGATTCAAGTTTGGTCCTACAAGAAGAAGCTCCAACAAAATGGCAACTCCATTGGGGAGAACAACAATGAAGAAGTATATCTGTTAGAATCTCTGGTTGCCGTTATATTGTTATATTCAAAATCTTTTGTTGACAAGATTGATTTACCCATCTGAGTCACCGACAAAATGGTGACTCTATTGGGGAAAGAATAAAAGATAGCAAGTTTAAGATGTCCAATTCCTTGCTTTGTTAAATCATCCCAGAGTCTAGTTAAAAGATCAAAGAGTCAAAAGTAAAAAACACATTTGTAAAATCTTCTCACTAAGTGTTGAGTGGTGGCTCTAATTTCTCTATTTGATCAGTGCATCTTTTGATAAATAGTGCATGTTTACTTGGTGGAGTTTTGTGTTGATTGGAAGAAGAAACAAGAATAAGTGCATTACTTTCCTCTCCAAGGAGGTGGTGACTCTACACAACAAAGAATCTGATGGAGCTTCAGGGTGAGCTCTAGATCTGCCCCGCCTTCTAGTCAACAAAGTTCTTCTGCTACAAAACTCTTAGGTACTTTTCAAGGTCTAGACATTTCCTTATTAAGTGATCAAGCACTAAAAAAAGGATAAGGTGTGAGTACAGGTTTGCATACTTCAATTTTTTAGTTGCATCTCCACAAAATTGTATGAAAGTATTGCATTAAGTTTGATGGGTAAGCTTGATGCAGAGCTTGATTTCCTTGAGCAAGGCATCCTTAGGGATTGCATGTCATTGATGAGATTGAAAATAGGATGTAGAAAGGGTCTATCCATATCTCTTTTCTATGATAGATTTTTGGATATATATAATGAGCTTCTTGATGATGTTGAGTTTTCAGAATCTGAGTTCATTGGTTTATTCTTGGATCTTTGTTTCCATTAGTCAACTAGTTGGTCAAATTCATTATAGGAAGAGTATTATATATGTATTAAAGATTGGATACTTAGTGATGACAACCTTGGGCTTGATGATGCACTTGGGGTTATGTCCTTAAGTGTTGATAATTGGGGTGATGAAGATAGTGAGGTTGTGTCTCAATATGAGTCAGATGCAACATGGGAAGAAGAAAGTGATGATGGAAGTGAACATTATTTGGATAGTGAAGATGTTGAGGGTGATTCATCCTTAAGCTATGAAGACAAAGAAACAATAACCCATTATGATATCAATGAGGTAGAACATGAGGATTTGAACAAAGTGTTATCTGATGGGTCTCATTTGGATAACAAGGGCATAATCATGGATACTACATGCTTGGTAGGTGATGATGATTGTGAATCTTCATGTTGTAAGTCTCCATGAGGTTGAAATGGGTAGTGAAATTAAAGTGTTCCCCAATGCTTTATATAATGAAGAGTTTGATGATTATTAGCCCATTTTTTGTCATGATATTTAGCAAGGTGTATTGCATAAAGTTGTCAATCCTTTGTTTGAGGGACATGTGGAGATTTCAGGTTCATTTGAATCAGGATGTTCTTCTTTTTCCATCTCTGATAAATTTTTAAGTGATGATGTTGCATCCTATTCATCAAAAGGTTGTGGAATAGTTGCAGAGTTTGGTAATAATCACATTTATGAACATGAGTTTGACTATTCATCTAAGTTCCAGCTAGTTGCACCTATGGAAATGCAGGGTCAGGGTATAAATGAAGCCTTTTAGCAGGTAGAGTATGAGTTTTTTGTGTTTCCAATTGATAGCATACATGAATCAGTAGAAAAGAATAGGTTTTTATCTAATGGTCCTGTTCATAGGTATGATGAGTCTTTTCTTCATAGTGAGAAAAATGAAGGGAGTGCCAAAAATTATTACACACACTATGAAGATAGTTATAGGCTGGTTGGAAATGTTGACATGCTTGGTGAAGAACTTGAAAATAAAATATCTGATGTGCCTCATGAAGGAAGAAATGAAAACCAAATTTTTGACAGAGGTAAAGACTAACTCGGGTTGGATGCTATAGGTTTTTTGTAAAAATGTACACTTTGTATAACTTTTCATTTCCTATTGTGGGTTTCCCTTCCTATTTTCCCTGGTGTGTTCCCTATGTTTTTTGAGGTCTTTGTGCCCTTTTCCAGAAGGTGGTCTGCTTTTCCTAGAGATCTAACTCCTTGCCATGCCTGTAGAAGGCATGTATCCCCAACTAGAGCCACTATTAGCACCTATAAAATTTTCATGGGATTATAATTTTCCCTAGTCTCTGCAAATGTTTTTCCATCTCCCTGACTTCAAACCCTTGTTAAAGTTCAAAAATCTAGCCGTTGGTATAAAAAAAACCCTAAGCTTAACCCGGCCCTCTTCTAATTTTGTGTTACCTTTTTGGTCACTTAAAATCCTATATACCCATGTGCTAAATTGTTAACCTCTTTGTCACATGATCCTGTGAACCTTTTTCATGTCATGCAATCTTGTGACTAAAGGTTTTACTTCTAGGCCCCCTTTATTATTTCCTAAGTCCCTAAGTTCCCCCCGTAATGTTTTCCTATGTTTCGACCCTTTGAAGATCTTGTGGTTGTTGCATGTTCACAAGGGATCTTTCCTCCCCTTGTGAACATGTGAAAATGCACCACCTATCAATGCGGGCCCTTCTCTTCTTTCCTGGCAGTAAATGGTTCAAATGAAGTGAGTGGCTATTGTAAGTCCACAAGCCTTCCACGTGTCAGAGTTTCTGACATGTGCTTTTGTGACATCTTGACATCTATCATTAGTGGGGCCTGGCAACTTGTAGATTCCTTAAAATGTGTGGTTGTGGCATGATCTCATGAACCTTTTTTAGGCTATGCAATCATGTGATAAGGTGCCACCTATCCCGGTGGGCCTGTTTGTGTTGCTTATTGTTGAGTAGGTAGTTGGTTATTGGTCAGTGTATTAGTGAGTTGGAAAGTCATCAGTGGGGCCTAGAAGCTTTCATATTCCTTTGATCTAATGGCTGGTGCATGTTCACATGGAATCTTTCCAGGCCTTGTAGTCATGCGATGACTGTTGATCTTTCTAGCACTATGGGGTGAAAGTTAGATGAATTTAGAAATGGGCCCTGTTTATGCAACGTGGTAGCTTGTGATTCATTGAAATGGCTTATGCAGTAGGGTGGGGTTAGGTTGTTAGTTGCTTGAAGATCCAGTGGTTGTCACATGATCACAAGGAATATTCTTCCCCTTCACAATCATGCGATAGCCATCAATTTGGAATCTAACTTAAAGGTTGTAAGTGCATCCAATGCCAGGTCAGCACAGTTAGTGTTTTCTCATTGGTCCATGAGGTGGTGTGCTGGAACTTGTTAGAGGGTCCTGTGTCAGAGAATCTATAGAGTGGTAATGAAGGATTGATCTAATGGTTGTCTTATGTTTACATATTATCTTTTAGAGCTATGAGAACTCATGACAGCTATTGATCTTATTTCTAAAGGTGGGTCCTTTGTCAGTGATGACTGAGTGGTTTTCAATGAATGATGTGGTGACATGTGGCAAGTTTTCAGGTGGGCCCATGGTTATCAAAGGTCTAGCAGTCTAGACAAAAGTGTTTAGTGGCCCAACAAATTTTCAAAGGCCTCACTCATTCTTGCAATAAAGTGGTGATATTCTAAATCGACTGGCGATCGAGTGAACAAGTGTTCACGTAATAGCTAAATGAATTAGCAGAAAGGTGAAACATTTTGTGAACTAGCGAAAACCTTTTTTCACCAGTTCACTAAATATGGGACTGAGTTTGAATGGTTCCTTTAGTCACCAGGTTGCTGGGTTGAGCTTGGGTTAAGGTTTTCATTTCATGAATAGGAAATGCCTTATCGTGTGTTTGCTAAGTGTTGACCTAGGGCTATCTAATGAGTTAAGTCATAAAGGCCTGTGAAATAAAGAAATCTGATGGTCAGGACTTAAATTTGGCCTAGATATAAATATTGAACATTGATATGTTCCAAGTGCCATGAATATGACCATTGAAATTCAAATTCAAAATTTTGAGCGTTTCTCAGTGACAGAAAGGACTAAAATTCAATGCAAAAGTGATTGGAGATGGTAAGACATGATTTGTTTTTCATTTAGTGTGGTCCAGGGTGTGATGATCAATTGCATAGATTTGTACTATGCAAGGAATGAGATGAATGGCTTGAGGTGTGTGGCAGGTGGTTGAATAGACTAGTTTTCATGGTGGATTTATGATCTGCTGTACACTATTCTAAGAATTATCATAATTGGAGATTAGTTTTAGATCTATTCTTCACCAGGTTGCTTGATTTTCCATCCAATGTATTAAATTTTGATCTTTTGAATTGTTTTGGTGGGTGGAAACCCTAACCCTTACCATGGTTATCTATAGCTTGTTGCATCTTAACTTGTGTAGGATTCCAAGATAACCAAGGGTATATATGGCTGTATTTTTTATTTTGTAAGGGTTCTAAAATCTGAGTTCTTGAGGGCTCCTTTTTGGTTCCATAAAGGATCCTTTTAATATAAATTTTCTCTACTTCTCTGCATGTAGAGTGTTCTTTCTTCATTTTTGGTTCAGAGAATACAATACATATTGTAATTGATTTATCTTATGTATGAGATTCAATATATTTCTACTGTTATCAGATTGTCTCAGTTTGAGTTTCAGACTTATTGATTGAATCATCAAGGGTGTTTCCATCTTTCTATTTTCATTTCCATTGTATCTACAATAGAGTTGTTTTCACAGAAGTAACTATGTTTGGGATTGGTTTTCAGGTGTGTATGAACTAGGGTATCAAGGGTATCTTATGTTTGTTTTCTAGTGGATGATGGTTAATGTATTACTTGTTTATAGGTCTTTTCCAAGGGGAGAGTTAATATCCTTTAAATAGGTGATAGCACATTTTGGGTACACAAGTGGATTGTTGAAGTATGACCTGGTTGATGGTGTATGTTTGGTGTAAGGCATTAGCATATTAGACTATATTGTCTTCTTGTTTCATAGTTGTCTATTGCAATAGGGTATTTGACTCTATGGCCCATTGGATAAGGTACTGGTCTAGGAGAGACTTAGTGTATCTTAGGTGTCTCTTCAACCCAACATTAAAATCATCAAATCAAATACCTTTCCCTTTCATGTTGGTAGTAGTAGTAGGAGGTCCTTTCTAGTCTTTAGACTCATTCTGTGCAAGTAGGGTTGTTGCATGTGAATTGGCTTCATTGGGGTACAAGTTACCTGAAGGGGTTTGAAGATTATTCCACAATAATCCATTTGTAGGCCTATTGTTTATTATGAGGTGTCTTGAGTGTGCAGATAAGGCAATACCCACCTGAGTGATGTGGAGCTCAAAGAAGAAGGAGGATGTTCTTTATCCTCCTCAATTGAATTTTTTTCTTGTCAAACTTGAGTGCCTACCCTAAGATTCAAGCCCACCTATTGATTCAAGCTTGGTCTTGCAAGAAGAAACTCTGATAGGATTCATGACATGTCTTAACTTCCTCCTATATCTTTTATAAGTCTAGTGCTTGTATCAAACATTAATAGGTCAATCTTTTGGTGCAATAATAATCACTAATTGTAACCTAAAACTACTGATGAAGCTTGTAAAGATGAACATTGGATAAAAGAAATGAATGAAGAACATACTAGATCCAATTGAAAAGAATAAGACTTGGGAATTGGTCCCTAGACCTAAAGATAAGAATGTTATTGGAACTGAATGGGTATTTAGAAACAAGATGAATGAACAAGGAGAGGTTGTAAGGAACAAAGAAAGATTGGCATGCAAAGGATACTTACAATAAGAAGGAATTGATTTTGAAGAAAAATTTTCACCTATTGCAAGAATTGAAGCAGTAAGAATGTTTTTGGCTTATGAAGCTTATAAGAAATTCAAAGTATATCAAATGTATTTGAAGTCAACATTTCTAAATGGAGAATTAAAAGAATTCTACATTGATAAGCCTAAAGGTTTTCCATTAACTCATGAAGGAGACATGGTATGTAAAATGAAAAAATCTTTATATGGACTTAAACAAGCACTTAGAACTTCGTATGCCAAACTACAAAAGTATTTGATAAAATTGGGATTTGTTAAAGGCACAACATATAGTAATTTGTATATGAAAGAAATTGAGAATGGTTTTTTTATTGTAGGTATCTTTGTTTATGATATTATTTTTGGGATGAGAAGAATATTATTACGAGAAAAAAAAGCAAGATTTGATTGATGAAGAGGATTTGAAAATATTTCAAAGCAGTAGTGTGGCAGTTTGGTATTCATGGAACTTGGATGATTTTTCATCTATGTTGCCATCAGTGGCAATGGGGGAGATTTTTAGGAATGAATTATGAATATATACTATGGGGTAGTACTCAGAGCCATCTAATAGCCATTGTATGTCACATTCATGACTGTGGTTGTCATTGATGTCAACATAGTGATCTATTGAAGATTAGTAGAGAAGAAGACATTGTTTGATTTAGTGTTAGGAATGAATGTTGAATGCTTGGCAATCATTCTATAGTAGTTGTTGTTGCATTCATGACTATGATTGTCATTGATGTCAACACAATGATCTTCTAGAGACTTGCAGAGAAGCATACAGTGTTTTGATTAGCGCACATGGGATATTGTAGTTGGAGATAAGAAATGTTGAGGTTATACTCTTTCATAGGATATATGTCTATCATTAAGAGCACAAATAATAATTATTTTATTCATGAAAGTTATGAGCATTTTGGTACAAGTAGTATTTAGGTAGTGTTCTTGAGTAGTGGTTTTGGAAATTGGATGATATCTCCTAATCAGGATGGAATCTAGTTTTGCACAATTAAAGGGAATTTTGAGACATATTGTTAGTAACATGCTTCACAACACAAACTTTGAGGTCACATGAGTGAAGAGTTATTATATCTGGAAGTTGATAGTTTTGTGTAATTTTGATGTAGCGTGTGGAAAATTTTATTTTTTAATTGTGTGCCGACTCATTTGTAATTATTTGAGTGTGGTATAAAGGAAGGAAATTTTTTCCTTGTTGAAAAGAGTGTGGTTGATTATGGATTTGTGAAAGAGAATTATGAAGGAAGAGAAGTGAAGTACAAAGATCTAAAATTGAGATTTGATGTAGTAGTGAGTGCAGTTTGGCATAGTCAGAGAAGAGGTAACATATTATTTTGTTGAATAATGAAAAGATTATTTGGACAGTAAGTTTAGTGATCTTACCCTGAAGCTGTTTGGGCAGTGGGTCCTTCTGTCTTCCATAACTCCTAATAGGGTTAGAATATTTTAACAGGGATTCAAAATCTCCTAACAGAGATTTATATGTACTGAATGTATTTCATAAGACTCCTAACAAAGTCCATCCTTTCACAAGGAATATTCATATTAGTGTATCTTTTGTGAGCATCATTCCCACCAAGGTTTTCTCTTTGATCAAGAGGTTCCCTAGTCAACATATCTTGTGTTATTATGTCATTGTTTATGAATATCTTTCTATGGTTGGTAATTATATTTCTTACATGGTTAAATGTTGTTGAAGTTGATAAAAGTTATAATTATCTGATAACTTATTCACCCCCCCCCTCTCAATTATCTTGGTGGACTTTACTTTCTAACAATTGGTGTCATAGTAGTAGGTCCTTGAAAGGAAAGTTTAACATCTTAAGGAGATCCATGGTGAATTTTAGGAAAGAAAGCCCTAAGTTTGATGGAGTAAATTTTGACAGCTGGAAAGAAAAGATGAAGACACATCTACTGTGTTTAGGACCAAGCTATTGGCTGATTATAAAGAATGATAGGACTATTATTGAAGAAGATAATATTGAATCAAGTTCAAAAGATGAGGTAGATCTATTCATGTGTAACATACTTGCAAGAGAAGCACTCCTAACAGCACTTCTAGAGAATGAATACAGTCAGGTAAAATGTTTTAAAAAATCTCATGAAATTTGGAAAGCTTTACAATCTACTTTTGAAGGTGATGAACATGCAAAGAGAGCTTGATTACATAATTAGATATGTACATTTGAAGATATTAGAATGATGGAAGATGAATCTGTTAGAATCTATATTGGTAGAATGTCAAAAATTGTTGTAGGGATAAAATCTTGTGGAGGATCAAAGATAGAGAATGAAGTGATATGGAATATTCTAAGGACATTGACTCCTCTATTTAAGTAGACAACATAGATTATTGAACAATTTATACCTTGTACTACAAAATTTACAAGAGAGACTCTTCTTGGAAGATTGGAAGCAACAGAAATGAACCTGAGGGTATCAAGAGACTTACCTAGAATGGAGACAACATTCAGTGCTTTTAGTATTCATCCTAATTTGTCAAGAAGTACTAGTGTGAATGGATATTATGCCATCAAAAAATCTAGAAATGAAGAAGACAAGAATATTGAAGAAGGTATTTCCTTGCTTGTGAAAAGAGAACTAGATGGTAAGAAAATTTTTAAATCTTGGACTTGTCAAGAATATGGTCATTTTGCATATAAATGTCCTAAGAGAGTTAAGAAGTACAGACATAATTTCAAGCCTATAAGATCTTAGGAATGTTATTATGCTAATGATGAAGATCTTGAAGCTAGTATTGAAATAACCTTGAGTGAAAGTGATATTGAGAATAATGATGAAATAGGATTTATAGCAATTAAAGAAGAGAATCTTGAATTTGATGTTAAGGAAGAAAAAGCCTTAGTTTCCCAAGTTGAAAATAAAGTTGATTGGATTATAGATAGTGGTTTTTCACATCATATGACTGGAGATATGAAAAAGTTCATAAAGTTTAACAGTTATGATGGAGGAGTTGTTAGAGTTGGTAACAATGCACCTTATTTGATTAACGGTATAGGATCTATTACTCTTGATGGAAAGACTAATACTGATGATGTTTAATTTGTTGATGGATTGAAACATAATCTTTTGAGTGTTGGACAATTAGTTGATAAGGGATATCAAGTTTGGTTTACTGAGAAAAATTTTGTGGTAAAGGATAAAGATGGAAATCTGATTGGAACTAGATCTAGAACCAGAGGTAATATATTTTAGTTCAATCCTAATAAGATGACATGTTTGATTACTAAGATTGATGACAGTTGGTTATGGTATAGAAGGTTTTTTATATAAACTTTGATAACATTGTAAAAGTAAGTACTACACTTGTAGTAAGGGATTTGCCTAAAATTATGAAGCCTACTAACATGATTTGCAAAGAATGTGTGATGGCTAAGCATAAGAGAAGTTCATTTCCTAGTAAGAAGTTCACATCGGCAGAGAAGTTGGAGATTGTTCATACAGACTTGAGCATTCCTACCATGACTAGAGGATTCTATGGAGAAAGGTATTTTATGATTCTTATTGATGATTTTAGAAGAATGATGTGGATTGCATTTCTAAAAGAAAAAATTTGAAGCATTTGATAAGTTTAAGATCATTAAGAATAAAGTTGAGAATGAATCTAGAATGAAGATTAAATATTTGAGATTTGATAGAGGTGGTGAATTTACTTCTAGAGAGTTTAACACTTTTTGTGAAGTGAATGTTATTAAGAGATAGTTTTCAGCCCCTAGAACACCTGAACAAAATGGTATTATAGAAAGAAGAAATAGGTCAATGACTGAACCAGCAAGAGCTATGTTATTTGAGAATGACTTGGTGAAGACATTCTAGAGAGAAGCAGTGAATACAATAGTATATACAATGAACATAGTACAAATCAAAGAAGACACAGACAAGACACCTTATGAATTATGGTTTGGACATGCACCCTCAATTAAGTATTTTAGAATTTTTGGAAGAAAATGTTATATAAAGAGAGATGATGATATTGGAAAGTTTGATCCTAGAAGTGATGAAGGAATTTTTCTTGGATACTCTTTTAAAAACAAAGAATATAGATGTTACAATAAGAGAACTAAAACTATTGTTGAGAGCGCAAATGTTAAAGTTGATAAGAAGTTCAAAATTTAGGAAAGAATGCTTGATTATGAATCTGATGAAGAAGCCAATCCTTAGCGTAACATTGAATCTACTAAATTATTCTATGAGACTGACAGTGAATTATTGAATTAGAATCCTATAGAAGAAACTAGGGAGGAATCTACAGAAGAATCTACAATTGAAACAAGATTTGTGACTATGACACTATACAGGTATCTATCAAGACATCATCCTATTGAACAAGTTATTGGAAGTTTGGATAGAGGAGTTTTGACTCATAATAAGGTACATTTATGTTTGATTTCTCAAATTGAACCTAAATCTACTAGTGAAGCTTGTGAAGATGAATGTTGGATTAATGCTATGAAAGAAGAACTAGATTAGATTGAAAAGAACAAGACATGTGAATTGGTCCCTAGACCTAAACACAAGAATGTGATTGGAACTAAATGGGTATTCAGAAACAAGATGAATGAATAAGGAGAAGTTGTAAGAAATAAAGCAAGATTGGTATGTAAGGGATACTCACAGCAAGAAGGAATTGACTATGAAGAAAATTTTGCACCAGTAGCAAGACTTGAAGCAGTAAGAATGTTTTTGGCTTATGCATCTTTTAAGAAATTCAAAGTGTATCAGATGGATGTGAAGTCAACATTTCTAAATGGAGAATTGGAAGAAGTCTACATTGAGCAGCCTGAAGGTTTTCCTTTGACTCAAGAAGGAGATGTGGTATGTAAATTGAAGAAAGCATGATATGGATTAAAGCAAGCACCTAGAACTTGGTATGCTAGACTGGATAAGTATTTGTTAAAATTGGGATTAACTAAAGGAACAACTGATAAGAATCTGTACACAAAAGAAATTGAAAATGGTTTGCTGGTTATAGTTATTTTTCTTGATGACATTATCTTTGGAGGAGAAGATGAAGCTAGTGACAAATTTGCTCATGAAATGAATACTGAATTTGAAATGAGTATGATTGGTGAGATGAAATAATTTTTAGGATTATAGATAACATAGAATAATGATGGTATCTTTGTATGTTAGACAAAGTACTTGAATGATTTACTAAAAAGATTTGGAATGGAGAATTGTAAACTAGTTGGAACACCTATGGTTACAGGACACAAACTATCTAGCAAAGATGAAACACCAGTATTTGAGCAGAAGAAATATAGATCCATGATTGGAGAATTGTAGTACTTAACAAACACTAGACTAGATATACAACATTCAGTTGGAATGGTAGCAAGATTTCAAGTTGAACCTAGAGAGTCACATTATGTAGCAGTAAAGAGGATACTGAGATATTTAAGAAGCACAATGGACTATGGATTGTGGTATGAAAAATTTAATGATTTTACCCTATGTGCATATAAAACTGTCGATTGGGGAGGTAGTGGTGATGACAAGAAAAGCACCAGTGGTGAAGCCTTTTTTCTTGGAGAAAGATTAGTTTCTTGGCTAAGCAAGAAGCATAATTGTATTTCACAAAGCACAGTAGAAGAAGAATATGTAGCAGCAACAAACAATTGTAACTAGATAATTTGGATGAAGCAAATGCTAAAGGATATTGGAATTAAGTTTGTTGAGCCTATTTTCATACATTGTGACAACACCAGCACACTTAGTATGTCTAAGAATAATGTATTAAATTCTAAGACAAAGCATATAGAGATCAAATATCATGTTGTAAGAGACATATTTATTAAGCCTTTTCCTAAGGATACATTTGAGCATCTAAGAGGTATACTTAGGGTTATGACCCAACCTAGTTTTGAGTAATGATGTAGTTGGTTTCATCCATCTAATGGTATATGATCGCTATCTTTCTTCTGGATTGGATGTTGGTACTTCCTTTATGGGGGAGTATGTGTATCTGAACTGAGTCATGAGGACTCTTGTGAATGTATTTTCTAAACAGTGTCTTTTGACATTGAGTTTTTGTTGACATAGTGATGAAATTTCTATGATTGATGTCAATGGGGGAGAAGTGTACATGAAAAACCACCTGTTCTATTTGTTGGAGAGAATTGAACAGGATAACGAAGCAAGATTTGATTTATGACGAGGATTTGAAGAAGCAGTGTTGCAGTATTGGAATTTTGGAACATTGGATGTTTTTCATCTATGTTTCCATCAATGCCAATGGGGGAGATTATTAGGAATGAATGTTGAATTCTTGGTAGTCATTCTATAGCAGTTGTGGCATTCAAGACTATGATTGTCATTGATGTCAACACAGTGATCTTCTAGAGACTTGAAAAGAAGTAGAGAGTGTTTTCATTAGCGCATGTGGGATATTGTAGTTGGAGATATGTGATGTTGAGGTTATACTCTTTGATATGTTATATGTCTATGGTTAAGAGAACAGATAATAATTATTTTATTTATGAAAGTTATGAGCATTTTGGTGGAAGCAGTATTCAGACAGTGTTCCTAAGTAGTGGTTTTTGGAAATCGGATGATATCTCCTAATCAGGATGGAATCTAGTTTTGTGTAGTTAAAGGAAAGTTTAAGACACATTGTTAGTAACATGGTTCACAATGCAAACTTGGAGGTCACACGAGTGAAGAGTTATTATATCTGGAAGCTGACAATTTTGTGTAATTTTGATGTAGCGTGTGGAAACTTTTATTTTTTAATTGTGTGCTGACTCATTTGTAATTATTTGAGTGTGGTATAAAGGAAGGAATGTTTTTCCTTGTTGGAAAAGGAGATGTTGATTATGAAGTTTTGAAAGTGAATTGTGAAGGAAGACATGCGAAGTACAAATATCTAAAATTGAGATCTGATGTAGCAGTGAGTGCAGTTTGGCACAGTCAAAGAAGAGGTAACATATTATTCTATTGAATAATGAAAAGATTATTTGGACAATGAGTTCAGTGATCTTACCCTAAAGCTATTTGGGCAGTGGGTCCTTCTATCTTCCACAATTCCTATCAAGGTTAGAATCTTTTAACAGGGATTCAAAATCTCCTAACAAAGATTTATATGTACTAAATGTATTTCATAAGACTCCTAATAGATTGCATCCTTTCACAAGGAATATTCATATTAGTGCATCTTTTTTGGGCATCATTCCCACCGGGATTTACTCTTTGATCAAGAGGTTCCCTAGTCAACATATCTTGTGTTATTGTGTCATTGTGTATGAATATCTTTCTATGGTTGGTAATTATATTGCTTACATGGTTAAATGCTATTGAAGCTAATAAAAGTTATAATTATCTGATAACTGATTCATCCCCCCGCCCCTCTCAATTATCTTAGTGGACTTTACTTTCTAACATTTATCCCACATGGGATATTGAAGATCAAGTTATACAAAGTTGAGGAGTTACTCTATATTGTATCCCATGATCATTGTCAAGAGTGCATATGAAAATTTAATTATTCATGATAGTTATGTGTAATTCAGTGGAAGTAGTATTCAAAGAGTGTTTCTAAGAAGTGACTTGTGGTAACTGGATGATATCTCCTAATCAGGATAGAATCTAGGCACGTGAAGTTGTACAATTGATGAAGACATTATGATAGTGTTGTGGATATGACAACAAGGTCAAAGGTCACATGAGTGAAGAATTATTTTTTCTAGAAGTTGACATTTTTATGTAATTGTGAATTATTGTGTAACATGTGGAATTTTATATTTTGTAATTTGTTGGCCAAGTCATTTGTAATTATTTGAGTGTGGTATAAAGGAATTATTGTTGTCCTTTCATTTTATGAAAATAGTAAGATATGAAATAGAGGTTAATTATAGAATTGAGGAATATATGTTGTAAGAGGATATGCAAATTGTAGAGATCTGATATTGAGATATGGTGAAGCAGTTGGTGTGGTTTGGCACAGATAGAGGAGATAAGATAACTTGATGATATCAGTAATATTTTGGTATTATTCTATTTTAGTAATACAAAGATCATTTGGACAGTGTGTTTAGTGATCTTTCCCTTGAAGCTATTTGGACAGTGGGTCATTTTGCCTTCCATAACTCCTAATAGGGTTAGAATATTTTAATAGAGATTCAAAGTCTCCTAATAGGGACTGATATGTACTAAATGTATTTCATAAAGTTTCTAATAGAGTCCATACTCTCACAAGGAATTTTCATATTAGTGCGTCTTTTTTGGGCATCATTCCCATCAGGTTTTACTCTTTGATCAAGAGGTTCCCTAGTCAACATTTCCTGTGTTATTGTGTTGCTATGTATGCTTATCTTTCTATGGTTGTTTCTTACATTTCTTACATGGTTAAAACCTATTAATGGTGATAAAATTTGTATTTATCTCATAACTGATTCACACCCCCCCCCCCTCTTAGTTATCTTGGTGGACTTTAATTTCTAACAATTGGTATCAGAGCTTGATCATAGTTTTGAATCCCCTCGATTAATGTTGAGGAGGAGATTGTTGGAAAAATGGTCAGAACTCCCCTCAAGATTCATGGCATAGCTTAAGTACCTCCTATGTCTTCTATATTTCTAGTGGTTGTATTAGGCATTAACATGTCAATCTTTTGGTGCAATGGTAACCAATACTTGTAACAAAAGGAAGAGAAGAGTTGTGAGGAGATGAGAAGAATTGTCAATTCATGATTGCTTGAAGGGTTTTCAAGAGGATCAGAGATGGAGCTAATAATGAAGGCCATTTAGTGGATCAACATATGAGCTATATTGGATCTATATTTTTAAAGTGAGTTGTATGTTTTAGATCAAACCTACTATTACTTTCTAATGATTATATCTGTTGAATTCCTTTAATCAAGGTTTACCTAAAAATCATATGTAAATATTTTAATCAAGGTGACATTCTAATTGAATGTTCTTAAGTCCTCTAACAAGGCCACTCCTGATAGGGTGATTAAATCCTTTAATAGGGTCACACCTAAGAATGTGCATTGTAACCTTTAATAGGGTTGGCTCCTCATAGAGCGCACTCTAGAAGAGTAAAAATTTGGTAGCATGTTACTGGTGGTTTTTCCCAAATTGGGTTTCCACATTAAATCCTCATGTCATACTTGTTTGAATGTTATTTGATGTGTTTTACAGTTAAGAGTTTTATATTTTTCAAGTTGATTACTTGTGGACATTGGACTACAATTTTATGTTACTAGTTATATTTTGTAGAGAACAAGTAGATTACGGAATAGATCTAAGTTGGTTGAAGTGTTAAAATTTGAACTGGTAAATGTGGACTTGAGGATAATTGATTCACCCCCCTCTTAGTTATTCCAAAATCCTTCTAGAAATTGGTATCAAAGAAATTGGTACTTGTAAGGAAAATGTTTTGAGGTAATTAGAGCTAAAGATCAAGATGTAGAAAAAGAAAGTACTAAAGCTAAACTAGGAGAATTTCCCTACATGGAAAAGTTTGATGAAGTTACACTTAGATGGGATTAGAGATTAAAAAAAAGTACTATGTGAAGAATGATTACATACCAATACCTACACCTTTGGGAGCCTAGAAAATGAAGGAAAAGTAAGAACACAATTAAGAAATGTTGGGTATTGCATCATTCCTAAGTTATCCTAAATTTGAAGACATAAAGGACTGTACCACTAGAAAGAAAATGTGGGACATAGTGACTTCTATCTATAGTGGATACACAATTACAGTAAGAGCCAAATCTGAAATATTGAGAGGTAAATATGATTAAATGAGAACGTTAGAAGGTGAGACTATTCTACAATGTTGTGGATGAGTTAAAGAAGTTGTGAATACTAGTAGAGGAGCTAATGGAAATATTGATGACAAAACTGTTATTAGCAAGGTATTAAGAACCATACTTCCTATTTATGCTACTAGAGTTTCTATAATACAAGAGCTTAGATGTGATCCTAGTAATAACCTAACTTTGGAAGGTTTGTTGGTAGACTTACTACTTTTTAATTGTTAAATTTTGATGATTTCACTACTCGTAATATTGAATCTGCATTCAAATCTCAATTGGATTTTCAAAAGTCAAAGAAAGAAAAAGAAAATTATGTGAATAGTGATAGTGATATCTCTAATGATGAACTTTCTAATCTTGAAGAACTGATGGCTAGAAGACTACCTAGAGGAAATGGAAAATTTAAAGATAAACTTCCCATAATCTATTTTTCATTTAACAAAGTTGGCCATATTGCAACAATATGTCTTGATAGGAATTACAAGGATAAAAGAAGAGAAATAAAGTATAAAGACAAAAGGGATTATAGAGACTACAAAAGGTATTAGGACTACAAGGAAAAAGGTAAGAAATCTTGTTATATTTCTAAAGAATAAATTGACAGTGAATTTGATGAATATGATGATCATGAGGTCGAAGTTATTTATGTTTCTATGAAAGATGATTCTAATGAAGATGATAAAACTACACTTATTTCATATGTGAGTAAGGTGATAGATGGATAATTGATAGTAGTTTCTCACATCATATGATTAGCGATAAAAGTAATTTTGAAACTTTAAATCATTACAAGGGTAGAAGTGTTAACTCTGGTAATGATGTACCATGCCTTGTGAAAGAAAAAAGGATCAATAAGATTGACTGATAAGATTATATGTGACAATTCTTATTGGGTTGAAGGTACTAACTATAACTTGTTGAGTGTTGTATAATTGAACAATTTTGGTTACTGAGATGAATCCCATCACAAAAAGGATAAGTTCTTTGATGCTACTGGTGAACTAATTGGAAGTGCAGAACATACAAGAGGTAATTTGTTCTATCTAGACATATCTTATGAGAAATGTTTGTTTGCACAATTTGATGATGTATGGTCATGGCATAAGGGGTTGTGTCATGTGAACTTTGATAATTTGGTAAGAATTAGTAAGATGAAAAAAGTAAGAGTGTTGTCAAGATTAAAGAAACTTGATAGTGTGATGTGTAAACAATGTCAATTGGGAAAAATGACAAAGTCTTGTTTCAATAGAAAAAATTATACTTTTGATGATACGTTTAAATTGGTTCATATTGATCTTTGTAGACCTATTAGAGTGAAAAGCTACTATGATGATAAATATTTCATTATGTTTGTTGGTGATTACTCTAGAATGATGAATGTGATTTTTATTAAAGAAAAATATGATGCCTTTTAGTTGTCCATGTGGTATTTCGAAAAGGTTCAAAAAGAAATAGGTAAGAGTTTAAAATGTCTGAGATCTGAGAGAGGAGTGTAAATATCTAATGAGTTCAACATATTCTTTAATGATAGAGGAATAAGGAGGCAAATATCTATACAAGGGACTTATTCACATAATGGTATAGTAGAAAGAAGGAATAGATCAATCATGGATTGTGCTAGAAAACTGATGATAGAGAAAAATGTTGCACAAAAATACCAAAAAGAAGCTATAAGTACAACTATCTATACCTTGAACTAAGTACAAGTCAAGAAAGGTATAAATGATACACCTTTTGAATTATGGTTTGGTTATGCACCTAATGTGAAATACTTTAAAGTATTTGGAAGGAAATGTTATATATTGAAGGACAATGGGAATGGAAAATTTGATGCTAAAAGTGATGAAGGAATATTCCTATGTTATTCCATTAAGAGAAAAGCTTATAAGTGTTTGAATTCTAACATTAAAAAAGTTGAGGAAAGTGAAAATGTAAGAGTTGATGAATATGCAAAAAATAAAGAAGTTGAATGCAAGAAAGAACCTAAAGATTACAGATCTTTTGTATACATGAAGGAAGGATGACCTAGCAATTTACTTGAACCATAGAAAAACATTTCTTAGCAATGACAAGAATCTTTTGAGTCATAGAAAGAAGATGCTGAGAATTTGGAGGTAACTCTTAGACAATCAAAAGAGGAAGAAGAAATACAAAATGAACCTAAAGTGAAATTACTTGATGAGTTTGAAGAAGAAAATAAAGAAGAAATGTCATGCCCAAAGCTTGAGCATAACACAACTACAATTTTTTTTTACAATCTACTAAGTTTGGAGATCAACTTAGATAACTTGATATTCAAAGATCTATTAAATTACAAATAAGGAATATTTGTTTTGTTTTAATCAATTTTTTTATTATTTAAAATAATTACAAGAAAATTACACATAGTATTAGGGAATATTTTAATTTTATTTTGACAACAAATCATAAGGTAAAGATATAAAAATTTATCCATTGTTAAGAGAATATGTTTAAAACTTTCTTTCCAAACTTAATATATAAGAATCTTTACCAAATTATAATTTAACAACTTCTTAATACAATTTCTCCTTTCACAATAAAAAGGAAATACATCATAATACAACTTAATTGAATAAGAGATTATCATGGAGTTACAACTTTCTCCTCTAGCATATTACAAGGTAAAATGATGAAAATAAAATTTTTGATTTAAAACCTTCTAAGCATGCTTGATCCTTCCAAGAGCTTCATAATACTACATACAAAATCCTATAGGTTGACCATGGTGGATGACCTCCCAACCTAGGGGTTAAAAAACCCTAATAGGTATCATCATTCAATCATAAAGACAACATTGAACACATAACATTAAAAAACCCATCCAAGGCTTATTAAGTCACTAATATTAGGACCTGAACACTAGGGGTGAAAATGAACCAAAATCCCAAGAGGAGCTAGCCAAGATTATATCAATAACACTTGCCATGCATGGTAGAAACATCTATCATTATCACAAGTAGTCTTTTCCACTCATGGCCAAAACCATATTTTTATTTAAACAAGAATAGATTCCACAACTAGGATAAACATGGCATCATGGAGCCCATAACATCCATGCTAGCTTCTTCCATTTGGACATCTATCTTTTCATAAGAAAAATTTCCCCACATAGGTTAAACAAGTCATAACTCTTTCATTTTTACAAGTACCAATTCCATATGTAGGCTAAACTTAGCATTATGGAACCTATAACATCCATGCTAGTCTATCCTACTAAGGACATCTTTCCTTTTAGAAGAACAATTTCTCACATAGGCTACTCTTGGCATCGCATGGGAGATCACTAAACCTTCACCCCCTTTAAGGCTACTCAACCCTCCCAAGGGTGAGTATTCCTTGAGAGAACCCTCAAATATTAACATCACAAAGATAAAGCAAGACTTACACACCTCCTTGGAATGCCATGGATTTTGAAACAATAACATAAAACACCATTAACCTACCCTAATCTTTTACATGCATAAAAGAAATTAGATATACTATAATTTTCTAAAGGAAGTCTAGCCTTCAAAAAAAGATGAATAGATGAATTGTGAAGCTTTCCCTGGTTTAAGCCTTTCCTTCCTTCAAATCTAGTGGTCTCTTAGAGTAGAGAGTGGGTGAACAACATTCTTTCCTCTCCTCTTCTCCCTAAATAGGCTCTCACCAAGAAATATCAGGTCTAGACACTATTAGGAAATATCTAGAGTCTTTCTCCCTTATCCTTCCAAGTCATATCCCTCATAATGGAGTCTGACTCACTAGGTAAGATAAGATACCTATCCCAAAATTCTCAAACTCTTCCATTTTCTGCACTTTGAAGATGAGGTATTTTTGAGGTGTCATAATGAGCTTTCTAGACTCTTATTGGGTTGAAAATGACCCCTAACCCTTAAGGTAAAAAGTGGGGTGGTCAAAACTAACCCTAACTACCTTCTAGAAGTCCATTTTTCCCTCCTAAACTCCATTTAAAGTTTTCATCCAAAATAAAAATAATGAAAATGTCTTCCTAGTTACATTTACTAGTCATGCCAACACATAAGGACATAGGTGTCAAGTGACACAAATAATTTACATTAGGCATGACTTATTTAACATTTCAAAAAACTAATTTAATTACAACCATACAATTTAATTTTATGAATTAAACACATTACAATGAGGTTTATGTCTCTTCATAGACATGACCTTAGCATCATGAAGAATATACATAGGTTAGTGTTTGAAACCCCAAATAAAATAACATAGTCAACTACCTACACACTCATTGCACACATCAGTATGTCCAATAAATTGTAACAAAATTCATAATGTAACACACACACCACCTACATCTGCATTCCTTTATACATTGGAATTTAAAACAATAGCTACATTCTGATATCTCCTAACTTGTGTATCACACACAATGCTTCATAAACTTAACTATAAAGATAAACTGCATAATTAAGAATATAATATCTCTTGAATAGGTTCACATCAACATAATGCTTAGTAAAAAATTTAAGGATCTTATGGATCCTCAAAATAATATATGTTTCCAAGTATCCAAGAGTCTTAAATAGTAATAAATGAAAACATAAATAGTAAAAAATAATGCTAAGCTATGAAGGACTGGGGTAGGCTATACATCCACCCCCTCTAGGAATGAACATCCTCCTAGATTTCATCAAAGAGGTGGGGGTACTAATATCTCATTTGATCTACATCCTCCCAAGAGATTCCACCCTGCCAAAGCAATCCCACTGAATCTTAACCTGGCCCATCTCTCTGCCTTAAAGGGTCAAGGTCCATCACACCAAGATACAGATGGATTCTTGAGTCTACTATCTATCCTTCTCTACCTACGACCTCAGTGACTAAAGCCTGATGTTCTTTGTGGCCTGTGATGCCCAAACTTTTGGGCATAAAACATGGCCATCATCAACCCCTATAAACACTCTATGGGACTTTCCCATATATTCAACTATATGCCTATTCATTGTTTCTTATTGACTTCCTCCCTAAGGACACTCTGGATAAATGTGCCCCATGTGTCTACATGTATAAAAAGGACCTCCTAGCCAAATTTTTACTTCCTAAGGCTTGGAGTACTGAGATCCTTTTGTTCTATAGGTCCTATTTTAACCACTCCTAGAGGTTTGATGAGTTAGCACGAGAGGTATAATAGGTTTATGGTGTCTCGAGTCCCTCCTAGGACAATGTGACTACAATAGTTTGGGCTTAAAGCCATGTCATCCATCTGGTGGCCTATGTTCCAAGTTAGTTTGGGGCTAGAGATCTCTATATATCCTTGATGAGATCCTCTAATTTCCTTTCCAAGGGGCTATTTGATATCCTCATGACTGAGATGTTGATTTATTGTTCTAAGACCTATCATAAGATCTTTCCTTTATGTCCTTAGCTATCTCGAGCCTCTCAACCACTTGAGCCATGATACCTAGTAGAGGCTTGAGCCCATTTAAATATTCAATACCATGCTCTCCCTTCCCTTCTGCAAGTCATGGAGATGGGCTCCTACTCTGTTCTTTGGATGGAACTCTAATATGCCTGATATCCTAGTGTCATTTCTACTATGCTATAATTGGCAACCTTTCTAGAATGATTTTGGCTAAATTTTGCAAAGCCAAGAAGATGGTCTAGTTTGGATTAGGAGATAGTTTCAGAGAGGGATTCTGATTCCCTCTACGAGACATTATCTCCTTCCTAATCTCCTTATGAACAAAAGTGGTACACCTATGACCTCACCCATATGAATGAGCTAGACATGGAATTGATGTCATCCTTAAAGTTTCAAAAAGGTTTAATGTGTTAGGTTCATAATAAGATCATTAATCTTCATGATTGCTTCACCTTTCATTTCCTACATTATCTACACAAGGGACATGATATAATCATGGTATATGGGTAAGTTAAATAGTTTAAATAGGACATAATACTTCATTGGGTTATTTCTAAGCACAAAATATTAAAAGGAATAGATGTGTTAATACTGGATGGAACCAATCCTTGTTACATATCCACTTCATTTGACTAGTCTATTAATTAATTGCACTATTTATTAATCATTATTTTCACTATAATATACCTAATTATGTCTTTAAGTTGATTGATCATTAAATTTTAGTACCTAATATTTTATATTCAAAACTCATATTATTGTGAATACAACTTAAACACTTGTTGTATTACCATAATAATCAGTTAACCAATTAGTTCAATACAATGCAATGTACCAAAAGATTAATGAAACAACTAAGGGAGAATGTAGAATACATCTAAATCTAGTCTAATCATATAATTCTAATTCCATTCCACACCCCCAAATATTTATTATGCAAGCAAGATTACTACCAAAATAGGATACCTCTGAAGTTCAAAGCGTATGGTCAACACAATCAAGTGGAATGAAAATCCTACAACTTATCTTTTCTAATACATAGGCACAACATAGTATGTTCTCTCTGGTGCTTCCTTTTTACGTATTATCATTGGCCCACAATGTTTGAGTCACAGACATAAGACTGGCTAGCAATAAAAGAATAAGGGAAATTCGGGGCTGTCACCAAGATAAAAATAGTAAACCCAAATAGGGAAATTGTTAATTTCATCAGTAATTTCAAAATAAAAGAGCTCAATTCAACAGTAAATTTATCATGTCAACTGACACAGAGAAACTAGTTTTGGTGACAAATTCCCACACAAGGAAATAACCAAATAAATAAACTACTAGCCCATACAACATGTGGAAAGATCCACCTTGAAAGAAACAAAAAGGACATTGAAAGAACCATTCACATGCATTGTGACAGAACTTAGTTACATAAGAGGGAGAAACCACCACTAAATACTAAGGACACCACTCCTCATCAATCATAAAGAACATACCCAACATGTACTAATTGGACAACTTACATCATAGATCACACCTAAGCATTACAATAATTTTTGCAATAGAAATAATATCCTTCTCCTTTCAAATTTATTTTACACCTTGATGTAGAAGTTTCATTGGAAAACGTAATGGTTCAAGGTCATAAGTGTCAAATTGTGCTCTGATACCAAAACGTCATGCCCAAAAGTTGAGCATAACACAACTACAATTTTTTTTGCGCAATCTACCGAGATTGGAGATCAACTTAAATAACTTGATATTCAAAGATCTATTAAATTACAAATAAGGAATATTTCTTTTGTTTTAATCATTATTTAGTATTTAAAATAATTACAATAAAATTACACATAGTATTAGGGAATATTTTAATCTAATTTTAACAACAAATCATAAGGTAAAGATATAACAAATTATCTATTGTTAAGAGAATATTTTTAAAACTTTGTTTCCAAACTTAATATATAAGAATCTTTACCAAATTATAATTTAACAAATTCTTAATACAATTTCTCCTTTCACAATAAAAATGAAATACATCATAATACGACTTAATTAAATAAGAGATTATCATGGAGTAACAACTTTCTCCTCTAGAATATTACAAGGTAAAATGGTGAAAAATAAACTTTTTGATTTAAAACCTCCTAAACATGCTTGATCCTTCCAAGAGTTTCATAATCCTGCATACAAAATCATGTAGGTTGACCATGGAGGCTAACCTCCCAACCTAAGCCTATTTGGCTGGCCTTGATGTAGGGGTTACAAAACACTAATAGGTACAATCATTCAATCATAAAGCCAACATTGAACAAATAATAGTAAAAATCCCATCCAAGGCTCACTAGGTCACTAATATTATGACCTAAACACTAGGGGTGAAAATGAACCTAAATCCCAAGAGGATCTAGCCAAGAGTATTTCAAGAACACTTTCCATGCATGGCACAAACATCTATCATTATCACAAGTAGTCTTTGCCACTCATGGCCAAAACCATATTTTTATTTAAATAAGAATAGATTCCAAAACTAGGATAAACATGGCATCATGGAGCCCATAACATCCATTCTAGCCTCTCCCACTTTGAAATCTATCTTTTCACAAGAACAACTTCCCAACATAGGCTAAACAAGTCATAACTCTTTCATTTTTACAAGTACCCATTCCATATGTAGGATAAACTTAGCATTATGGAACTTATAACATACCTGCTAGTCTATCCTACTAAGGACATCTTTCCTTCTACAAGAACAATTTCTCACATAGACTACTCTTGGTATCTCATGGGAAATCACTAAACCTTCACCCCCTTCAATTCTACTCATCCCTCCCAAGGGTGAGTATGCCTTGAGAGAACCCTCAAAAATTAACATCACAAAGATAAAGCAAGACTTACACACCTCCATGGACTCTCGTGGAGTTTGAAACAATGACATAAAACACCATTAATCTACCCTAATCTTTTACATGCACTAAAAAAACAATATATTCTACAATTTTCTAAAGGCAGTCCAATCTTTAAAAAATGATGAATACATGAATTGTGAAGCTTTCCCCTCTTTAAGACCTTCCTTCCTTCTTCAAATCTAGTAGTCTTTAATAGTAAAGAGTGGGTGAACAACCTTCTTTCCTCTCCTCTTCTCCCTAAATAGGCTCTAGCCAAGAAATATCAATTCCAGACACTATTAGGAAACCTCCAGAGTCTTTATCCCTTATCCTTCCAACTCATGTCCCTCATAATGGAGTCTGACTCACAAGGTAAGATAAGATACCTATCCCAAAATTCTCAAACTCTTCCATTTTCACCACTTTGAAGATGAGATATTTTTTTGGTGTCATAATGAGCTTTCTAGACTCTTAGTGGGCATACAAAGACCCCTAACCCTTAAGGTAACAAGTGGGTAAGTCAAAACTAACCCTAACTACCTTCTAGAAGTCCATTTCGCCCTCCTAAATTCCATTTGAAGTTTGCATCCGAAATACAACTAATGAAAAGTTCTTCCTAGTTACATTTAGTAGTCATGCCAACACATAAGGACATAGGTGTCAAGTGACACAAATAATTTACATTAGGCATGACTTATTTAACATTTCACAAAAATAATTTAATTCCAACCATACAATGTACTTTTACAAATTAAACACATTACAACATGGTCTATGTCTCTTCATAGACATGACCTTAGCATCATGGAGATTATACATAGGTTAGTATTTGAAACCCCGAATATAATACCATGGTCAACTACCTACACACTCATTGCACACATTAGTAGGTCCAATAAATTGTAATAAAATTCATAATGTAACACACACACCACCTACATCTGTATTCCTTTATACATTGGGTATCTCATTTCTTCATTCCTTCATTTCATCATTCCTGCATTCATTGTGAAGATATCTCATTTATTCATCATTTCTTCCTTCTACAGATAATTAGATATTTTTAACTGTCATGATAAGTGTAGTAAAAAACTAGTTGACATCAATGACAACATATTGACTAATTTAATCATCTTACAAATCACTTTAGGAGACCGGTGATCTATAATCATTATTTCTTCATTTCATCAAGATATTGAATTAGTTGTAGTTCAAAAATATCTCCCTTTGGCATTGATGGCAACACAAGTAATATGAAATATCCCATACAGATACGAAACATCAATTCGACAACTATATAATTAAATGTTGTAACTTGGTAAAGCTCTCCCTTAGCTTGATATTTAATATGTTTAATCACTACATTACATCTCAATAGAATTAAATGCAAACTATCCCTATGGATTTGATTTTATGATTCCTTTCATGTTCTCATTAACATATATTTCATGTTCTTGAGGTCTCTTTGACAACAATGCCAAATAAAATAAACAGCTGTGCAATAGCCAAGCTATCTTTTTTTTTCAGTCCAGATCAAGTACCTTCATGTACTAATGTACAATTCCTATTCCAACTTTTACAATCTTTCACAACCTTAGAAAATATAAAGTGTGAGCTATGTTCAACAACATGAATGTCTTTCTAATAAAGTATAGGTTGAAGCAACCTCCTGATCACCTCAGTGACTGATAGATAGGGGACGGACCCCAAGTCTAGTCCTCAAATATTCAAAAATGTCCTTTGGTTAGGGCTTGGTAAAAATGTTTGCAAGTAGTTCTTTAGACTTTACAAATTCAAGTTTGACTTGCTTCTCCTATACTTTCTCCCTCAAATAATGATATTTGATAGATATGTGCTTTGTCTTTGAGTGCATCACTAAATTATTTGAAATGTTTATAGCACTATTGTTGTAATAATAAATAATCATTGGATCAATGACCACCTCATTCATCTCTTTCAACACTTGCTTTATCCATGCAATATTTGAATAGTTAGTAGCAGCAATAACATACTCTACTTCAGTAGTAGACTAAGAAATATAAGCTTGTTTCTTGCTTATCCATGTTACAAGCCTTTCTCCTAAAAAGAATGCTCCACTAATTTTTCTCTTACGGTCATCAATGTTTCCATCCTAATCTGCATCAATGTAAACTCAGAGTTCAAATTTTCCTTCCTTTTTGTACCATAAACCATAATCCTTAGTTTTCTTCAAGTATCTCAAAATATTTTTAACAACAACCATATGTGACTCCTTCGGATTGGTAGAAAATATTGCCACAATCCCAACAACATGTGCTATATCAGGCCTATTATGTACTACATACATCAATTTCCCAATCATTGATCTATAAAAATTCTGAGTTACCTTGTTTGACTCATCATCTTTACTCAATTTACATCCTGTCACCATTGGTGTTCCTACCAATTTTGCATCTTCCATGCCAAAATATTTCAATACCTCCTTAATGTACTTTGATTATGTGATGAAAATCCCATCACTTTGTTGTATAATCTACAAAACTAAAAACAATTTAATTTCTCCAAACATTGACATCTCAAACTCTTTTCTCATCTCATCAACAAAATATTTGCAAATCAAATCATGTCCTCCAAAAATTATATCATCAACAAAAATTTCATCAATCAAAATGTTATCATCAATTTCTCCTTTCATGTACAAATTTCATTTTTCACTTGTCATTACAAATCCAATACTAATATGATAAAGATGCATTCTTTCATACTATACTCTCAGTGCTTCTTTTAGTCCATATAAATCTCTGTGCAATCTACATACCATGTTCTTATGAATTAGATCAACAAAGACTTCAGGTTGTTCTATGTAGACCTCCTCAAGAATTTTATTCAGAAATGTTGATTTCATGTCCATTTTATATACTTTGAAGTTCTTATGTGTAGCATATGCAAGAAATATCTAGACTCCTTCAAGTCTTGCTACAAGTGCAAAAGTTTCACCATAGTCTATTCCTTCTTCTTGTGCATATCCCTTGCATACAAGTCTTTCCTTATTTCTTGTTACTTCTCCATTCTCATTCAACTTGTTTCTGAAAATCCATTTAGTACCAATCAAATTTTCATCTTTCGGTCTCAATACTAATGTCCATGTCTTGTTTTTCTCAATTTGTTCAATTTCTTCATTTATAGGCTTAATTCATTCCTCATTTTCAAGTGCATCTCTAACATTTTTAGGCTCAAATTCACAAACTAAGCATGTGTTTTATCTTAACTTACTTTGGGTCATCATGCTAGCTTGGCTATCTCCAATGATTTGGCTCTAAGGATGGTGTCTTCTAAAAAAATTTGCCAGCTTTTGTTCTCATCTTTTCTCATCATCTAGTTCAAGTTCATTATGTTCCGCGGTATCTTCTTCATGATTCTCAGTTTGTACTTTTTGATTCTTGGTAGCATTTTCCTAATGCTTGGTAAAATCAGCTTGTGGCTCCAATATATAGCCTCGATGTTCAATATATGTAAACCTATCATAGTCTTATGGTTCCTTCATGCTTTCTTCTTCATTATTTTTAGAAAACTCATCAACTTTAACATTAGTACTTTCAATCATTTTATTGGTAACATTGTTCAAACATTTGTAAGGTTTACTCTTAGTAGAATATCCTAGAGATATTCCTTCATCACTCTTAGAGTCAAATTTTCCATTTCTATCATCTTTCAAAATGTAACATTTGCTCCAAAAAATCCTTAAATAACTTATATTTGGTGTGTAGCCAAACCAGAACTCATAAGGTGTCTTATTTTTGTCTTTCTTTAGTTGAACTCAGTTCAAGGTGTATACAACAGTACTAACAACTTGCTTCCAATACATTTGTGAAACATTCTTTTCAATCATTAATGTTCTGGCACAATCAACAATAGATCAGTTCCATCTTTCAGTTATACCATTCTGTTGTGGTGTCCTTGGTGCAGAAACCTATCTTTTTATTCCATGCTCATTATAGTAGTTAGTGAATTGATCAAAAACAAACTCACCTCCTCTATCAGATCTTAAGAATTTAAGGTCTTTCCCTATTTCTTTTTCAACTTTGGCTTTATACCAGTTGAATAATTTGAATGCATCATATTTCTCTTTTAAGAACTTAATTGTCATCATCCTAGAGTAGTCATGAACAAATAAAATGAAATATTTGTCACCATAATAACTCTCTATTCTCACAAGACCACATAAGTCACTATGAGCCAACTCCAAAATTCCTTTAGAAGAATAGCCTTTTCTCTTAAAGCTATATTTAGTAACTTTTCCTTTCTAACATTGATTACACATAACATGATCGGGCTTAGTTAGACTTGGTAAACCTCTAACTCTTCTCTTTTTACTGATCTTAACCATGTTATCAAAGTTCACATGACATAATCTCTTGTGCCACAACTATGCATATTCACTTTTTTCCAAAAAACAATAAGTATCATCATTGTCAAGATAGAATAAATTACCTTTTGATTGTCCTCTAGTACCAACTAGATGTCCAGTTCCATCATAGATTTTCACCTTCTTACTATCAAATTCAACTTAGTGACCTGAATTGTTCAACTATGCAATGCTCCATAGATTATAGTTAAGTCCTTTCCCCTAGTATGCATTATCACATCTATGTTGGCATTAAGCAGGATTGCCACTAGTGACAACACTTATTTGCATTCTGAGTGCAAACTGAGCAGAATAGTGCAAACCAAGAAGAATAGTGCAAACCAAGAAGAATAATGAAAACCAAGTAGAATAGTGCAAACTGAGCAGAACAGTGAAAACTAAGTAGAACAGTGCAAACTGAGCAGGACACTGCAAACCGAGCAGGACACTGCAAACCGAGCAGGATAGTGTAAACCAAGTAACATTATGTCTACCGAGTCATAGGTATTTACCGAGTTCAAAACTTACCGAGTGGTTAGTATGAACCGTGCCTTCACTTCTACCGAGCGAATGATGATGCTGAGTAATGCAGTGGATGCTGAGTATCAGAAAGTCACCGAGTTAGTTTGCAGGAACCGTGTAACCATACTTGGGCTGACTTAGTAGCACTTATGTTTATTTTTCAAGCCGACTTTGTAATTGTAATTAATTTTTTAGACTTGTATATAAACAATGTTGTAAAAATACCAAGATGTAATGAGTATGAATATGAATATATGAAAAAGAGAGAAAGGTAGAGATAAGCAAATTACAAAGGGCTACAATAGTATAAGGAGCATAAAAGACAAATTCATCATAGAAGGTGATCAGTACATTAGCGAATCTCAATCAGCAAGTCCAATTGCAAGTAAGAGATCTACTGTTTCATCCTAACAGGTGAATCGACTTGAAATCCTTTAACCGAGTAGACTTAACAGTCTTTTGTAAAATCTCTTAACTGAGTGCATACTTCATTGTATGTTTGTAAAACCTCTAACAAGGTGGACCTAGCAGTCCTTATTGCTTCTAGCAAGGCAGATCATCAGAAGTGATCAAATGTAAGCCTTAACCGGCTAACTTTATACTATAGTACTAAAGCTTTGTGGGTTTCATCCCCACCCCAGTTTTACTTTCTTTTGGAAGGTTTCTGGGTAACCAAATCTATGTGTCATTGTTGTGAATGCTTTTATGTTTCATGCTTTCTATATGCATAAGGATAAAGTAAACTATATGTTAATACATCTGAAAGAAAATTTTGAAGTTACTGATTCACCCCTCCCCTCTCAGTAACTTGGTTAATTCCTAAATATTTCCAACAATTGGTATCAGAGCTGTATTGGTTCTCAAGATAAAGCTTAACTAGCTTAAGCAAAGATCCAGGATAATGGAGGTATTCAAACTGAACAAGGTGATTGAAAATGAAAAGCTAGATCTAGAAATGGCCATAGCTAAACTTAAAGAAGTAAAAGAACATCTTTCCCAATCCCTAAGAAGAAGGAAGGAACTTGCAAATCAGATGAATGATCAGAATTACATTGATGAAAAGATTGAAGATCTTTTTCCCTCAGATAGCTCAGATGAAGCAAATAATGTTGTCAAAGAACTCCTAGAAAAGAATGGGTTTCTATAGGAAGAAGTGAGAAAATTAAAAAGAGAACAAGAGCTACACTCAACAAGATTTTGTGAGATCTTAGAACAAAGAAACAAGTTAAAAGATGAATTAGATGGAAGGAACAATGAAGTCCAAAATAAAACCCTTCAGTTAGAAAACCTAATTGATCAGATCTCCCATACAAATGAGGAAATTCTGACTCTAAGATTAGAAATAGAAAGCACAAGAGAAGAACTAAGATCTGAAAAGCAAATCAATCTAAGATTGGTGGATGACCTAAACACTGAAAAACAAATCAATGAAAGAATGTTGAAGAGCCAAGAAGACCTAAATCAGCTGTATGATCAAAATCTTCATAGGCAAAAAGGAAAAGCAGGACTTGGATACAAAGGAGAAGGTGAATCTTCTAAGCAAGGTACTCAAAGAAATCAGAAACCTACTTGTAATCATTATGGAAAAATAGGACATACTTCAAATAAATGTTGGAGCAATGAAAAAGTAGAATTCAATGGAAAATGCTACAACTGCAATCAGCATGGTCACAAAGCAAATGAATGTAGGGAAAAACCAAGATTCAAAGGTAATTGTCACAAATGCAACAAACAAGGTCACAAGGCATCTGAGTGCAGATCCAAAACATTCAATCTAGTAGAACAAATTATGAAAGAAATGTTTGGATGGGATTACAACACCTGGTGTAGATGTCATTACTATGGAGAATATGGACACATTGGCATGAACTACATAAAACATCATCTAAGGAAAAGAGATACTACCATAAGATGCTTCAAATGCACTAAACTCGGTCATGTAGCCAGAAATTGCATGAATGCTAGTGAAGTTGAAGATGGAAAGAAGAATGAAGCAACTAAGGTCAGGAAATAGATGAGACAATAGTGAATTCCTAAATCTACCGAGAAAACTAGTCCAAGTAATGGAATGGGTGGCTCTACTGACTCAAACTAAATTCCCAAGAAAGCACTGGAACTGTATTCTCATAGACAAATTTTAAGCAGTTCCAGAATTGAACTAAAAGAAAGATCTAAATTGGCATACAAGATGTAATAAGATCATAGGAAGGTCGGTATCAGTTTTCACCGAGCGAGGTCGGAGCAATATGAATTCTCAAGTTCACTGAGTTGCGAAGTCTTTACCAAGCAATTAATTCATAGTGGGTGACAGTTTGTCAGAATTCATACCCTAATTTCTACAAAGCATTAATGACAGAGTTGTAAACAAAAGGGAAGAAATCAAACTCATTCTTCATTGTGAACTTTAGCATTTTGAGAGCAGAAAATTTCTAGAGCAATCCAGTGATTCAAATACTTTTGTGAAAAGAATTCTCTGTGAGCTACCATGGCATCATCCAGTGCTTCAGCGAAGAAAGGATTAGAAATGATAATCCAAGGGGAATGGAGAGCACCAGATTTCAAACTCATGCCTGCAATTGCAGCAGCCCTAGACCTGAATAGAGCTCAATCTTAGATTCCTCCTAAGGTACTACTTGTTAATGATATTCGCAATCATTTCAATTGTGCAATTCAAGAGATGGGAAACCTAGAGTTAGATATTGTGCATGAGGAACTATGTGTGAATGGTATTCTAAAACTAGAGCACAAACATCTGGAAGACAAGGGATTAGTTCACAATGCACATTTACCTCGAAACTTTCGGGAGAAATGGATTAGATACATTCTCAACCATGTACATGAAGGCAAGATTTGGCTTGAGCAACCCATATAGATCACTAAGAAGATGATTCACCAAATAACCGGTCTTCCCATGTTAAACAAAGTTAAAACTACCAAAACCCTAGGTCAGCTGGAACTGGAGAAGAAAATGCTAGCCGAGTGGGATGGTAGAGGCATGAAAGTAAGTAGCATTACTGATGCTGAACTGAAGTTTGGCACACACATCATTGCCCATAAAATATACAGTTCAAGTTGACAGAATAGTGTCTCCTGCAAAGCCATAGACCTAGCATACAAAGTGGTCAAGAATAATTTATCATTTGACCTTGCAGATTTGTTGTTAAAACAGTTTAACAAGAACATGGAAAGCATTCAAACTTCCAAAAACAATCCATGTAAGTTTGGCTCTCTACTGGTCTGTTTATTTTTCTATGTTTAGAAATTCTTCCCTTCCAAAGGAAAAGTAGTATGGAGAAAGGATGTGCCAGTTCTTTATGAGATAAATGAATATATTTCAGAAATGGGTGAAAATTTTGAGAGCATCATGGATGGTTATTTTGAGTCTTTCAAGGAGAAAATGAATGACAGATTCCAGATTCCACAGAAGTTGGTGGAGGATTATAAGGATGATATTTGTTTTATGGTGGACTATGACAGAGTATACATTCAAGCAGCTAAACTAAGGATTGTAAATGTAAAACCTCTTCCTTATGAGGTAAACATTGATTAAATAAAGAATATCATTGAAGCCCTCCTTAATCAGCCTGTTAATCCCAAAGCTCCATATTTTGGAACATATGAAGAAGCAAAAGTGAGAATTGAATTAAGTATAAATCTTCCACAAGAAGTAAAAAAAGGAAAAAAGAGGATAGCCAAAATGCAAATGCTAACTGAGGATAGAGGAGAAGACACTGAAGAAGAAGAGGAAAAGGATGAGAAAATAGAGGAACTAGAACCTGCAAAGAAGAAAGGAAAGGTATTCATCACCAAGGCACCTAAGCCTCCCACTACTATATTTACAAGGAGAAGTGCAAGGGGTAAGGTAGACAAAAAGGACAAAGATATAATATTCAAAAAGCCTCCTCTAACCCTTCAAGAGAAGATCAAACTTTTGAGAGAAGAATTAGGATCTGGAGTAAGTAATATAAAATCTTTAAAATATGAAACAAGATCGGAAACAGAACAAAAGGAGATTGAAGATGTTGTCATTGAAAAGATGGGACAATGGAAATACTCTCCTAATGAAATAGCCCCACAGATTCCAGCAGCTTTATTAGATCTAATAAAAATGAGATGGGCCAATGCAAAGCAAACTGTAAAAGACATATTTGATTAAACCTTGAGACAGTTAATGCCCAGCTTGAAAAATGATGAAATAAAGAAGGCATTGAAGGAGAATGAAAATAAGATGACACTGAAGTTCAATACTTGTTTAATTCTGATTAACAATATTGAATCAGTTGTGAAGAGTGCAAATGCCACATGGAAGAACATATACCATCTTCACCAACCGAGTACTGAAATAGTTATAATAAAAGACATTGAAGATGACAGTGATGAATAGGAAGAAGCCACTGAGGTAGATGATACTATGAGGATAGCGGCAGAAGTCATTGCATCACTTCCTACCTCTCTAGCAAAAGTTACTACATCTAACCTGGAGACATCTTCAAGCATGGTTGTGACAACTTCAACTTTTGTCCAATCACCTATAGCAACAATAGAAGTAACTACCATTTCTTCTACTGAGTTGCAATCTACTATTTCATCAAGTTTTCCAGCAGTAAGTATTCCAGTTTTTGATTCTACAAGTGTAAATACTTTAAGTTCTCCAGTAGACAGTATACCATTCTCTATAGCTAGTCCTACTATGTCTACTATCACTACTACTAAGGCATTAAGTATAGATAAGCCTAAGACTCAACCGAGTATAAGATTTTTGGGCAAGAATATAGTAGAGGATATAGACCTAGATGAGGAAATAGAGATTCCAACATTGGATTTTGCAAATCTATCAGGGGATTAAACACAAAATATAGGTGAAATCCTCCAAAGGAAAGCGAAGCAAAAGAAGCTTAAAGAAGAGAGAGACAAGGAATATAAAATCATTAAGGATGCTAAGGACATTTTGTCAGAAGCATTAGGTATTGAAGTAGACTCCTCTCAACATGTTTTGTTACAATTAGCAGAAGCAGTAAATAAGTACAATGAGGATTCATCTGGGACAGACAAGTTAGTTGAAAAAGATGAGAAGAAACTCAACAATAAAGTGCTTGAGCACATTGCTCAGCACATAGCTATTAATCAAGCAGAATTATCTTCAGTTTTGACAAACATTGAATCTTCCTATTCAAATGTTACCTCTCTTTTGGTCAAACTATGCAATGTTGCCAAATTCACCAAGGATGTCAAGGATAAAATCAATAAAATTGATGAGGATTTGAAGATTAGCATACAGAAGCTACAACTTGAACCAAGTTGAAACTCTACTCATCACATGAAAATCTCATTCCTATCAAATGTGCAGTCAGAACTACTGAAAGAAGACACAAGGATCCGGTCCACACTGCTAGACATTCAGAACATGATCCTTCCCATCATGAATACAATGTATAAGCACATTGAACATTCCAAAACATTAATTCATGACAATTAGTTCTCAATAGAAGATCACATGATTGAACTCTTTGCAGAAGTCCAAATCGCAATCCAAACATGCAAGATTCTACAACAAAATTGGGACAGAACCCTGGCACTGATAATGAAGGTACATTCTATTTTTCTATCAAATTTTGGATTCTCCCTGTAAAACACTTGTATATACACCTTTGGCATTATTGCCAAAAAGGGGGAGATAAGTGTTTTTTTCACTAATGCCAAAGGGGGAGATTGTTGGCATTAAGCAGGATTACCACTAGTGACAACACTTATTTGCATTCTGAGTGCAAACTGAGCAGAATAGTGCAAACCGAGTACAATAGTAAAAACTGAGTAGAATAGTGCAAACTGAGCAGAATAGTGCAAACCAAGCAGAATAGTGAAAACTGAGTAGAACAGTGCAAACTGAGTAGGACAGTGCAAACTGAGCAGGATAGTGTAAACCGAGTAACATTATGTCTACCGAGTCACAGGTATTTACTGAGTTCAAAACTTATCAAGTGGTTAGTATGAACCATGCCTTCACTTCTACCGAGTGCATGACGATGTCAAGTAATGTAGTGGACACCGAGTATCAGAAAGTCACCAAGTTAGTTTGCAGGAACCGTGTAACCATACTTGGGCTGACTTAGTAGCACTTATGTTTATTTGTCAAGCCAACTTTGTAATTGTAATTAATTATTTAGACTTGTATATAAACAATGTTGTAAAAATACCAAGATGTAATGAGTATGAATATGAATATATGAAAAAGAGAGAAAGGCAGAGATAAGCAAATTACAAAGGGCTACAGCAGTATAAGGAGCAAAAAAGACAAATTCATCACAGAAGGTGATCAGTACATCAGCGAATCTCAATCAGCAAGTCCAGTTACAAGTAAGAGATCTACTATTTCATCCTAACAGGTGAATCAGTTTGAAATCCTTTAACCGGGTAGACTTAACAGTCTTTTGTAAAATCTCTTAACCGAGTGCATACTTCATTGTATGTTTGTAAAACCTCTAACAAGGTGGACCTAGCAGTCCTTATTGCTCCTAGTAGGGCAGATCATCAGAAGTGATCAAATGTAAGCCTTAACCGACCAACTTTATACTGCAGTACTAAAGCTTTGTGGGTTTCATCCCCACCCCAGTTTTACTTTCTTTTGGAAGGTTTCTAGGTAACCAAATCTATGTGTCATTGTTGTGAATGCTTTTATGTTTCATGCTTTCTATATGCATAAGGATAAAGTAAACTATATGTTAATACATCTGAAAGAAAATTTTGAAGTTACTGATTCACCCCTCCCCTCTCAGTAACTTGGTTAATTCCTGAATATTTCCAACAATCTAATCCTATTATTCAATAAGACTAATCCTTTTTCTTTAACTAAGAAAGGTGTGTCAACTCAAATTTTTACTGATCCTCCATTGTAGTGTTCAAGATATTCAAATTTTTCTTCATCACCGATCATATGATGTGTACAACCACTATCAATAATCCATGTATCATTTTTACTAACTTTAGATATGATTGTTGTTTCTGCATATCTGTCCTCTTCTTTAGAATCTTCTTTCAATGCAATAAATAGTACCTCAATATTCTCATCCGTGTCAGTGTCAGTTTTAGTGTTAGTGTCGATGTCAGTGTCTATGTAGGTGTTGGTGTTGGTGTCAGTGTCGGTACTACCATCTTCATATTCAACAAGATAACAAGCCTTCTTGCCTTTGTCTTTGTAATCTTGGTTATTTCTTTTGTCAGAGTGTTGGTCTCATTTGTGATTTCTTCTACCAAACTATCTATCACTAGATCTTTCATGGTATTTATCTTCCTCTTTCCTATTAGGACAACTAGTAGCAATATGGCTAATTTATTTTTAGTTAAAACATGGTAAAGGTAACTTCCCTTTATATCTTCCTTTACCTTTCTAAAGTCTCCTAGCCATAACTACCTCAAGATCATCAAGTTCATCCCCATTTTCACTATCACTTTCATTTCTCATGTTATGTTTAGAGCTAGAATCACTAATCTTCAATGAAGACATAAAAGAAGACTCAAAATTTTGTACAATACTATTGTCATAATTATTCAACTCAAATGTAGTTAGCTTAGCAATCAAACTATCTAGTCTAAGAGTTCTTCCAGGTGTAGATCTATTCTCATGAATAGAAGATATTATGATAGCATAAATGTTGGAATTATGAGAGATAGCTATTGAGAGGGGAGGGGTGAATCAGTGCCTTCAAATATTTCACTTTTAAACCTTTCAGATCTATAACTATGTATAGTGATAACCGATCAAAATAACTTGAATCTAATTTCATAAGTCAATCATCTAGTTAACTTGAATAAGTAAACAACATGAAATCAATATGAAAATCACATAACACAAGTATTTTGGTAATGAAAAAACCCTTGTAAGAAGGTAAAAAATGTGGTGGGGATGACACCCATAAATTCTTCACTACTGCAGATAGAAAAGGTTTGCTTGTTAAGGCTAGAAGTTTTGATCACTTCTGGTGCTCTTACCCTATTAGGAGTAACATATTAGATTAGCTAGATCTACCTAGTTATAGGATTTTGACAAAACTAATGAAGTGTGTAGTTGGTTAAGAGATTTACATAAGACTATTAAGTCTACTCTGTTAAGAGATTTTATCAAAAAACTCTATTACAATTGTTAGAAAGTAATAGGAAATTATCTGCTAGTTGACAACTCAATTGTCTGAAATAGATCAATAAGTGCTCATTAAAATATCACCTTGATTGTGATGATTCTTTGCTTTGTTCTGCTCGGTAGCCTTCTTTGATTCAGTTCAATCTGATAACTTATGTTCTTCTCTATAAACTAATTGACTTGAAGTTAGGCAATGTATTCAAGTGCTTTGTGATTCATATATATTAGTTCACCAACCCACTAAATGATGCAAACATACAAAATATATAGTGTTCTATTTTTGCCGCTTTAGCAAAAATTAGATTACAAAAATAATCATAACCCTAAGATCTATGGTGCAAAATTAACCTAGATCAACTATTACAATAAGATGAACATTACATTTAATGAGTATCTTTTACAATAAATTCTCCTTGATCTTGGTAAACCATTTTATGATCTATTGTAACCATTGGCATAGAAGAATGTGAAATTTCAAATTACTATGTTATTTTTTGTGATCATCGGTAAACACTATATAAACTACTCAGTGTATATTGCGATGCTCAGTGTTTACTATCTGTCAGTGTTGGTGTTGCTAGTGCTCAGTAAACTATGTGATTCTTGGTGTAAAGGCTTTATCTACTGCTCTATCTTACTTTTGGTTATCGACCAACTCAATATAAGTGACCAACTAATCTCTTTGATAACCTTTGATACTAATGAAAACTTTAAATGCTCAATAGAGATTAACAATCTCCCCCTTTGGCATTAGTATCAAAACTTTGAATGTATATGGACAAAATATTTCTATATATTCCTTATGTCTCTGCCATATACATATCCAAAACAAAAAGAATTTTGAAGTATGAAGTACTCCCCCTCAGTGCATGCTCCCAGTAGTATGTAATATACATATCAAAGTATACTTATTTGGCATATACATGTTTTCCCCCTTTTTGATAATAATGCCAAACACAAAAAAATATTATGTATACTTACATCTTATCAAAAATGTTTTGATGGGTTTTCTTTACATACTCCAAGAGGTTGTCGCACTCCTCTTTCAAGTTGGTAAGATCAATATGCTCAAGACCAACTTGTGCATGCATCTGAAAGATATTATCTACCACCAAAATCTCTGGTGTTGCTACAAGTTGTTCAGCTTTGACAATATGTGCCTCAAAAATTTTCAAGTATGGAGTGAGTTCTATTTGTAACTCTATAACTTGATCAATGATTTTCTCTTCTTTTTTTCTTCGATCTGCTATCAACCACCAGAGTTCCTAAACTAGGTGAATATGCTTTAAGAAAGCATTTGACTCAATTATAGCTGTTTGTGTACTCAACTTTATTTCTGCTTCTAAACCTTTTATCTTTTCACTGACTTCTACAGTGAAGGTGTCTGAAGTACAAAGCTTGATAAAAAATTGACAGATTATCTGGGTGATAGATTTTACCTCGGTAATAACCTCATATAATTTTACCTTTTTCAGTGCCACTTCTGTGCTAATCATTTCTGCCAATTTTTCTTGAATCTTTGATTCTGCCCTTTCTTCTATTCTTTTCTCTGCATCTGTATTAAGGGCATTGATTTTGTTAGCGAGTGTAGCAAGTTCATCTATAATGGGAGTATTCTCATCAATATTTGTCTCTAGTACTATCTGTGAGCAAGGCTTTCGAGGGTACCTATTATCTATTTTGAAAGGCTCAAATCAATCAAACATTAAGAGTTTAATCTAGCATACAATCAAAACAAAAAAAAGGAAACTCTAGGCTAGCCACCTCAGATTGAGCCAGAAACAGGTGCACCCAAGCACTGTTTGATTTGCTTTGATAAGGGGGATGTGGGTGTGCTCTCTAAGCACTTGGAGCATACTATAATGCGTTCTAAGATGGATTGAAATCCATAAAAACCCCAAAATGGCACAAAAATAGGTATAGAACACCTGATTTGCCCCTAAGGCCTCAAGGATCCAAAAATGCTTTAATGAAGATTAAGCTACATGATGAGGAATCTAAGATTGATTTTAGACCAAATTAGAGATGTGATATGATGCTATGCTTTGCAAAACAATAAGAAAAGCTATGTTAATCCATTATTACTAAGCTATGATGAGCTAAAAATGCTTGAAAGTAAACTAAATTAGAATGATTTGCTAAGATCTAACATGAAAATGGCATTATAACAATGCATGAGAATGAAAGTAAGCTAATTGATTTTGCTCTTGAAAGGAGGGGTATTTATAGAATTTGAGAACAAAGAATGAGTGGCCAGGATTGAAATCCTTAAGAGAGGCCAAGATTCATTCAAAGGGGAGCACATGGATTGTGCTAGTTTAGGGATCACCTCCTTGTGACAAGTGTCACAAGGGCATTGGATTGAAAGATGGGAGGAATGTGCACAATTTGAGAAATCTGCCTAAGGTCAAAGGGTGTAAGAAAGGGGTGAGGGGCTTCTTAAATGCACCATAAATGCATGTAAGAGGGATAAGGAGGCCTTAAATGCCTTCAATGCATTTCAAAAAGGGAAGCCCTCTTTGTTGACTTTGGGGTAAGCTTAAGAGTTTGGCTAACCTTGTTTAGGGAATGTGACAAGGTTAAGGGAGGAATTAGGATTAGGATTAGGGGATTTTAGGATTAGGATGGGTGAAGAGGTTGGGTTTGAGAAGATTCTAGAAGAGTCTAGAATTCTCCTTGGTTTTATGGAATAAAAGTTTATTCATTCCAAAAGCTTAAGTTTTGGGAATATTTATTGAAATATTTTCAATAAATATGAAATTTAAATATTTAATCTTAATTAAATATTTAGCCTTGGGATTAGGGTTAGAAAAGATGGGATTAGCCTTTTAATTGAGATTAAGAAGGAATTAGAAGATTTTGGAAGAGGTTAGTGGTCTAAAGGAAATTGGCCAAGTTTTGGGCAAAAAATAAATAAATAATTTATTTTGGGATTTTTGGTCAATTTATTAATTAAAATAATTAATAAATAAGGAGATAATGTTTAAATAAGATTTAAACATTTTTTGAAGGGATTTCTTAATTAAATATTTTTAATTAAGAAAAAAGGATTTAATGACATAAAAATAAATTAATTAATTAAATAAATAATTAATTAATAAATGATGATGTCATCAAGGATTTTTCAGAAAATAAAAATACTTTATTTTCTAAAGGATTTTTAGGTGTCTACATTTTTCCCCTCTTTGATGCGATGCCGCAAGTGGCATGGCGTCAAAGACAAGAAAATAAGATGCCCAAGGCTAGAACTTAGAGGAATAAGGGATTGTGCCCCCTCGAGAAAATAACACAAGGAATAAACATTGTGGAATTTTCCCGAAAGGAAACAGAGAAGAAACGACTGAGGAAGAAATAACCAAGCTTCCAAGAGCAAAGATGGGCGAATGCAAGATGAGATGAAATGCAAAATGTAGGATGCAGCTACATGAGGATGCAAGATTAATCTATATGATGCAAGATGCAGCGGAGATGGGGAAGCTCTAAGTGCAAATGTGGAGAGCACAACCTAGTTTAATATAGCAATGCTAGAGACCTACCAAGGATACTGGGATCATGAGGCCTTGTCACCAGCGTTCCATAGGACTGACATGAAAAAGACACGCAGGGTTGCCCCAGCATCACACATGAAACCCGAAGGAGGCATGGTGGAAATGATGTTGAAGAAACCACAAACACACCACTGACTCACAGGAAGAAGCAAAAGATTAAAAGACCTTGCCCCAGATTATCCTCATTCACAGCACACCATGATATAAAGGATCATGGCGACTTTGAGTAGAGAATAATGAGAAGCCATAAAAGATTAACAAGACCCAAAGGACAAAATCCAAGGTCAAAATGATAACTCCAAAAAAAGACATCCTTTGCCAAGGAGAGAGATTTGATTTGATGGGGGGAAGATTAGATCAGATAGGAGGAAGGATACATCCTCAAGGACCCACTAATTGATGAGAGAATGAGTGTTGTTGTTCGCTGGCAAATGATGAAGTCAAAGAATAATCACGGTGATCAAGAATAGTTGACAAGTGATGTTGTTGAAGTACAAGGTTGGGTAGGACAAAGTGTTCTGATCAAATGCTATGGTAGGACTGATAAGGACTGATGTACAATGGATGGGAAAAGATATACAATGGATATGTACAAAAGCTCAGGATTGGGGATAGGAAGATCTCGCTATACAGGAAGGATGGCGTGACATAGGGGAGTGTACAAGATATACAAGAGTGGATACAAGATATGGTACAAGATATGTGCAAGATATGGTACAAGATATGTGCAAGAGGAATTGTGGTGTTGCTGAAGGTTGATGGAAAAAGGAATGCTGGGGGATGGTGGATGGGGATGGGGATGGGAGAAAAAGGACTGAGATGGTGGGATGGGGGATGGGAGTTTGATAGATAATGACTCAGTCCATTATGTATGGTGCCTGTTTGCCAGGTTTTCACCAACATACTTGTCTAAGGTGCCTGAATTGCCAAGTTTTCACCATTGGATGATTTTTTTCTTTTCTTTTTTCCTTTTTTGCTTTCTTTGCTTTTTTGATTTTTTTTTGCTTTTTTCCAATTTTTATGGATATTTTGAATATGTAGGATCTGGTTCAAGCATAGAACCTCTTCAGATGTATGATGTTGATTAGATCATTCAAAGGCTCTCCTTTTTGTGTAGATAGCTGATAAGCTCCAGAGCCGAAGCATGAGGTGACCACATAGGGGCCCAACCAAGTAGGCTCAAACTTGCCTTTCTTTTCTAGATTTGCTTGGACCTTCTGATTTTCTTTAAGAACCATGTCACTGACCTGGAACTATCAAGGATGGACCTTCTTATTATTACTCCTTTTGAGTCAATTCTGGTATGCAACCAGGTGATCATATGCTTGCTGTCTCTTTTCATCTAACAGGTCTAGCTGTGTGAGATGGGCTACACGATAATCTTCATCAGTGGTGTAGTTCTTCATGGAGACTCGCAATGATGGGAGCTCGACCTCAATCGGTAGAATGGCTTCAGCACCATATACAAGGGAATATGGGGTGGTGCCTATGGGAGTGTGATAGGAAGTGCGGTAGGCCCAAAGGGTAGGATTGATTTGGAGGTGCCAGTCACGACCAAAATAATTGACAACCTTTTTGAGGATTTTCAAGCTAGTTTTGTTGGTTGCCTCAGCTTGGCCATTTCCTTTAGGGAAATATGGACTGGAGAAATGGTGATGGATGTGGAGTCTGGCACACAGATCATCCACATGCTGGTTTTCAAAAGGTGTGCCATGGTCTGTGAAAATGGTAGATGGTATGTCGAAGCGGCAGATGATGTGGTAAAGGATGAACTTTGATATTTGGATGCCAGTAGTTATGGTGAGCGGAATCGCTTCAACCCATTTGGTGAAGTATTCTATGGTAGTTATTATGTACTTGTGTCCATCTGAGGAAAGGGGAGTGATTAAACCAACAAGGTCAAAGCCCCAACATGAAAATGGCCAAGGTGGTGCAATGGGCTGCAAGTCTTGTGCTGGTGTATGAATCAGATTTGCATGCTGCTGACATGGTAAACATTTTCTGACAAATTCACAAGCATCATGTTCCATGGTTGGCCAATAATACCCAACTCGAAGAAACTACTTAGCTAGAACCATGCCACTCGTGTGGGCACCACAAATTCTAGTGTGAACCTCTTGTAAAGCTAGGATGGCCTCGTTTGAATCTAAACACCTAGAGAGGATATTGTGATACCCATGACGATAAAGGGTGTTGGCTACAAGAGTGTACCGAGAAGCTCTACGAATAAGGTTTTGGTGTTGGTTATTGGTGAGATGGGGAGATATGATACCATTCTTTAGATATGCATGGATGTCATGGTACCATGGGGACTGGGGACCAACCAAGACACACACCATTTCTGCATCAGCATTCTCATAAGTTGGCGTATGTAGCTACTCGACTAGGAATTCATACTGTGATGTGTCATGTGGGATTTCTAACAAGGATCCAATGGTTGCCATTGCATCTGCTACTTTGTTCTGAAGTCTTGGGATCTGTGTGAACTATAGATGTAGGAAATGCTCTTTTAGTTTGTCCACCAGCTCTTTGTAAGGTAGCAACTTGTCATCCTTTGTCTGATATTCATCTAGGACTTGTTTGATAATCAGCTGTGAATCTCCAAACACTTGTAATTCTATGATATTCCACTAAAATGGCTATTTTGAGACCTGAGATGAGTGCCTCATATTCTACAATGTTGTTGGTACATGGGAATCCCAATTTGAATGATTTTGGGATGTAGTCACCTTGAGGTGTGATGAATAGGATTCCTGCCCCTGATCCATGTGATGTGTAGGAGCCATCAAAGTATAGTTTCCACATGGGTTGTTCTTCGATCATACATAAGTGTTCATCAGGGAATTCCATGATTAGTGGATAGGCATCCACCAGTGGTGCTTCTGCTAGCTAATTGGCAATGACTTTCCCTTTGATTGCTTTGCGATCAATATACTGGATGTCGAACTCACTGAGTATCATGACCCATTTTGCCATACGGCCTGTGAGAGTTGTCTTTGATAGTAGATATTTGAGGGGGTCCACCTTTGAAATGAGCTTGATTGTGTGACTGAGCATGTAATGTCTAAGCTTTTGAGTGGCAAAGACCACTGCAAGGCATGCTTTTTCCATAGGTGAATAATTAAGCTCATATCCGACAAGAGTTTGACTGATGTAATAGATGGCTCTCTCCTTGTTGTCATCATCATGCTGAGCTAAGAGTGCCCCCAGTGCTGTAGTGGTTGCCGAGATGTAGAGTATGAGAGGGCATCCTGGAATTGGTGGTACTAGGATTGGAGAATTGGCAAGATACTCCTTGAGCTTATCAAAGCTTCTTTGACATATGGGATCCCATTTGAAGCTTGTGTCTTTGCATAGGAGATGCGTAAAAGGTTGGCACTTGTCTGCTAACTAAGAAATGAACTGACACACTGATTGAAGCTTTCCTTGTAGGCTTCTGAGCTATTTGAGTGTTCTTGGTGGAGGCATCTCTGTTATTGCTTTGACCTTCTTGGGGTCTATCTCTATGCCTCGTCACGATACTATGAAACCTAGGAGCTTTCCAGATGTAACACCAAAGACACATTTCTTTGGATTGAGTTGTAACCCATAGTGTTGTAGGTGATCAAACACACTCTCAAGAATGTCAAGGTGTCCATGGCATGTCTTTGATTTTGCAATAATATCATCCACATAGTCCTCTAGGATCTTGTGGATCATGTCATGGAAGATTGCTGTCATCACTCTCTGATATGTGGCTCCTACATTCTTTATCCTGAATGGCATCATGATGTAGAAAAAGGTGCCCCATGGATTAGTGAATGTTGTTTTATGTTGATTTGATTCTGCTATACAAATCTGATTGTAGCCTGAAAATCCATCCATTAGTGACAACATTTCATGGCCCGCTGTAAGGTCTACGATCATGTCTATGTTAGGTAGTGGGAAATCATCTTTAGGACATGCCTTGTTCAAGTCCCTAAAATCTGTGCATATTCTGATGTCTCCTGAAGGCTTTGTGATAGGTACCATGTTGGAGATCCAATCTGAGTAATCTATAGCTCTGATAATCTTTTCATCTAGGAGCTTTTCTAGTTCTGATTTTACCAATAGAGCTACTTTGGGATGCATTTTGTGTAGCTTCTGCTTTACTGGCTTGACATTAGGATCCACTGCTAGATGATGAACAACAAGATTAGGATCAAGCCCAGGCATGTGTGCATATGACCATGTAAAGTTCATAGTAGCTTCTTGAAGTAGCACAGTGAAAGCTATTTCTTCACCTTCTGTCATGTTGGCTGCAATGTAGGTGATCCTCAGACATTCCTCTATACCTAAGTTGACTGGCTTGGTTTCTTCTATGATGATAGGTGATTGCTCAGGTCTGTAATCCTGGATGGGAGGAAGAGGCAAGTCTTCATCTTCTAGCGCTTGAATTGCCAAGTTTTCACTAGAAGATACGCTCTTTATTTTTACTTTTTTGGAATCAGAATGTTCCCTAGAAGGGTTTTCACATAAGGACTCATGTTTTACTCTTTCGATTTCTCTTTTGCAGCTAAAGCTTGCCTCTTCCCCAAAGTATCCCTCTGGGTCAGGCTTGAAGATGTGAGATGATTCTGAATCTTGAACTGATTGTGGACCTGATGCCCCCATGAATTCTAGGAGTGCTTCCATGCTTTGGAACTCATCGATGTGTGTAATGCTTGGTTGGTCCCAGTCTATGAGTTCAGGGTGGGTGAGGGGAAGTTCTATGAGATTTATGGTGAGTTGTCAGAGGATAGAAGTCCCCAGGAGGGTGTCATCATCAAAGATATCATCGTAGGATCTGATTTCTTTCTCTTCAGGGATGTCTTCGATCATTATGAGGTCATCCTAGCTATTTAAGAGGGGAACGCTAGTCATGTTGGTGCCCCCAGTTGCGGTATTAGGCCCTTGTATATGCAGGCGAGGGGTATTAAAACCAAGACCCTGATGTTCAGGATTCTTTGATGGTGTGATGGGATATTGGTTGCCGCCTTCTTGTGGCCCTAGACCACCACCTTGATAATGCCATTGTTCAGTGGTATACTTATATTGTTTTGGATACTTATCTTTGAAATAGCCAAGAAGTTGAGTGTCAGGGGATAGGGGATCTTTATACAACCACCTATTTATGTTACGATCCATCTCTTGACTGTTTATGTTTCCATGGGATTCAAAAGTCATAGATCCAATTTTCTTGATTTCATGATGCTCTTCAATAGGCTTGCTTTGGTGATCTGGGCACCCTTGAGTATGTGGATCAAGTGGAAGGGCCCTTATAGCAAATGCATCATGTAGGCTATATTCACCACAACCCTGGTTATTGATCTTGATGGAAGAGAGGGTGGAGATGAGAATGGTTTCTGGATCGCAATGGGATCAGATGAGCTGGCAATAGAAGTACCAATGTCAATTCCAGGACAATGAGTGGAGTGAGGGAATGATGCTTCCATCGCACAACAATATGCAAAGGGTTGGGGGTCAGCATGGATGGTAACCTCAGTGCCTTGATGTAGAAATTTGATGCACTGATGGTAAGTAGATGGTACAGCCTTAATGGAATGAATCCATGGTCGACCTAGGAGGATATTAAATGGTAGGTCAAGATCAACAACATGGCAAATAGTATCTTGTGTTGCTGAGCCTAGCTGAATGGGCAAAGTAATGGTACCTTCTGAGGTATGCTCCAAGTTATCATAGGCTTTGATAGTGATCACTTCATGTGCTATATCAGCCTAGGTGAACTCAATTTGCTGAATGAATTTTAAAGTACACAAGGCTTTCGAGGGTACCTATTATCTATTTTGAAAGGCTCAAATCAATCAAACATTAAGAGTTTAATCTAGCATACAATCAAAATAAAAACAAGGAAACTCTAGGCTAGCCACCTCAGATTGAGCCAGAAACAGGTGCACCCAAGCACTGTTTGATTTGCTCTGATAAGGGGGATGTGGGTGTGCTCTCTAAGAACTTGGAGCATACTATAATGCATTCTAAGATGGATTGAAATCCATGAAAACCCCAAAATGGCACAAAAATAGGTATAGAACACCTGATTTGCCCCTAAGGCCTCAAGGATCCAAAAATGCTTTAATGAAGATTAAGCTACATGATGAGGAATCTAAGATTGATTTTAGACCAAATTAGAGATGTGATATGATGCTATGCTATTCAAAACAATAAGAAAAGCTATGTTAATCCATTATTACTAAGCTATGATGAGCTAAAAATGCTTGAAAGTAAACTAAATTAGAATGATTTGCTAAGATCTAACATGAAAATGGCATTATAACAATGCATGAGAATGAAAGTAAGCTAATTAATTTTTCTCTTGAAAGGAGGGGTATTTATAGAATTTGAGAACAAAGAATGAGTGGCCAAGATTGAAATCCTTAAGAGAGGCCAAGATTCATTCAAAGGGGAGCACATGGATTGTGCTAGTTTAGGGATCACCTCCTTGTGACAAGTGTCACAAGGGCATTGGATTGAAAGATGGGAGGAATGTGCACAATTTGGGAAATGTGCCTAAGGTCAAAGGGTGTAAGAAAGGGGTGAGGGGCTTCTTAAATGCACCATAAATGCATGTAAGAGGGATAAGGAGGCCTTAAATGCCTTCAATGCATTTCAAAAAGGGAAGCCCTCTTTGTTGACTTTGGGGTAAGCTTAAGAGTTTGGCTAACCTTGTTTAGGGAATGTGACAAGGTTAAGGGAGGAATTAGGATTAGGATTAGGGGATTTTAGGATTAGGATGGGTGAAGAGGTTGGGTTTGAGAAGATTCTAGAAGAGTCTAGAATTCTTCTTGGTTTTATGGAATAAAAGTTTATTCATTCCAAAAGCTTAAGTTTTGGGAATATTTATTGAAATATTTTCAATAAATATGAAATTTAAATATTTAATCTTAATTAAATATTTAGCCTTGGGATTAGGGTTAGAAAAGATGGGATTAGCCTTTTAATTGAGATTAAGAAGGAATTAGAAGACTTTGGAAGAGGTTAGTGGTCTAAAGGAAATTGGCCAAGTTTTGGGCAAAAAATAATTAAATTATTTATTTTGGGATTTTTGGTCAATTTATTAATTAAAATAATTAATAAATAAGGAGATAATATTTAAATAAGATTTAAACATTTTTGGAAGGGATTTCTTAATTAAATATTTTTAATTAAGAAAAAGGGATTTAATGACATAAAAATAAATTAATTAATTAAATAATTAATTAATTAATAAATGATGATGTCATCAGGGATTTTCCACAAAATAAAAATACTTTATTTTCTAAAGGATTTTTAGGTGTCTACACTATCTATTGTAGAATATCCCTCACATCATGTAACACTTCTTTTCATTTGTGTTCTTCTCTTCTTCTTCTTTTGTGAAAGAGGTGACTTCTTTTCACTAATAACAATAGCTTTTTCTCCACTTTTTAGAGTATCTTTCCCAATTGACACTGTATCTTCCTTCTTCTGGTCCTCGGTAGATGGTGTGGGAGTCTCGGTTGTAGTGTCAGGTGGGTTCACCTCAGTCAACTTTGTTCCTTCTGGTTCCTTTATTTCTATAGACTCTGCCTCTATTTTGTTAGGCTCATTTGTATCTGTAGGTTACTCAGGTGCTTGTATCCCAGTTGTATCTTTATTTTTCTCAGGATGAGAAGCATCAGGTTGTACTTGTGAAATTATTTCAACTACCTCTACAAGTATAAAAAGTTCACCTGGTAGAGATGTGAACACACTATCAGTGTCTAGTGCTTCATCTTTGTTTGGTACAATAGTCACATCTTCATCATCCTTATCATTAGGATCACCAATTGTGATGTCCTCAATCAGTACATCATCATCAATTTTCTTCTTCAAGTGGATCTTTACTTGATCCAGTGCATCTTATGAAATTCTTATTACCTCCTTTCTTTTGGTGATATCAATTACCTTGGTAATTGACATATCGGTGTCCTTTAGCTTCTTTCCCTTGTCATCATCAATGTAAATACCTTTACCTTTGGAATTTTGTCTCTTTTTAGATAGTTTCAGGAATGCTTCCTATTCATCTTTCTCTTCTACTTTCAAAATTGATGTCCATAGAGAATCACATGTGACATCCATATTGTTGGTGTTCAAAAACACTTATTCCACTTGGAGCTACTAATATGCCTTTAGACTAATGTTAGGAGTGGTTAGTTCCAAGTATGGGAGCTCTGCAAGGCAACTGGACCAACTATAGGGACAAGACTACCCTCTTCACCTCGGGCTCTGCAAAACCATGGTGGGTGCACCTAATCCAATAACTTATGGCATTTTAGGACTTTGGACTTGATTAAACAAAGAAGATGATAGCAAGAGACTACTAAATGTTAACCAAACATTCATTGAATCTTAATTGGTATTGGGTATAAAATGGCCTTGTGAAGGGTATTACTACTATCAACCAAATAATGAAAAAGACTTGAAATGGAGCTGTTATTCAAAGATGTAGGAAATAGCCAAAAAAACATCAAGCATTGGACTCAACTGAATATACTAGTCCTTGATCAGTGCCATTATCCATTGGGCAGCACTCAAAAACAAATATAGAACATGAACCAACTACTATCAAAGAATCAAAGCCATAAATACAACTGTTCCAGCCTATCCACTACTTATAAGATCCTTTTGTACACAAATCTAATGAATCTATGCCCTATCCAAAGTATTTTTCACTTGATCCTAGATCAAGAACTAAAGACTAGAACATATGCAAAGGTAACCCTATGCAATGGACCAGAAAATCCAAAACTCATAAGATTGACATCAAGGCGAGACTTGAAAGCATGAGAATAGTTATATTAAGTATGATGAGGCATGTACATGTCTATACCAGAACTGAGACTACCACTTCAATAACCTGTAAAAGATGCAAAGAAATTCTCTTCAGCATCCTACAATGTGACAGAGTTTACTACTTCCCATAAGAACCAAAACATAATGGAATCTCTGGAACTGATAAAATTCAAAACCCTTACTCAGTCAAAAAGGCTACAACTTATACCACTAGCTACCTTAGAAACCCAAAATAGGTTGCAACAAGCTATGGATAGCTAGGGTTAGGGTTACAATGGCTAACCACAACAAAATTTCAAAAACCACTGGAGGAAAAACTAGCACCAGCCTGTCAAACCAAGGATGATCTTTGTAGTTGAGAAGAATCTTTGAGAAGGACAGGAAGATCATAAATTTACCATGCAAACCATACTGATCAGACCATCAAAACACCTCGAGCCAACAAAAACTATCCTCCCCCACATGGAAAAACATCTGCAAGAAATCACCCAACTCACTGGACCATAGTACAATAATCGATGCCACCAACCAGATCAAGAAATGGCCAGAAAACCATAAATTTTGGGTACCTCTTGTCACTACAAACCCTTTTGCAAATTTGAATTCAAATGCAACAGGTAGTCGGAAAACTTTAAAACATGGTCATCGATATTTTTCCCTTCTTAGAAAATCAGGTGATCATATTTAATTCACGACAGTCGTGAGGCCCTCAAAAATTCAACAGCCAATAAAAAACTAGCACGTCAGCAACACAGGCACCGTGGACCCACCCAACTCTGCAACTGTGATGCCAGTAGTGGTCGCATGATCACATAGACAAAAATTTTGCTATGCAAACATGCGACAAGCCTCCATGTCAATGCCACCCTATCACTCACTGGCCAGTCAAAATTGAGCACATCATTGGGCAAGCGGCCCTAGTTTATCTGGCGAACTGGCGATCGAAGAACTTTTTCCAGTTTGTGAAATACTTTCCACCATTGCTAAAAAACTTAGAGATCACATGTCCACTATTCAGTGAATCACCAAATAAACTAGGGCACCACCAAAACATTACGCAAACCAGCAAACAGGAAGAAAACTTGTCAGGCTGCTAAACATTTTATCACAACTACCAAAGACACTGAGAAATTCAACTAAGCCCACATAGGAAGATCGATGGCCATCGCAAGATCTTAAGCCTCTGACACACTTAATGAGATTATACACCATTCATTGATTAACTGATAGGATCAGGACCCACTGACACATCTGAAAACTAGGTCCCACTGACAACAAGCCACTATGCAAATACATGGATGAATAAAATAGTGCCAACTATGCATATGTGTCAACAGACCCACCTACCTCCCTTATGAGAATCAACAGCTATCGCTATACCACTGCATTAAAGGTTGAGCATGTTTCATTAATGATATAACAATAGTCACAAGATTAAACTAAACTTTAATCTACCTGAATGCCAAGAAGACTAGTCCCACTAACAACCTGCCACTTCATACTCCTATGGACCAATGAGATACCACCAAGTCAGCTCACCTGGTAGCAGGACCACTGCCAAAGATATGTTTGAGACAAATGAGATTAATGATAGGTGCATGATCTCATGAGCATTGAATATTCCTTATGCTCATACACTGACCATCGATCTCCTCCCTCTATCACTTGAAAAAATTGGCCCCACCAACCATTGCACTTGCGCAGTTAAGACCGACGAACAAGGAGTGCCGGTAGAAGAGAAGTAATGCAAGGTCAAAAACACACAGGGTTTCTGACGCTAAAAGATAAGCACACAAAAGCTGGAAGGCACAAGGTTGAAAATAATGAGGGTTTTCACACAGACTAAAAATATCATGGATTTTTAAAAATATTGACAATTTTTGACACTTAGGTAGATTTTAAAATTTATTTCCTGCAGACCTTAAAACTTTAATAACTCCCTGGGTTTTGCAATTTAGGAGATGCAATCTGAATTGGAGCAAGGTGATACCATAAAGAGCATAGGGCTAAGATATCAAACCATGAAACACTATGGATTTTCATCACACAGTAAAACAAGCTTGCAACAGGGTGGGACATCTTCAAGAATTGTAGAGAAAAGGTCATTTTCACAAGATTTTGTATTGATAGGAAAATACACTAATAGTTGCTCTAGTTGGGGACATGTATCTCTTGTAGGTACAATGAGGACCTCAGATCTCTGGGAAGAAGTAGACCACTGACTGGAAAAACATAGAGACCTCAAAAAACATAGGGAACAGACAAAAAAGGGAAACTATTCACAAAAATGTACATTTTTTTACAAAAAACCTGCAGCAATAAACAAGAGTCAGTTCTTGCCTCTGTCAAAAACCTGATTTTCATTTCTTCCTTCATGTGGCACACCAAATATTTTGTCTTCAATTGTTTCACCAGGTGTGTCAACATGTTCAACCAGCATATTAGGAAGAATAAAGTAGCTATCTTCATAGTGCATGTAAAATTTATTGGCACTCTCTTTATCTTGCTCACTATGAAGAAACAATTCTGCATACCCATGAATAGTACCATCAGATAAGAAGCTTCTCTTCTCCATTGACTCATGTATGCTATCAATTGGAAATACAAAAGTCTCATAATTTGCCTGCAGAAAGGCCGCATTCATATCTTGACTTTGCATTTCCACAGGTGTAACTGGTTGGACCTCAAATCAATAATCTGACTGATACCCATAGATGGAAAATGGGCATCCTGATTCAACTAAGCCTGAGACCTCCACATGTTCTTTAAACAAAGGATTGATAACTCCATGCAATGCACCATGTTGAACATCATGACAAAAAATGGGCTGATAATCATCATAGTCTTCATCATATAAAGTGTTAGTGAACACTTTAAACTCACTACCCATTTTAGAATTATATAATAACCCATCACTTAAATATTCATGTTCAAACTCATTGACATCACAATCCATTATCACTTCCTTATCTTCATACTCCTCACTGAAGGAGTGTTCACTTTCACCATTACTTTCTTCTTCCCATGATGCATCTAATTCATATGAGGATACATCAACATCACTGCCTTCATCATCCTCACCTGAATAGCCACTAAAATCACATTCAGACATCTCTAAATGAATGGAGGATCCTGCACACCTTGATTCTGGTTCTTGTTCACTACCATAATTTGAATATTCTTCTGACAAAAATTCATCAGAAGGAGTACCCTCAGCATTAGATATGGGTTGCTCTGAAATACAACTTGTCTCCCCTTTTTGCTAACGATCCTTTTGTAGCTTATTCCATTCATCATCATCAGCAAACTCCTTTAAGAACAACCACTTGAATTCAGTCAAAGAAGAGATGCATTTGGGGGCAGATTTAGATACCAATTAGATGCAACCCCTTTGAGGGATCTCCCAAAAAACATCATGCTAACATCCTCATCAAGAATCTAATATTCTATAATAAATCTATAGAATGCTAGGACATGCTTCACTACTGAATCAGACCAATAATCAAAAATAGGAATCAGACCCAAAAGCTCACTAGGGAAAGAATGAGGGGACTTTGGAAGAACATAGCTCAAAGGTCTATCCAACTTGAGGAAACCAAGCAGCCTAGACTGACTTTTCCCTTGATTATTCATTTGAATTAATGCAATACTTCCATAGAATTTTGAAGAGATGTAACTAAAATATTGAAGTATGCAAACCTCTACTGATACCTTACTCATTTTCTTTGTGCTTGACCACTTAATAAGGAGATATTTTAGATCATGAGAAATATCTGGGAATCTTGTAGTAGAAGACCTTTGGCTAGAAGTAGGGCAGATGTAGAGCTCACCATGAAGCTCCATCAGATTTTGCAAAGTAGAGTCACCACCTCCTTGAAGAGGAAAGTAATTCATTGTTTCTTCTTCCAACCAATACAAAACTCCACAAGTAACCACATTATTTATCAGAAGATGCACTGATCAAACAAAGACTTTAGAGTTGCCACTCATAACTAGGTGAGAAGATTTTACAAGTGTATTTTTTATATCTAACTCTATACTAGAATCTCTCAAGAAAAGTCTCCATCTTGTTGGTGACTCGAATGGGCAAATCAATCTAGTCAATAAAGATTTTGACTTTACAATATAACCATAACCATAGATCCTAACAGATATTTTTCTTTTTCATTGTTCTCCCTAGCGGAGTCACCATTTTGTTGGTGTTCAAAAATGCTTATGCCACTTGGGGCTACCAATATCCCTTGAGACTAATGTTAGGAGTGGTTAGTTCCAAGTATGGGAGCTCTGCAAGGCAACTGGACCAACTATAGGGACAAGACTGCCCTCTTCACTTCTGGCTCTACAAAACCATGATGGGAGCACCTAATCTAGTAACTTATGACGTTTTAGGACTTTAGACTAGATTAAACAAAGAAGATGATAGCAAGAGACTACTAAATGTTAACTAGACATTCATTGAATCTCAATTGCTATTGGGTATAAAATAGCCTTGTGAAGGGTATTACTACTATCAACCAAATAATGAAAAAGACTTGAAATGGAGCTGCTATTCAAAGATGCAGGAAATAGCTAAAAACCATCAAGCATTGGACTCAACTGAATATACTAGTCCTTGATCATTGCCATTATCCATTGGGCAACACTCAAAAATAAATATAGAACATGAACCAACTACTATCAAAGACTCAAAACCATAAATACAACTGTTCCAGCCCATCCACTACTTATAAGATCCTTTTGTAGACAAATATAATGAATCTATGCCCTATCCAAAGTATTTTTCACTTGATCCTATATCAAGAACTAAAGACTAGAACATATGCAAAGGTAACCCTATGCAATGGACCAGAAAATCCAAAACTTATAAGACTGACACCAAGGAGAGACTTGAAAGCATGAGAATAGTTATATTAAGTATGATGAGGCATGTACATGTCTATACCAGAAATGAGACTACCACTTTAATAACCTACAAAAGATGCAAAGAAATTCTATTCAGCATCCTACAATGTGACAGAGTTTACTACTTCGCACAAGAACCAAAATAGAATGTAACCTCTCAAACTGATAAAATTTAGAACCCTTACTCAGTCAAAAAGGCTACAACTTATATCACTAGCTACCTTGGAAACCCAAAATAGGTTGCAACAAGCTACGGACAACTAGGGCTAGGGTTACAATGGCTAACCACAACAAAATTTTAAAAAACCACTAGAGGGAAAACCAGCACCAGCCTATCAGACCAAGGATGATCTTCACACTTGTGAAGAATCTTTGAGAAGGACAGGAAGATCATAAATTTACCATGCAAACAATACTAATCAGACCATCAAAACACCTTGAGCCAACAAAAACTATCCTCCCCCACATGGCAAAATATCTACAAGCAATCATCCAACTCACTGGACCACACTGCAACAATCAATGCCACCAACCAGATCAAGAAACAGCCAAAAAACCATAAATTATGGGTACCTCTTGTCGCTACAAACCCTTCTGCAAACTCGAATTCAAAGGCAACTTCTAATCAGCAAAATTTAAAACATGGCCGTTGATCTTTTTCCCTTCCTGGAAAATCGAGTGAGCATATTTAATTCACGATAGTCGAGGGCCCCTCAAAAAGTCAACAGCTAATAAAAAACTAGCACATCAGCAACATAGTCACCATTGACCCACCCAACTCCGCAACCGCGTCGCCAGCAGTGGTCGCATGATCACATAGCCAAAAACTAGGCTATGTGAACATGCAACAAGCCTCCATGTTAATGCCACCCTATCACCTACTGGCCAATCAGAACTAAGCACATCACCGAGCAGGTGGCCCTAGTTTATCTGGTGAACTGGTGATCGAAGAAATTTTGCTAGTTCATGAAATACTTTCCACCATTGCTAAAAAACTTAGCGATCACATGACCACTATTTGCTAAATGGCCAAATAAACTAGGGCACTACCAAAACATTACACGAACTAGTGAACAGGAAGAAAACTTGTCAGGCTGCTAAACATTTTATCACAACTACCAAAGACACTGAGAAATTCAACCAAGCCCACACAGGAAGATCGACAACCATCACAAGATCTTAAGCCTCTGACACACTCGATGAGATTATAAATTGTTCATTGATTAACTGACAAGATCAGGACCCACTGACACATCTGAAAACCAGGTCAAACTAACAACAAGCCACTGTGCAAATACATGGATGAATAAAATAGCACCAACTGTGCATATGTGTCAATGGACCCACCTACCTCCCTTATGAGAATCAACAGCTGTCGCTATACTGCTACATTAAAGGTTGAGCATGTTTCATTAATTATATAATGATAGCCACAAGATTAAACTGAACTTTAATCTACTTGAATGCAAAGAAGACCGGTCCCACTGACAACACTCCACTTCATACTCCCGTGGACCAATGAGATACCGCCAAGTCAGCTCACCTAGCAATGGGACCACTGCCAAAGATATGTTTGAGACAAATGAGATCAATGATAGGTGCATGATCTCATGAGCATGGAATATTCCTTATGCTCATACACTGACCATCAATCTCCTCCCTCTACCACTTGAAGAATCTGGCACCAACAACCATCACACTTGTGCAGCTAAGACTGATGAACAAGGAGTACTGGTAGAAGAGAAGTAATGCAAGGTCAAAAACACACAAGGTTTCTAATGCCAAAAGATAAGCACACAAAAGCTGGAAGGCACAAGGTTGAAAATAATGAGGGTTTTCACATAGACCAAAGACATCATGGATTTTCAAAAACATTGAGGGTTTTTGACACTTAGGTAGATTTTAAAATTTGTTTCCTGTAGACCTTAAAACATTAATAACTCCTTGGGTTTTGCAATTTAGGAGATGCAATCTGAACTGGAGCAAGGTGATACCATAAAGAGCATAGGGCTAAGAGCTCAAACCATGAAACACTATGGATTTTGATCACACATTAAAACAAGCTTGCAATAGGGTGGGACATCTTCAAGAATTGTAGAGAAAAGGCCATTTTCACAAGATTTTGCATTTACAGGAAAATGGACTAACACATATCAGCCACATTCTCATCCATTATCTACATAGCTCTATTCTTGACTAGAAATATTTCTTGGTACTTTGTCAAGTATTCACTTACAACATCATAGCTAAAGTGTGAGGCTACATGAACTAATTATCATTCTCTTATCCTTTTCTCAGTATCTAGTGCAATAGCCCATTTCTCATTTATTTTGTCATCTAGTTCCTTCGGTAATTGACATGTGAATTCCATTGATACTCTCTTGAATTTAGTCATCATCTAGATGATATCATGTTATAGCTTTTTCTTGTCCTTAATTGACATTTTGTCAAATTTGCGTATGCCTGGATCTGCAAGATTTCCATCTTCAATTATTTCTTCTATTGTACCTTCCCTATTACGAACTATCTTGAATTGATTAGGATCATTTTCAATTTCAGTCTCGTCTATATCTTCTTTACTTCTGGCCAATTTTATCCTTTTCTTTGTTGCCTCAGCTACAACCTTTGTCTTTCTCTGAACATATTTCTTTGTTGGTGTAGCTCCTCTCAATTTCTTAACTTTTATTTCCTCTCTCGTCAAAGGGGATGAGGTTGCATTTGATGACCTTGTTTTCATACCTTTTTGTTTTGGTAACTGCATTTCATGCTCAACATTGGTGGGAGGAACCAATGTGGAATCCTTTTCTTTGTTTGACTCAGTCTCCTCGCTATCATAGGGCTTGTTAGCCAATTGTAATTGACCTCCATTTGTTCCATTAACCGGTGACTCCGCACATGGGGCTGATGCATTTCCATATCTTGTTGTGAGATCTTTTCTCATTTTCTTTGCCCTTCTAGACATTTTTCTGGTCTCTATGTCTATAGTGATTCGTGACTTAGCTTCCTCATATGTTCCAAACCTAGTGGGAGTGATATCTATCAGTAATGTTAGCAATGCATTAATAGATTTCAAAGTGAAATCATAGTTCATTTTGTATCCCATTGGTGCCCACCATTTTTTTCTTGGTTCTACTACCTTTATCATAGAGTGGTCTGTGATGACTACAAAACATATGTCATTTTCAAATTTACTCACTAATTCCATTGGAATTATACTCCTTTGATGCATTTGAGTCTTAAATTTTTTGAAATATGCATCAAATTCCATGTTCAAATTCTTGCCTAAACTTTTCATCATTTCACCAATTTGTGCAGTTATCGATTTATCAGATTGCCAATTTACTTTACCAATACCAAGTACATATTTTTGTAGATAGAAAAATGTATAGACAAGCAATGATCCATACTTACATGTGTTGGACTTCTTTGATTTTATTGTCTTCATATTCTCTTGTAGTTGGTGTAGTAGCAGTTCAGCAAGATCTACTAGGTGATATTTCTTCACAATTTTATATGCCATGTCCACAATGCTGCAGGGTACACTATTTAGTCTGCTATATTGAAATATCTTGTACCCAATGACATGTGCTACAAATTTTATGACTAGGTCTTTGATGGTTGAGATTTTTAGTGCACTACCATCCCATTGAGCTCCAATGTTCTTTTCAATGTCGGGATGAGATGAAATTCGAAAGGCTTTTGCTTTGTTGGTTGTAGGGTACCCAGTAACCCTACTAATAATCTTCTGTGTGACCTCAACAGGTTTGTCTAGCCAGAATTTTCCATCATGAAATCTGGTCAATAAAATTCTTATCTAGTTAGTTTTGAAAGATTGTGGGTAGTGTGTGACACATGATAACCCTGAGTTCTCAATCTTCTCATATTCAAATTTTAACTTTCCATTCAGTCCACAAACTTGTTGATAAGTAGCAATGGTCTCAAAATCACCTACTTCTCTAGTTTTGCAATGAATATAGGCCCTAACATCTTCTATTAACAAACCCTATCTGGAATACTTGAAAATGTTCCCATATTATTTGTTTGTGCTGCAACCTTGGGATGTGGTTTGAATTTGGCCTCAGTGAAATTAGCCCTAACAATTAATTCTACTTCCTCAATGTTTTGTGATTTTCTTGCAGACAATATTGATGCCATAAATCAATTTGAGGGTTTTGGCAAGAAATAGATAACCAGTGTTTAGTAGGCAAATGAACTTACTTGATATCATCGAAGAATTGTTGTCGATTCGATCTATAATGACTTTGAATCTTTTTTGGAAAATCTTTAGCTCGAACTCTTCTCTATAAAATCTCTATTCTTCAAAATCGCAATGTAACAATGAATTCTATTTCCCTGTATTTATAGACTTTTTTATATTCCCACTCAAAATTTGGTGCGTTAAATGCATTACCTAACTTTTGGTATGAAACAGCTATTAGCTCGGTAATGTCTATAATTTCCTTTGCTCGGTTAACATATAATTTCTTCATCAGTTTGCACTATTGTCGGTTAACCTTTTATAGTGATTATTGATGGGTAATCAACTATCATTTCTTCTTTTATCGACTATGTGACATTTGTAAACTCATAACACATAAACCATAGTTCATCTTTATTCATATAGATTTGGTATTTGTACATCATATATAAGGAACTATATTTAAAATGTGATCATTTAAAATGTTAGTTCCATACATACCTTTGTCATCTTAAGTGGAGGTACCGATGTCACCCAATTCAATGGACAAGGTTTCACTGACAGTGTTACTTGACTCAGCATTCTCATTAGATGCCTTCTTCCGCATTGTGTTACTTAACTTCATGATTTCTATAATGTTATATCCACTCTCAAATATATGGTTTTCATCTGGTGCTCGGTCTTTGTAGTTCTTGCTTAAATGACCAACCTTGTGACAGTGCATACATGCCATTCTTGCATTTGTCCAATTTCTTGATTGTCCAATCCAACTCTTTCTGTAACAATTTTCTACAATATGTTCATACCAACCACATACAACACAATTAGTCCATGTATTATAATCCCAAACATATGAGTTACCTTGTCTTTTCGGTTGATATGGCTTTCATTGTAGTTTCTCTTTAGGTGTCCAGACTTGTTTCATTTTTGCCTTGCAGTCCCTTGCAATGTGTCCATGCTTATTACAAGTATAGCATATTTTATCCTTAGTAGTATTATTAGCAATGTCATTTTGCTTAGCTCTACATTCATAAGCTAGATGTCCAAACTTACCATAGTAATAACAATATCCATTGAATTTAGGAACAATAGGAGGTTACTTTGTGCTTTGCTTCTGCACACATTAGATGTATGTCCTAGTTTTCCACAGTGATAACATGTCAACACTTTAGGTTTCTAACTTTGATTATTGTTGACTTTTTTAGCTTTTTGTGATGATTCTCCTTCACCGGTGTAGCCTATACTGGCTCTGCTTCTGAATATTCTCTGATTAGTCAGGAAATCATCAATCTTTTTAGAACTATCCTCAGCTATCTTCATCATTTCATTATGTTTCTTTTGTATCTTTATTTCATTTCTCAAATTTTCATTATCTTCTCTAAGTATTGCAATGTCTTCAAGTCTTCTTCATAATTCTCTATTTACTTGGTTCATTTCTTGATTAACTGTCATCATCTGATTTGATACTTGGAAGTGACGATTAGTGAGTCTTTGTATTTCACATTCTTTTGCTTGGAGTTGTTCAATCATCAGTCTTCGGTCTTCAATAGCTAGATTCTGATCTTGTTCAACTTGTCTAGCATTTTTCATGATTTCCACCATTCTCACCATCTAAGATTGATGACCGATTTGAAGTGCTTTCAATTGCTTAGATAGATGCTGATTGTTTTTAGACAAATCAGAGATTATGCTTTCAGATCTGTCAGAGATGCTTCCAAAGCTTGATCCAATATGATCAAATATTTCATCAGTAGGCTCTTCATGATAATCAATTTCATTCTGAAGAATTTCAAGATTCTTTCTTTCAACTAGTAATTTCTTTAGTTCTTCCATGGCTTGTTTATATTATTCCACAAACATCTATATTTGTATCTTCTGATTCTCAATAGTCTTGTTAAGCTTTTATCTCTCCATGACTTAGATCTTTACCCTTTACTGGTTAGATTGTTTAACAAGAGGATTGTTCTTTGATACCAATTGTAAGAATTAGGAGAGATAGGTACTGAGAGGGGAGGGGTGAATTAGTGCCTTCAAATATTTCACTTGTAAACCTTTCAGATCTATAAATGTGTATAGTGATAATCGATCAAAATAACTTGAATCTAATTGCATAAATCAATTATCTAGTTAGCTTGAGTAAGTAAACAACATGAAATCAATATGAAAATCATATAACACAAGTATTTTGGTAATGCAAAAACCCTTGTAAGAAGGTAAAAACTATGGTGGGGATGACACCCACAAATTCTTCACTACTACATATAGAAAAGGTTTGCCTATTAAGGCTACAAGTTTTGATCACTTCTAGTGATCTTACCCTATTAGGAGTAACATATTAGATCAGCTAGATCTACCTAGTTATAGGATTTTGACAACACTAAAGAAGTGTGTACTCGGTTAAGAGATTTACATAAGACTGTTAAGTCTACTCTATTAAGAGATTCTATCAAAAAACTCTATTACAATTGTTAGAAAGTAATAGGCAATTATCTACTAGTTGACAACTCAATTATCTGAAATAGATCAATAAATGTTTATTAAAATATCACCTTGACTGTGATGATTCTCTATTGTGTTCTGGTTGGTAGCCTTCTCTAATTCTGGTCAATCTAATAACTTATGTTCTACTTTGTAATTTGATTGACTTGAAGTTAGGCAATGGCTCTATGATTCATATATATCAGTTCACCAACCCACTAAATGATGCAAACATACAAAATATATAGTGTTCTATTTTTTCCACTTTAGCTAAAATTAGGTTACAAAAATGATCATAACCCTAAGATCTACGGTGTAAAATTAACCTAGATCAACTATTACAATAAGATGAACATTACATTTAATAAGTATCTTTTACAATAAATGTTCCTTGATCTCAGTAAACCATTTTACAATCTATTGTAACCATTTGCATAGAAGAATGTGCCATTTTAGATTACTATGCCATTTTTTGTGATCATTGGTAAACACTGTATAAACTACTTAGTGTATACTATGATGTTCAGTGTTTACTATCCGTCAGTGTTGGTGTCACTGGTGCTCGGTAAATTATGTGATGCTCAATCTAAAGGCTTTACCAACTGATCTATCTTACTTCTGGTTACTGTTACCCAAATTTCCCATCCTATGTAATTTGGCCTGGTCTACTTTGTTTGGCATTTTTAATCCTGTGTTAGCCCCCTCAAAAATTCCCATGATTATATGCCTATTCTATTGTTTAGTTCTCTAGTTTGAAGGCCATTAAAATTCATGTGTGACCGTTTGAACCTCATGATCCCCTAAAATAACTGTGGCCCATCCTAATTTAATATTTACCCTTTCTGGCCACTTACCCACAAAACCCATGTGGTTGAAGGTTGTGACCCCTTGTTCTCTTTAAGTGGTTTGTCACATGATCACATAGGTCATTTTCATGCTATGTGATCATGAGACTAAGGTTTGTCATTGGGGTCCCCCTTTATTTTCCTAAGCTTCCTACATCTTGGCCTTTTAATATTTCCCTAGGCCAAGTTCTCGGTAGCAAGAAGATCAAATAGTGGTCACATAACCACATGGGATCTTCTGATCCCATGCACTCATGTGACCACCCTCTGATGCAAGGGATCGGATTTCTTTTGACTTCTATGCATTCATTTGCTGATGTGGCTAATTTTTATTGGTCTGGGTTGCTATGATGTGGCCTTTGATTTTTTCAAAAGGGGATTGCAGTATCTTTCACGGGTTTTCTTCTACTTGTTCTTGTTGATCATTTGCAAGTGTGGGTAGCTCAGAATTTATGTTTTCAGGGGTGGTTGCAGTTGGAATAGATGAGGAAAAGATCTAGGGCAGCCATTCTCAGTGGATTCTTACTTTCTAACAGTATCAAATTTGAGAATTCATGACAGCCTGACTTACAGAGGGGTAGTTGGATCAAGGCTTTTTATCTACAGGTAGATTCAGTATAGGGATGGGCACTCAAGACATATCTGATCAGTTGAGATACTTTCATGAACATTTATGATCATAAATGATAGGTTTAGGGTTGGATTATTTTATGTAGATTTATGTAACCCTAATGAGATTTTTGCTCTTTCCTGCATGCAAGAGGAGATGTATATATTGTTTTTTGAGAGCTTTTAGAGCTCAGAGTTCACATTTTATAAACAGAAAAGATATCTTTTCTTAGAAGGCTATCTGTGACATCTTTCTATCCTCTGGTTTTCTACATTTTGTAACTTCCCATTGATAATTCAGTTATCAAATATATTTTGTGACATTTCTCATGTCCCCATGCCTTCTTGTGTGATTTATCTCTTAATGAATTCAGTATTTATATGTTTCTCAGTAATACCTTAGGGTTCTTGGTCCCTCTTTCTTTCTACAATTTTGTGTATTCTTGTGGATGATTTGATGTGAATGTTTTTGTGGGTATACTACAACCCCTTAACAGTCTTGTCTCATTCCTATACCCAGTTGCAGAGGTGAATGTTTGTTTGTAGGTCATAGATTGTTTCCTAATCTAGAGAGTGTTATTATTTTTGAAAGAATCTATCTTTTCCTTAATACCCTCTTTTATTTGCAGACCCCTTCTATGAAACACTTATGCAATCCTATTTAGTAAGTTGTGATCTCCTAGACCTAAGTTTTTTAATTGAATCCATCTTTTATGTTACAATTCATACCATCATTTTGGTGCATCACCTAGTAGGTAGTTTGCTTTCAGTCATTTCCCTTACAAGCATTCCTTCTATCCCTTTCCCTCAAAAGATTCACTTTTGATGTCTAAAATCATATTAGGGTGATTATCTAAGAGGAACCAGCCTAGAACCTGGAGGTCTCATCTCAGTTAGCATAGGTTCCACAACTTGGAGATGATTCCCATGTTATACTAGGTTATCAAGACTATGAGAGCTTGAGATAAGGGTGCAAACTTAGTGTATAACAATTCTGGCATGCCCGGTGGGACAATAAAAGAATCAAAAATTCATGTTTTGTTATGCTATCTCTAATATACAGATTGCATACTATAGACTTTTAGAAGTTGTTCTATCAATTATATCTGGCAGCTCCATTGGTGGAAGGATTCAAGACAACCTTGTTCAAGTTTTATGAGAAATATTGAGACTAGGAGCTCAAAGCCCACTAAATTTTTAGAGTTTCCCTTAAGGAGAAGTCATAAAGGTAGGTCAACTCAAAGAACATCCCCTTTAGGGAAAGATCAATCAACACCACTAGATACCTCAGAAAGGAGACCTTTTCCCTTCCATTTTAGAAGAAGAGGCCGATCTATAACCAGAGATCTAGAAGAGGATTCAAATCCAATAGCAAATACAGCTCATATAGTTATTAATCTTTAGATTCCAACTCCTACAATGGCTAGATAGTTTTCCTTTGCACCATTCAACCAGGGGAGTCCATTTTCCTTTCTTGTACATCATGATGTGCCTTTGGTGGAACTAAAAAGTATACCTAATTTCATAGGTGAAGGGAAGACAACTACTTTTGAGCACATAAGAGATGTGAACACCATCTGCATCATACACAACATAACCTAAGAAGATGTGGCCAAAAAATTATTAGCAGCCTCTTTAAAAGGTAAGGCTCTTGAATGGTTTAGACCTCTAACTATTGGTTCTATTACTTCATGGGATGAGTTAGGGGATGTATTAAGTAAGCATTTTGAGGACAAATCAGATAACTTGTCTCTAGTTGAGAAGTTAACAACTATTAAGAGAGACCCTCAAGAGCAGATGATAGATTACAATAGTAGATTCCTTAAAACATGGAATATAATTCTAGTTTCTATGAGACCATCAGCTAACCATGCTTTCCTATACTACTTGCAAAGTCTAAATAGTCAAATTTCTATCATGATCCAATCTATGGGTGGTACTTCTTTACCCTAGGCCTTTGACATAGCTGTCGGGGCTGAAAATTATTTGATTCAAGTAGGCATGATACAAAGAAGGCCTCCAATGCCCATTTTCCCTAGCCTTCAACCCATTGCACCTACACAAGTACCACCATTTACCCCTATTCCCACCATATTGGCACCTCAGGCTAGTACTAGTGGTCAAGAGCTAATAGCTAGTTTCTCGCAAGAGGTACAAGTGATAAAGAATAGTCAAGAGAGAAGTAAGCAAGAAATGAAAAACTTGTTCCAGACCTTGACTAAAGAGGTTACAAATTTGAAGAAACAAGGTCAAGGAAACATACCACCCTTCCAACCACAAGGCCAAGGTCCTAATCAACAATATCAAAATCAAGGACAACCTTATCAACAAAATAGGCCACCATACCAAGGAGGCTATCAAGGACAAAGGAAAAGTTTTAATCAGAGACCATTCCAACTATATAACCCTGCACCTCTCAATTCTACAAATCTAGTGAGGGATATGGTTCCTAGTAAAAAAAATATGGCTATGGATAATGAATGGTGTTTTCCTTATAATCAGCCTCATAATTAGGCTACATGTTCAAATGGCTCATAAGCCCAATTAGAGGCTTCATCACATGGGTCAGTTCCTCAACAAGAATCACAAGAGAAAGAGATTTCTCTTTTCAATTGGGAGCAACCTGACTTCAATGGAGTCAATGATGAAGCTTCTTTTGTTTCCTATACAAGAGCAAAAAGGAGAGCTCAAGACATGGAGAGAGTAGATTCCAATGCCAAAGCCACTAAATCTATAGAGCCACTTCAACAAGCTAATCCCATCACACCTAAGGAGGTCCCTATCATCACAAGAAAAGAGAACCAAATTTTCAAAGAGGTGGAGCCCATCATAGTGAAAGCACAATAGAGAGTACACACTGTGACACCTTATAATATCATAGACAACATGAAGAAGGTGAATGTCACCATGTCCATGTGGGACTCTCTAGCTCTTCTAGGAAAACCTAAAATTTTGAAGAAGGCCATGACAAAGGTAGCAACTCCTCAACCTACAAAAGAAGCTATAAAGCCAGTGTTGGTTAACATTGATCAAGAAAAGGAGGCTCCAAGTAGCAACTCCAAGGCCAATATCACACAAGGTAGGAACTCAAAGCCACCTCCCTTTTATGTATCTCTAATTATTGGAAAATCTTTAGTGCATAATTGTAGGGTAGATAGTGGAGCTACTAGCACTGTAATGCCTAAGAAAGTAGCCAATTAGGACTAAAATATGAGCCCTCCCAAAAGAAAGTTACATAACTTGATGGATCCTCAGTCAATACTATAGGTGTGGCTAAAGATACCAATTTAATCCTACATGCTAGTCCTAATTTTTCAATCCTCCTTGATATATATATATATATATATATATATATATATATATCATAGACCTCCATACATTATTTTCTATATGTCTTTTAAGGGAGATTACAGCCAAGATAGGAGGCTACCTATCTTCTAACTGGTCTCACATGCTTTTTCATACAAGATATGGGACCAAGGTCACCATTAAATTAGAACCATTGGCAACACACCATATAGAGCCATATGTATCCAATGTCATCAATGTAAATTTCCCCATATTTGAGGATAGTGACTTCCAAACCATTAGTGAAGAAAGAACAAAGATAGAAAGTATCCCTGATATTCTACTAGATGAAAGAGCTTCAGAAGCTCAAGAACATCTTATTTGGGATTTTTGGTTTGGGAAGTTATTTAATACAAGAGAGTGGAGCCATAGAGCCAAGCCTTCTCAAAGAAGACACTAATTCAAAGGATTAGAATAATTAGGTTTGGGAACTATTTTTTGATGGAGCTAGAAGTAGACATGGTTTTGGTAGTGGTGCTATGCTAGTATCCCCAAAAGGAGAAAGGTATTATACTACCTTTAGATTCAGTTTCTCCTGCTCTAGCAATACTGTAGAGTATGAAAGTCTAGTCAATGGACTAGAATGGGATAGAAAAAGAGGGCTTAAGAACTTAAAAGTTTATGGTGACAGTGAGTTAGGTGTCAGCCAAGTAAGAGGGATAAGTGAAACCCAAAATGACACTTTGAAAGAATACAAACATAGAGTTTGGGATGCAATTGAAGATTTTTGTGCTTTCAATATCATTGCTATCCCTAGGAAGCTAAATCAAAATGTAGATAGATTAGCTATTGTTGGATCTTAGTATGACATTCCAAATAGCATTTCAAAAGAAATGGATCAACAATATATCAAAGTGATTGTTAGACCCTCTATTCCTGATAATAACATCAATTGGTAGGTGTTTGACAACGATAAACAAATTTTGCAGTTCTTGTTTGAAGAAGATGTTTTTTCAAGGCATAATCAAGAGAGGTTATCACAAAATTATGGTGATCAAGTGATACAACTTAAGTCTAATAAGATGCCTAGAGGTCTTGTTACATTAGAGACTGTCTTCAACAAGGATGATGAAATTAAGAAAAATAAAGTTGGCCTGGTAGTCCAACAAGAACATTGTGTTGAATTAGAGTTGGAACCAGGTAAGAGCTTACAATTTGGAAAGGTAAACACTGAATTGGAGAAGCAAGCTTACACTCAATTATTCAAAGAATTTAGTGATATATTTGCATGGAAATATGAAGGCATCAAAGGTTTTGACCCAGCCCTTGCTCAGCACACTATTGAATTGAAACCAAATGCCAAACTAGTGAGGCAAAATCAAAGGCCTATTAATCCCAAGATTGAGCCACTTATGCATAAAGAAGTACTCAAACTAATAGAAAGTGGTATCATCTACCACATTAAGCATACTAGTTAGGTTTCCCACCTTGTTCCTATTAGGAAGAAGGATGGGGAGCTGAGGTTATGTGTTGACTTCAGGGATCTTAATAAGGCCTCTCTAAAAGACCACCATCCATTACCCTCTATGGAAAAAATATTACAATGTGTCTTTAGATCTGAGAGATTTTCATTATTGGATGGCTATTCAGGATACAATCAGATCTTAGTGAATGAAGAAGATCAATAGAAGACTGCATTTAAAACCAAGTGGGGAACCATGGCTTATCAAAAGATGCCCTTTGGTTTGTCAAATGTAGGTGCTACATTTCAAAATGAAATGGATATATACTTTAAAATCCTTATGTACAAGTTTGTACTGGTCTACTTGGATGACATAACTATTTATTCCAAGTATGCAGTAGATCACATCAAACACTTGAGGAAGATTTTTGAAAGGTGTAGAGAGTTTGGGATATCCCTTAATCCCAAGAAATGTGTGTTTGCAGTTCATGAAGGAAAATTGTTAGGATATGTAGTATCCAAAGAAGGAATTACAGTGGATCCTGAGAGAATGGCAGCTATCCTAGAGCTACCTCTACCACATCACAAGAAAGGTCTCAAATCTTTCATAGGAAATATTAATTTTATTAGGAGCTTCTTGTCTAACATGGTAGATTTACTCAAGCCTTTGATAGTCATGTTAAAGAAGAGTTCAACTTTTAGCTGGACTAAAGAAGGAAAGGCCAATTTCTAGGCTATCAAAGAGGCCTTAACAAAAGCCCCTGCTCTCCTAAACCCAAATTTTAGTAAGGATTTTATACTTTATACTTATGGAGGTCATGATGCTATATCTACAATGTTGACCCAAGAAAATTTAGAAGGATTGGAGCAGCCTATTGCTTTCTTTAGCAAAGGTTTGGAAGAGTATGAATAGAGATACTCTTTTGTAGAGAAACATTTACTTGTTGTGGTAAAGAGCCTTAAAAAATTTAGATATCTATTGACTCATAGCAAGGTACATTTAAAAGTTACTCATCCAAGTGTCCAAGAGTTTTCACTTTCCAAAGACCTAAATGAGAAAAGAGCTGGTTGGATCACCAAGGTGATGGAATATGACATTGATATTCAGACCACCAAGCTGGTTAAAGGAAGAGGTCTTTGTGAGCATTTGGTAGAGGATGAAGGATCAAAGAAATAAAAAATAATAGATGCATCTCTGGTGGTGCATTATATAGAAGAACAAGCCAAGGCAACAAGCTGGTTGCCTAATATGATCAATTATTTGAAGACAAGACAATGTCCTGCAGGTTTGGATTCAGCAAAAAGGAGGTATTATAGGTTACAATCTATTCCTTTTGTGCTGATAGATGAAGTTCTTTTTAGAAAGGATCACAATGGTGTCCTTTTAAGATGCATAGATTCAGAAAAGATAACTGATGTCCTATTTGAATTTTATGATGGACCTTTTGGAGGTCACTTTTCTCCTAGGACTACTACTTTTAAAATCATGAGGGTTGGATACTATTGGCCATCTATCTTCATGGATAGTCATGAGTATGTGAGGAAATGCATCAAGTGTGCCATGTTTGCAAGAAAAGAAAGGCTTACAACCTTGCCCTTATAGCCAGTCAGAATAGAGCAACCCTTCATGAAGTGGGGTATAGATTTCATTGGAATGATCAATCCTCCATCTTGAGATATTTCTACTTAATTCCTTGAAACTTCATCCAAGCAACAAATATGCTCTGATATGAATTGTTAGAATAATTGAGAGGGGTGGTGAATGAGTTAAATCAATTATCCCATAGTCCCATACTTCAAGATGTACCAATTCGATCTTATTTTCACTTAGTGTATAGTTCTCTATTGCTCGGTTACATTTGTAGCTCGATTATATTTGAAACTAGTATAATTAGGATTGCATGAAAAATATTCACGCAAAAAACTTATGTAGTATCAACTTCCTCTGGTGTCTTCTTCAACAATGAAACAATGTCTCTTAAATAGACAAGTAAACCATTTTCATATTAGCCATAGAATTTTGCCTCTTAAACCTTCCTAGGAATATGTGTCCATAATATGTTTCAATCTAATCCTTTAGATCATCCTTGAATTTTGTTAGCCATGGATCTTATAACAAACTGCATCCTTTACCTTGAAATCATAAAAATTTCAAGCTCATCAATTTCAGTCGGCTAAACTTAGCATTTAATGTTTTCATCCATACTCAGTAAATATTGAATGCATCAGTGATAACTATCTCAATTATTACTATCACTCAGAATACATAGGACTAGCTCGGTGTATACATAAATTCTTCAATTACCAACCACATTAACTTGTTCTATTCAAATCTCTTCCTCATAATAGAATAATGTAACATGCTCAAGTCAACAATATAAAGTCACAGACTCATAAATAAGTTACGCAATGTATACCTTATCCTTATCTATCATATCCATCTTCTCCTTATGTAGATATCTCTTTTCTTCACCATTTCTTCCTTCTATAGATGATCATATGTTTGTAACTGTCATGCTAAGTGTAGTAAAAAACTAGTTTCCATCAATGATAACATATTGACTGATGTAATCATCTTACCAATCACTTTAGTATCTCGGTGATCTTTAATCACTATTTCTTTAGTTTATCAATATATTCAATCACTTGTAGTTCAACATTAGGATCCCATATTTCTTTTGAATTTTTTTTCTTAATGCACCTTTGTGGCCTTCTAATTTCCTCCTTTTATTTTGAGATCATATATGTTGAACTACAACTAATTTGGAATCTGATTGAAGAAACCGTGATTACAAGATCACTGAGGAGTTGCTTCTTCAAGCTTTTCCTTACAGGACCAAACTTGAATCAATAGATGGGCTTGATTCTTAGGGTGGGCACTCAAGTTTGACAAGAAAAAAATCTAATTGATGAGGATTGAAAGGAATCCTCCTTCTTCTTTGAGCTCCACATCACTCAGGTGGGTATTGCCTTATCTGCACACTCAAGACACCTCATGATAAAAAATAGGCATGTAGATAGATTATTGTGGAATAGTCTTCAAACCCCTTTAGGTATCCTATACCCCAATGAAGCCAATTCACATGCAATAGCCCTACTTGCATAGAATGAGTTTGAAGACTAGAAAGGACCTCCTATTACTACTACCAACATGAAAGGGAAAGGTATTTGATTTGAATGATTTTAATGTTGGGTTGAAAGGACCCCTAAGATACACTAAGTCTCTCATAGACCAGTGCCTTGTCCAATGGGCCATAGAGTCAAATACCCCATTATAATAGACAACTATGAAACAAGAAAGCAATACATTCTAATATGCTGATGCATTACACCAATCATACACCACTAATCAGGTCATACTTCAATAATCCACCTATGTACCCAAATGTGCTATCACCTATTCAAAGGATATTAAGTCTTCCCTTAGAAGAGACCCATAAACAAGCAATACATTAACCAGCATCCATTGGAAGACAAACATGAGATACCCTTGATACCCTAGTTCATACACACTTGAAAACAAGTCCCAAACCTAGTTGCTTCTGTGAAAACAACTCTATTGCAGACACATAGGAAATACAAATAGAAGGATGGAAACACCCTTGATGCTTCAATCAATAAGTCCAAAACTCAAATGGAGAAAATTTGATAACATAAGAAATATATTGAATCTCATACATAAGACAAATCAATTACAATGCATATCATATTCTCTGAGCCAACAAAGGAGAAAAGAACACTCTATATGCAGAGAAGTAGAGAAAATCTATAGGAAAAGGACCCTTCATGGAACTAGTTCTCCTAAAAAATTTGTAGAAGAAGGAACCCTTACAAAATCAAAACTTCAACCATTTATACCGCTAGCTACCATGGAATCCCAAAAGAATTTAGGATGCAACAAGCTTCAGATAGCTAGGGTTAGGGTTTCAACAACTACACCAACTCCAATTACAATAGAAATCAAAATTCTGAGAGGGAAAAACAAGTACAAGTCTATCAAATCCAAGGATGATCTTCATGAATGAGAAAAATTCTAAGAAGTACAAGAAAATCATCAATTCACCATGTTCATTAATCTGACCACTTCACTTGCAACATGCCTCAAGCCATTCCTTTTTCATTTCTTGATGGTACAGTCCCCCTACAAATGGTCATCACACCCTAGACCACACTGCAACCATTGGCACTACCAAACAAATCAAAATCAGCTCTTAAAACCATAAATTATGGTACTTCCTATTGCTAGAAGCCCTCAAAGAATTCAAATTTGAAATTAAACAGTCATTTTATGGCCCCTGCAATAAATCGGCAGTCAAAATTTCAATCTCGATCAGCTTTAAGTCCTAACTGTTTGATCTTTCCTGTTCACAATCTTGAAGTTTTAACTCAACTGCGACCTTGGGTTTACCTACAATGAACATGTGACAAAGTACTTCATATTCATGAGATAAAAACACTAACCCAAGCTTAACCCTGTGATCTAGTGAACAAAAGAAAGCAAACCTATCCCAGTTACATCTGGCGAACTGGAAACAAAAGGGTTTCGCTAGCTCGCCAAACATTCTTTACTTCCACCAATATATCTAGTGATTAAGTGACCCTTCTTCACTGAATCACTAATCATTTTGGATCACCACCATTTCACTTCATGAATGAGTGGAAAGCATTAAAATTTATCAGGCCGCCAACCACTTTATTAGAACTGCCAAAAGACCCTTGACCCCACCTAGGCCTGCTTTATGCCACTTGTCACTACCTCATTCATGGCTCATGCTCAATCAAACTGACATAGGACCCACTTTCTATAAGCCTTATTATCGGATGACAGGTGTAAGATCTCATAGCTATAATAAAACTCATGAGAACTTATGCTGATCGTAGATCTTGTCCTCATCACTGATCTCTCTAACAATGACCCCACCTTGCAACATCATCCATGTCAACCAATAAAATTTGAACAATCCTGCACCACCTGGTAAATGGCCCCAATGAGAAAATTAAGCCACCTGGAAGATCAGATAGCTGGTGCAAGATCTAAAGGGCTTTGAAGATTCCATGAGATCAAGTACCCACCATTGATCTTGAATATTTTGATTGAGCTATCAGGCCTATCTAATAACATGTCAAGCTCACATAATGTTGACCAATCATAGCTCACCAACTAAGTATATGTAATAGTGGACCCACCAAAATAAAAGGTTACATCACACAAAAGGATCAATGGTTGTCTCATAATCTCAAACATCTGACATGCCCCTGGTGAAGATACACCCACCGTCGATCCTCTGCAAATGTCAGGACCCTCTGACATGCCAGCAACCCAGGACCCACTAACAACTACCAAATCATAAATAGGTAGACCAATGAAAGACTTCCAATTGTGCACACCTGTCGGAAGGTCCCACTTCTTTGAAATGCTATGTCATCAGGAAAGATCAATGATCGGTGTAAAATCTCAAGCTTCTAACATAGTCTATGAGAACTTATGCTAACTGTTAGATGGTGATGTTGTCAGAAGATCGGGCCTAGAAAATGTTAAGCTGGAACATAGGAAAAATTAAATGCTAGGACTTAGGCCTTAAGGAAAATTTTGGTGTAGAGGACTTAGGAAAATTAAAGGCTGCCGGGGTATAAAACCTTTAGTCGCAAGATCGCGTAACATGGGAAAAGTTCATGTGATCATGTGACAAAGGGGGAAATGATTTAAGCACATGAAATTAGGACCTTTAAGTGACCTGAAAAAGTAACTTAAAATTAGAACAAGGCTAGGGCATAACAAAGGGTTTTAAACATAACGACTAGATTTTTTAATTTTTTAACTAAGGGTTTTAGCTAGAGACATGAAAAAAGATATAGACACCAGGGGAAAGATGCTATAGCCACAAAAAATTTTGCACATGCTAACATTGATGATTAGATATGTAATATGATTAAATTAGTATTATGTTTTCATTGATGTCAACTAGTTTGACAGTACTTATCTTGTAAGTTATTATATCGAGACATCTAAAGAAAGGTGAAAGAGATGAAGAATAGAGAAATCTACATGAGGAAAGATATACATGATAGATGAGGATAAAGAACACATTGAGTAACTTCTTGATGAGTCTATGACTTGATGATATTGACTTTATTATGTTGCATTCATCTATGATGAAGTGTAGAGCTGAAAGACACAAAGTAGTGTTGTTGGTAAATGAAGCATTTCTAGTATACACCGATGAAGTATAGTGTATGCCGATCACAGTATTAACTGAACATTGTTCACCAATGTATTTCTTTGTTAAGTGAGTGGGACAGAATGAATTAAATGATTAGTTTAGTTGATAAGATTAATGAGTTGGCAAGGGTATAACATCGAGGTAATAGATAATGTTTGTTACATAGATCGACAACTGACAAAATTTCGGAAATATCTAAAGGATGGGAATCAAGCATGTTATTGACACAAGTGCTAAGAAATTTTGAAGTGGAAAAATCTATGAATGTGGTTAAGCAGAAAAATTTAATGGTGGAGAAGAAAATTATTTACTCATCTATATAAGAGAACAAAATTTCTTAACGAAAGACCCCGGAAGAAGTAGAATCTAGAAGGAATATCATGTGAACAAGGTTTTCATGCATTATGATCATACTGGTTAAGTAAGAACTGAGTTGCAGAATAATTTCAAAGCTACAAAACAATTTTCGAGCTACAAAGAGCAATTACTGAAAGATAGTAAGTTGATACAGTATTGAATCTAAAGTGAAATATTGATCAAAAGGATTTGTATGGATTGAATATTGATTTGTAATCTGCAATTGAAGTTGTATTAAGGTAGATCATTTACTGTTACATATTTAACCATTGTATACAGTCAAAATCTCTTAACTGAGTGGACTCTAAAAGTCTTATGATGTATCATTCATAGAATGAAGATTGTTATCTTGTCAACCCCATAGTGAATGTTGGTTGGATGATAACTTCTAGTCTAAAATCCTCTAGCAAGGTCACACCTCACAGTGTGTTTGTAAACCTTTAATAGGGTCAGGTCTTAACTGACCTCACTTTAGAAGAGTGAACATTTTTGGGTTGCCGGTCCTAGGTGGTTTTTCCCTTTACAGGGTTTCCATGTTAAATCTCTTGTGTTATGTGTTGATTGTGATATTTTTTTGTTATCATTCTTTACATGTTACATGATAGATTTGATCAGTAACTGTTATAGTATTAGATTGGTAATCATTAATAGAATAGACAATGAAAGTATTTATTTTTTACCAAGGAGCATAAATTAAAGAAGCTTTTTTGAATTATACATATTGTTTTGGGACACTAGATAATTGATTCACCCCTCTCTTAGTATTCTAACAATTGGTATCAGAGCCATGGTTTCTTAGAAAGAAGTTTTAAGGACTTAAGCATAAAGGTCTCAAGATGTATAAGAGGAAAGTACTAAAACTAAACAAAGAGAACTTCATATTATGGCAAAGCCGGATGAAGCTGCACATATCTGGAATTGGGAACTCTACACTAGACCTAATGGAGAATGGCTACATACAACCGCCCATGGGTCCCTTAACTCTTGATCAAATGAAGGAAAAGCATGAACACAATGTTACTATGATGGAACTTGCTACTACTTGTACCGACACTAAATTTGAAGAGATTAAGACATGCACAACTACCAAAGCAATGTGGGATAAGTTAACACAAATATACAATGGAGATCTAAATATCAAAAAAGCCCGAGCTGAAAGTTTGAGAGGTAGATTTGATGACATGAGAATGAAAGAAGGTGAGAACATTGTCCAATACTAAAAAAGACTCAAAGAGGTGGTACATGCTATTAGAACATCTGATGGAGTAATTGATGATGAAACAGTGATAAGCAAGATTCTCAAAACTTTGCTACCAGTTTATGCAATCAGGATTTTTATAATTCATGAAACAAGAGCTACATCCAACCTTAGTCTTGACACTCTGATTGGTAAAATTACAACCTTTGAATTAAACAACTTTGATAACAATGTTTTTCCTTCTATTGAATCCACTTTGATGTCTTCTTTGAAGATTGGAAAGTCTCGTAGGAATAGTAAGAATTGTGATAGTGATGACAATACTGATGATGAACTTGATGAGATTGAAACACTTGTGGCTAGAAGATTTCCCAAAGGAAAAGGACAGTATAGAGGTAAGCTACCTTTGGCATGCTTTAATTATGTAGAAGTCAGTCACATCACTACTAGATGTCCTCAAAAGAAAGATGATGGTAGATCCAAAGACCGATCTGAAGGAAGCTATGGGAGAAGAGTCAACAGAGGATACCAACATAACAATAGAGACAACCAAGATGAAAAAGGAAAAAAGGTATGTTATATAGCCAAAGATATTGAAACTAAATCTGATTTTGATGATGACATAGATGTCTTATTTGTTTCTATGAAAGATGACTCAGAGGAGGAAGAGAAACATGAAGAGACAACACTAATCTCTAAAGTAAGAAGAAATGATACATGGATCATAGACAGTGGCTGTAGACATCATATGACTAGTGATGTAGAGAAGTTTGATCATCTTGTTGAATATATTGGAGGATCTATGAGAATGGGAAATGATGCACCTTGTATGGTAAGAGGCAAAGGCTCACTGATGATCAATGATAGGTTACAATGTGAAAATGCATATTGGTTAGATGGACTAAACTACAATCTATTAAGTGTGGCTCAGCTGAACAATTCAGGCCACCAACTAGCTTTTGAGAGCAAAAACATGAAGATCTATGATGATGGAGGAAGACTTGTCAAAATTGGTACACAATCTAGAGGTAATCTATTCTATCTTGATATGGATCAGTCTTCTTGTTTGTTAATAAAGGATGAAGATGCTTGGTTGTGGCACAAAAGGTTATGTCATGTGAAATTTGACAACATGATCAAGATCAATAGAAAGAAAAGAGTTAGAGGATTGCCTAACTTGACAAAACTTGATCATGCCATGTGCCATGAATGTCAGAAAGGTAAGATGACTAAGTCTAGTTTTAAAAGTAAAGACTATTCAACTAAGAAGATACTTGAGTTGGTTCATATCGACCTATGTGGTCCTATGAGAACTCAGAGATATTCTAGTGATAGATATTTTATTCTTTTTTCTTATGATTATACCAAACTAATGACTGTTATTTTTCTGAAAGAGAAATCTGAAGCTTTCAAAATGTTTAAGTGGTATAAAGCTAAGGTAGAGAAAGAAACCAGAAATGATATAAAATGCTTAAGATCTAATAGAGGAGGTGAATTTATCTCTGATGAATTTACTAATTTTTTTAATGAGCATGGAATTAAAAGATAGGTCTCAGCACCGAGGACACCTCAACAAAATGGCACTGCTAAAAGAAGAAATAGGTCTATAATTGATTGTTCTAGAACTTTGATGATATAGAATAATCTTGCTCAGACATATTGGAGGGAAGCTGTCAGTATAGCTATGTATGTTCTTAACCAAGTACAACTAAAAAAGGACTCCAACCGAACACCTTATGAACTATGGTTTGGACACAAACCTATTGTAAGTTACTTCAAAAATTTTGGAAGTAAATGCTTTATTTTGAATGATGAGAGAAATGGAAAATTTGATTCTAAAGGAGATGAAGGTATATTTCTAGGATATTCAACTACAAGTAAAGCATCTAAATGTTTGAATAAGGTTACAAATAAGATAGTTGAAAGTAATAATGTTTGTGTTGATGAGTTTGATGAAAAGTACACAAAGGAAAGTACAAAGGAACTGTTAGACTATGATAGATTTACTTACATTGAACATCTAGATTATCTACCAATGCCACAAGATGTAACAACTAGTCAATAGGGAAACAATGCAGGACAATAGGCAACACAAACCGATGAATGAGATGGAGCTACTGAGCAAGGAAATGACCCTAAACAAGATGAGAAAGAAAGGAGAGATCAAGTTTTGGCTAGTTTTGTTAGAAGACATCATCCTAAAACACAAATCATTGGAGACAGACATGTTGGAATGTAAACTAGAAGCAAAACAAGACAAGGTATATGTTTAGTTTGTGAATTTGAACCTAAAACTGTAAAAGTTACATTAGAGAATGAAGAATGGGTCAATGCAATGAAGGAGGAAATAGAGAAAATAGAGAAAAAAAAAACCCAATCCTTAGTACCCCGACCAAAAGATAAGAATGTTATCGGTACTAAGTGGATATATAGGAATAAATTGAATGAAAATGGTGAAGTCACAAGAAATAAAGCTAGAGTGGTATGCAAGGGATATGCATAGGAAGAAGGCATTGACTATGGTGAAACATTTGCACTTGTTGCTAGATTGGAAGGAGTCAGAATGCTACTTTCATATGCTACACACAAGAAATTCAAAGTCTATCAAATGGATGTGAAGTCAACATTTTTAAATGGTATACTTGAAGAAGAGGTCTACATCAAACAACTTGAAGGATTTGTTGATCCTGGCAATAAAGACATGGTATGTAGATTACATAAAGCTTTATATGGTTTGAAGCAAGGACTAAGAGCATGGTATGAAAGACTTCATACTTACTTGTTATGTATTGGATTTGTTAGAACAAGTGAAAACAACAATCTTGTTGGTGTAATTAAGTATTTACTAATTACACTTTACTTAAGTTTACTTAGGATAATGCATTTGCATATTAGTTGTCTTTGAGACACTTAAGAGTTTGCATTTCATTTTAGCACATGGTTAGGAGAATCTCCACTTTAGGTGTGATAGTTGTCATCACATACCTCGTTGTGTGTGAGATCCACCTTTAGTGCTCTTATCACATTATCATCCTAATCCAATGCACATACTTTATTGCATATTGGAGGATGATCCACCTTTGGTGGACATGTGATTCCACCTTGTGTGGGTGATATTTTATCATCTCCTTATCATTTAGTCTTATTGCATTGCCTATATATTGAGGCATTCCTAATTTGTATAATCAATCAATCATCTATCTATTTCATTATTTGATCATTGATCATATCATATTTTGTCTCTCTTGTGCTATCTCTTGAGCTTCTAGATCTTGGTTTCTATTCTTTTCCTTAGGCAAATTCTTACAAATCTGTATGTGAAAGGTGATACTAATGATACTATTATCATTGCTGAAATATTTGTTGATGATATTATTTTTGGAGGCTCAGATCTTGTCTATGAGGCATTTGCTGATGAAATGCAAAAGGAATTTGAAATGTCTATGTTTGGAGATATTAAGTTCTTTCTTGGACTTCAAATGATTTAGCAGAGTGATGGAATATTCATCACACAATCTAAATACATAAAGGAAGTACTAAAGACATTTAGAATGGAAGATGCTAAATTTGTGGGAACACTGATGGCTAATGGATGCAAATTGACAAAGGAGGATGAAACTACAGAGGTAAATCAGACACTTTACCAATCCATGATTGGTAAGTTAATGTATGTAGTTCATAGTAGACCAGATATAGCATATGCTATGGGTATTTTTGCAAGATTTTTTCCTAATCCTAGAGAATCACACATGATAACTAAAAAAAGGATCTTAAGATACCTGAATAAAATAGAGAATTATGGATTATGGTATCCTAAGGAAGGGAAGTTTGAACTGAAAGTTTACACTGATGCTGATTGGGATGGAAATGTGGATGATAGAAAAAGCACCACCGGAGGAGCATTTTTCTTTGGTGAAAGACTGATGAAGGGTGCTCCCCTTAATACCACAAGCACATAACAGAAATAGAGAAACAACAACAATAATATGCAAGAACAAAAAATTGGCTTCTTATTATCTCCACAAATGTGGAATTACAAACTTTTAGAATTACAATATGCAAAGCCACATAGGCATTCCCTTACAATATTTTGTAGGACAAAGCCTCGAATCAATACCTAGATCTACTACCCAGAACTAACCTAGACAACACTACGGACCTTCTTTATATAGGCAATTTCCACCGGCAGACAAGGTTCCAAAAATTTAGCCCTAAGGGCTGACCAAACTTAGAAATATTTTATTTTACAATTTATTACATCAAAGTCGAATCAAAATGATTTTTGAAACCTGAACAAAAATTTTGAAAGAAAATTATTTTCCACCATTTCAGGTGGCCCGACTTCCAGAGACCATAAGTCATCACCAGTTGACCCGATTGACTATTATAACCCCATTTCAGAAATACCACGAAGCACTCTACAGGCTTGACTTGCGCAAAGTTCCCATCACCCAATTTTTTGACCTTATCTGGGGCCTCTAAAGCCTTCAAAAACTGAGTTCAAAGTTTCTGTACCCTACTGCCAATACCGAAAATCTTCAATATCTTCAAAACTACATTTGATCTAGCCATGAAACTTTCATGGCAAGCTGATATGACTAAGATGAACCTCCATATGTAAAATCAGACATTTTGAGATCATAAGACCAACTTACTAAAAATAGAAAGTTTCCATAAATAGAAACTCTGCACAAGATAGCCCTTATTGAATACAAAAATAGAAATATTTTTGGGTGATGCAAGATTGCTCTCACACCCAAGATGCTCCTGCATCAAAGACTTGTAACATGGACAAGTAAAAATCAGGCTTGTATCTCTTAGTCTAAAGCTGAAGTAGAGTATGTTGCTACTGCTACTAAGTGCTCAAACATTGCATATATCAAGCAAGTGTTGGAAGGAATGAATGAGGTAATCACTAACCTAGTGATTATATATTGTGACAACACTAGTGCTATTAATATTTCAAAGAATCCTATGATGCACTCTAAGACAAAGCATATATCTATTAAGTATCAATACTTAAGAGAACAAGTGGAAGAGAAGCAAGTGAAGTTAGAATTTGTCACATCTAAAGAAAAACTTGCAGATATTTTTACAAAGCCTCTACTGAAGGACAAATTTGAATACTTGAGGACTAGACTTAGGGTCTGTCCCCTATCTATCGGTCACTAAGGTGATCTGGTTGTTGCATTAGCCTATTTTTATCAAAAGATCATTCATGTTGATTCAACATAGTTCACACTTTGAATCATGTTCAAGGTTGTGATTAAGTTTGAGAACTTGAACCGATTGGAATATCAGTATATAGAGATACAGAGGCATATAGAATTGTTTGTTTATTTGTTTCTTTGGCATTGCTATCAGAGGGAGAGATAAATAATATTTAAAGGAACAAGATATGAAAAGGAACAAGCACTGATGAGAAGTATCTAAGGGAGAGACAATCTGAAGAGATAGACTATTGAAGATTAGTTATAAAGAATAGAAGCAGGAATAGGAGAACTAAAAAGATCACAACTAAAGAATGGTAAAGCTGTATCATTTAATGCTCATGTAGTAACATAGTGATTAAACATATTAATTCTATTCAACTTAGATAATTCTATTTACAAAAGTTGTAGAATATATGTTTGGTATGTGTATGGTACATTTCATATTACTTGAGTTGCCATCAATGCCAAAGGGAGAGATTGTTGAACTACAACTGATTTGGAATCTGATTGAAGAAACTATGATTACAAGATCACTAAGGAGTTACTAATTAGATATATAATATGATTAAATTTGTATTATGTTGTCATTGATGTCAACTAGTTTGACAGTACTTATCTTGTAAGTTATTATATCGAGACATCTAAAGAAAGGTGAAAGAGATGAAGAAAAAGGAAATCTACATGAGGAAAGATGTACATGATAGATGAGGATAAGGAACACATCGAGTAACTTGTTGATGAGTCTATGACTTGATGATATTGACTTTATTATGTTGCATTCATCTATGATGAAGTAGAGAGCTAAAAGACACAACTTAGTGTTGTTGGTAAATGAATCATTTCTAGTATACATCGATGAAGTATAGTGTATACCAATCACAGCATTAACCAAGTAGTGTTCACTGATGTATTTCTTTGTTAACTGAGTGGGATAGAATGAATTAAATGATTAGTTTAGCCAATAAGATTGATAACCTTGCAAGGTTATAACATCAAGGTAATGGATAATGTTTGTTACATAGATCGACGACTGATGAAATTTAGGAAAGATCTAAAGGATGGGAATCAAACATTTTACTGACACAAGTGCCGAGAAAGTTTGAAGCGGAAAAATCTAATGGTGGAGAAGAAATTTTTTTACTCATCTATATAAGAGAACATAATTTCTTAATGAAAGACCATGGAAGAACTAGAATCTGTAGGGAATATGGTGTGAACAAGGTTTTCATGCATTTTGATCATACTGGTTAAGTAAGAACCGAGTTGTAGAACAATTACTAAGCTACAAAAAAATTACCGAGCTATAAAGAGCAATTACCGATGGACAATAAGTTGATACAATATTCAATCTGAAGTGAAATATTGATAGAAGGATTTGTATGGACTGAATATTGATCTGTAATCTGCAATTGAATTTTTATTAAGGTAGATCATTTACTGTTACATATTTAACCTTTGTATATAGTCAAAATCTCTTAACCAAGTGGACTCTAAAAGTCTTGCGATGTATCATTCATAGAATGGACATTGTTATCCTATCAACCCATAGTGAATGCTGGTTGGACTATAAATTCTAGTCTAAAATCCTTTAACAAGGTCACACCTCACAGTGTGTTTGTAAACCTTTAACAGGGTAGGGTCTTAACTAACCTCACTTTAGAAGAGTGAACATTTTTGGGTTGCCGATCCTAGGTTGGTTTTCCCTTTATAGGGTTTCCATGTTAAATCTCTTGTGTTATGTGTTGATTGTGATATTTTTTTGTTATCATTATTTACATGTTACATGATAGATTTGATTGGTAACTAGTTATAGTATTAGATTGGTAATCCGTAAAAGCATAGATAGTGAAAGTATTTATTGTTTACCGAGGAGCAAAAATTAAAGAAGCTATTTTGAATTATACATATTGTTTTGGGACACTAGATAACTGATGCACCCCCCTCTCAGTTATTCTAACAATATCTTTCTTTCCTTTTACATTTCGATTAGGCTAGACATGTTGATCATTGACTACATTTGTATTTGTTGAATTATGAATTTTACGCTTGGCATGCAAATTTATTGGAAGGGGATTAGGATTCATAGAAGGATATGAAAAATATGGAAGTCTTTCAGATGGGTTGAAGGTTCTCAAACATGTGTTTCTTTGATGACTTGTAGATGGGAAAGGGTAATTTGATTTCAAACTAGTAGATGGAGGAATATATGGACCTAATATGGATAGAAGAGGTGGAGAAGGGATACATTTGAATTCTATTTTTGAAGGGATAGAAATGTCTTGAGAGTGATCCTTTGAATTGAGGTCATGACCACCATAAATCTTCTTGACATGAAAGGGTTTTAATATACCTTGTTCATGGAGGCTTAAACATTTGACTTCGTAATGATTTTTACCAGTGGGACACTTGTTAGTAGACATGAGTCCTTTTTGTGATGAATATGATATGGAATAACTGATAGGATTATAAAATGGATGAAACTCAATAGAATTAGTGGAACCCATTTGAAGCGTAAGGGGTTCATGAACATATTGCACAAATGTGTTTAAAACATGAGGGGTTTTAGGCTCCATAATGGTATTCCACAATGGAATATGAGTACTCATGGGATCATCTAGAAGGTTAGGATCTTGTAAAGGAGATGGAGGATTAGGACAAGGAAATCAAGGGATGGAAAGATATTAAGGAGGATCTAGATGGATGATTGGATCTTGTGGTAGACATAAAGGTGAATGGATAATTTAAAATTGACTTTGAATGGGATCATTGGATTCCATTTTAAAGGTGTTCTACTCTTTTTTTGTATGGAATCATTATGAAGAATGGATGGGAGGTCATAATATTTCTTAGGATGTGGAAGGCTCATGGGCTTTGAAGGACATTTTTTCCTTGATAGGGAGGGTGATATTCTTGGATAGAAGAGTTGGGAATAAAGGAATCATCATGAGGCTCAAGGATAATAGGATCTTGGTAAAAAATTAGATAGGATTAGTTATTACTATTATCTTTATCTTGGCTTTTTTAAGACATGTTTCTTTTTGTTTTAGATTATCCTATTGACATAGGTTTTTAACTTGGACATGCATGGGGGATTTTGGAAAGGGGTCAAAGTTTTAACATGAAGGGGGTAAAATTTTCAAGGGGTACATTTCGAAGAGATCAAGTTTTTGGAATGAAGGATATGGACTTGTATGAGAATCTCTTGAATGATCTTTCTTGAAGATGGAAGACATGGTGGGATTGGTTCTAGACATTGAGAAGTATGAGAGAGACTTTCATGAAACTATGGATTATCTTGGATTTATTCAATACATAGTCCTTGGAAGTTTTCATCATTGGTGGGAGATGGACTAAAATGATGATACTCAATATTATAAAGTCACAATGATTGTGAAAGTCATTCGGTAATGAAGGAAAGAAAAGTCGATAAAGAAAAAAAGTGATTTGATAAAAGGAAATAAAGGAATCAATAATTTCAGTAAAGGAAAATGAAGTTTAGTCACCGACCAAAGAATAACTAAGCATCAAGTCATACCAAGATACAACATCAACCAAACCAAAAATATGAGACAATTAGCAAGCTAGATGAAAATGTGTTACCAAGCATGATATGCCAAGACAAGTACAATCTATCTATACATTGATTATAGAAACCGAATAGAAAATAGTTTACAAATCTAGAGGATATTGTATGAAAGAGAATTTGAGATTTAAACATGTTTATTACACATGATAATTAAGTATGGTATATGCATTTGAGGAGTAACCAATGCTAGAACAACTTGAAGAGAAGATTCTAGAACATTTTCACCACTTCTAGAATTATATGTAAATAGATCATAATGTGAAGATTAGAGAGAGAGAGAGATAGAGCATAAGGGAAGATTGCATGTGCAAAGAAGAGAATCCAAAAAAAAGATGATGAGTAAAGAAGCTATCAAGTAAAAGAGAAGTAAAGAGCAGAGAGCAATTATGATTTAGATATGAATATACCGAGTACTAGATTGTTAATATGAGAACTACATAGTATGAGGTAAACATTTATTGAGCATATAGAGTTTGAAAAGAATAAGTAGATGCAAGTGTAATAGACAAGTTTTTGTTACTGATTAAAGAGTAATCATAATTGCAAATTCTCTTAACTAAGTAGATCCTAACAAGTCTTACATTGTATATCCTTTAACTAGATATAGTTCTAAGATTAGAATTGTAAAATCCTTTAGCAAGGTAGACTTAACTAGTCTTAAGAATCTTAACCAGGTTCATACTCTTAGCAGGGTAAGCTATTAGAAAAGCCAATGATGTAGCTCTAAATAAGCAATTTTTTTAGTACAATGTAGAAAACTAACCATGTTTTATATGTTTCATGAGATGCATACAAAAGTTATGGAATTAGTAAATGGTTAAGAAAGAAAGTTTAAATAGTTTAAAAGTGTTTTATAGTACTAATTCACCCCTCCACTCTCAATGCTCACCTTTACATAGACCAACAATTGGTATCATAGTAGTGTCTCTTATTAGGAAGTTTAACCAGATGAGAGGAAAGATCTAAAGAGATGGAAATTTTAGGTATGAAAGGGTGATTGATGACATGGAAATAGAAATGAGAAGTGTTAATGAGAAGATTGATTCAAATTGAGGAGAAAACTAAAACATTTAGTCAACAAGAGAAAGGAGCTATCACATCAACTGAAGGAAACTCAAGGAAAGGTTGAAGAACTTGAAGAACAATTAGAGGGAAGTGTTTCTTATTTATCTAAAGTTCCAATATCAAAACTGAATGAAAAGAATAAAAACCTAGCTGATTAGGTAAAAGAACTTAAAAGAGAACAACAAGCCCAATTGATAAGGATGTGTGAAGTTCTAGAAGAAAAAGGAATATCATAAGATGAAAAAATAATGGTGGAATACAAAAGAAGAAAAATTAATACAAGGATAAATGAGAAAAATGGGGAAATACTAAGGTTGACACAAATTCACTATAACTTGACAGACCAGCTAGTAAGTGTAAATCAAGATGTTGCATGGAAAGTTGGAGTTATTGTTGAACTGAGATCTGAGAATGAACATCAGAAGAATGAGCTAAATGTTGGCAATTTGGCTGAGTTGGTTACATAGATTTTGTCATTATGGAAACATATGATCTACATGAAGATCACACAGGTTAGAGAGCTAGTATGTCAGAGCGCAATGCAAATTGTCTAAGTATGTGACAATGTGTTTTTACCAGTGAACCTAAAGACAATTTTGATTGGCGATGTTGATTGGAATAAGTTCAGTACTTGTGTACTTGAACATAGACTCTATGGTGACTATTGAAGACTCACCTCATAGCACAAGTCAGTATGGCATGTACAAAAGAAGTTATGATAGTTTTACTTAAGACAATGTTAAGCTGACAAGAAAGAATATGAAGACATAATTGATGAAGAGTTAAGGGATTATTTTTTTTATCAAAATAATGACTTAAAAATATAAAGGGACAACATCATAGATGTTAACCCTTGGGTAAAGATATTTTGTAATATGATAGCTGACTGGAAAGTTATTAATCTTAATAACTTGTATAAAGATATGTAAAAATGTAATGTAATGAAGAAGTAATGTATATGTGAATGTAATAGCGAAAGTGAAGAGTAGTGAAGAGATATTGATGCAAGTAGTATAAGGTTATGTACATTGACCTATTTTTGTAATCAGTGAATATTGTATATTACTTGTTTGGGCAATGGGCTCATCTGGTAATCACATTTTGTATTGCCAACTCCTAATAGGGTTGAGGCTTCTAACAAGGCCTATAGTCCATTTGTGAGGATTGAGATAATATATGCATGTAATAGACTCCTAATAGGGTCAACATTCTTAACAGGATAATTTTGATTAGTGGATCTTTGTGGGTACCATCCCCACTGGGGTTTTCCCTTGGCCAGGGTTTCCTCTAGAACAAATAATGTGTTATGAGTTCTTTAGTTTTATTCCTATGCATGTTGTTTAGCTTCTTATGTTATGCATGTGTTAAGATAATCTTTTATATCCATAAATGGGCAAAAGTTAAAGTTTGTAGAATACTGATTCACCCCCCCTCTCAGTATTCCCTATTTCTAACACTAAAATCTAAGAAAGATGTTAATGAATTCTTGAAAATGTATGTAGAAGCACTAAAGATATTGGATGAAAAACTAAGAGGTCAGAGACAACTGAGAGATACTATTGGACTTAGATATAATGCAAACACCACTATAGAGAAGGGTGATATCTCCAAACAAGTAGCCAATGGAGATAATGTTGCTAACCCACCAAAGACAAAAAATCCTACATGCTATCATTGTTGGAAACCATGGCACACAAAATATTTATGTAGGAGAAAATGAGGTAATCCATCAAGTCCTCCTAAGTTTAATGGTCATTGTTACAATGGTCACAAAGAAATTTAATGTTGAGAAATAGTTTCTAACAATCCAAGGAAGCCAAGTTTCAAGGGCTACTATAAAAATTGAAATAGATATGATAAAAAATTAGAAGAATATGGGTCACAAGGAAGGAATTGTAAATGGGTCCCTAAGTGAAAAAATACTAAAACAACTAACAAGGATAAACTATACTATGGGATTATAATACAAGAATCTCTTCTAGTGCATCTAGAAGACTTGGTCACATTGCTACAAATTGTTTTAGTAGGAATGGTATACATAATAAAAGATCATAGAGAAACTTTGGAATGGCTTGTTTCCACTATCACAAGGTTGGTCACCTCTAGCCAAAGACTACATGTAGTGAGGTAAAGTGCCAACTGAGGAACAACCAAGTGAAAAATATCAAGTTAATATTAATAAGATAAGAGTTCAAATGCATAAGAGATGGAGAAGGAAGTCTCAAGATGATGAAAATGAACTTGGAACAACTGATGACACCACATCCTCTAGATCAGGTGCACCTATTTCTACTTAATCAGTGAAAAGGTATGCAAGAGATGATAAAATAAATTCTATCTTATATCAGTTCCTAGAATTAGTAAAAAGGTTCATGTTAGGAGTTTAAGATGCATTTGGATATAAACTATGAATTCCTCATTTCATATTTTGATCGGTAACGTGTATAAGTTATTTTATTCCATTCAGTGAAAGAAAGTGTATTTTGGTTATCTATGAAATGGAGTTGGTAGAGAGTGTTAGCATGTGCAAAAAAATTTATGGCTTCATTATCTTTCCCCTGGTCTTTGTATCATTTTTCATGTCTCTGGCTAAAGCCCTAAGCAGAATATTTAAAAAACTAGCTGTTACATTCAAAATACCCTTTGTAATGCCCTAGCCCTATTCTATTTTAAAGTTACTTTTTTCAGGCCACTAAAAGACCTTTGTGTGCACGTGCTTTATATTTTTTCTCTACCCCCACTTTAATTTTTCCTAAGTTTTTAGTCCCGGTGGCCTTTAATTTTTCCTATAGTCCTGAGCGCCTAATATTTCCCTAAGCCTAAGTCTTGTGCCTTAATATTTCCTATGTTTTGGCTTGATATTTCTTGAGCCTAGTCTTTCTGACAGATTTTCAATCCGATAGTTGTCATTAAAGCACAAAGGATTTGTCAGAGCTATGTGATGTTGAGACTACTCTTGATCTTACTTTATGACATGGTGCTTCAGACTATGGGTCCAAGGTGACACGTAGGTACATTTGGTGGCTTCTCATTGGTCCATGTATTAATACATTGGCATTGTTAGTGGGACTTGGTTTTTGGATGCATCAAAGGGTCCTGACATTGTTAGTTGATCAATGATTGGCATAAGTTCTCATGAGATGTGTCAGAGCTTTGAGATCTTACACTAGCCATCGATGTTACTTTATTCTTAGGCGGTAGTATAAGGGTGGGTCTAATTGCCAGATGGTTTTTATGTGCCATGGTGTGCTGATTTATCACTATCTGATTGGTCCATTTTGTGTGACTTGGCATGTTGTTAGTGGGGCCAAGGATTTCCAAATTTTAGTAGTACTGACACTTGCAGTGCATCGATGGTCGGCATGTAATCTGATGGGTTTTTTCTGACACTTGCAAACTTAAGACAACCATTGATCTCTTTTGATGTCAAAGGGTTGTCAGGGCAGGGTAAGATTCTTCATCCAATGGTTGTCTTATGATTTGAAAGAATCTTCAAGGTCTATGTGAAGATGAGACAACCGTCATTCTTCTTGATGCGGGCTGAGTTAAAATTTCCTCAGTCTTTTGGCAATCCTAATAAAAAGCTTAGCTACCTGATGAATTTCAATGCTTTTCACTCATTCATGAAATGAGATGGTAGTACTTTAAATTGATTGGAGATTTAGTGAATTTCTATTCATGTAATCGCTAAAGCATTTGGAAAATAGATAAAGTTCTTTTTGAGCTGACGAAAGCCTTCAGTTGCTAGTTCGCTAGATATAGTTGAGATGAGTTTGTTTTCCTTTGTTTGCCAGTTTGTGAGGTTAAGTGGTGGTTAAGTTTTTCATCCCATGAATAAGAAAAATCCTTTTCTCATAGTTGCTAGGAGTAAACCCGAGGTATTTGGTTGGGTTAAAGACATAAGCCCATGAAATGGAAGGATCTGATGATCGTGATATAAAGTTGATCTAAATTCAAATGTTGACTGCCAATTTATTGTAGGTGCCATTAAAGTATCTATTTATTTTCAAATTCAAATTTGTGAAGGGTTTCCTATGACCAAAAGGACCAAAATTGAATGCAAAAGCGACTGGTGCTGGTATGAGATGATTTGTTTGCCATTGTAGTGTGGTCCAGGGTGTGCCATGATCATCTGCAGGGATTTGTACTATGTTTTTTGTGCTCGAGGTGTGTTTACAGTTGGCTGAACAGGTTGACAATTTGGCATTTTCATGGTTCTCAGTACTTTCTGAGTAAAATTGTCATGTTTGAGGATCACTCCGAGATTTGTTTTCTCTTGGTTGCCTAGATTTCTTCCCCTATTTTAAATTTGTGACTATTTCAGTTGGTCGGGTAGTTGAAACCCTAACCCTAGTCATCCATAGCTTGTTGCAACCTATTTTTGGTTTCCAAGATGACTAGTGGTGGTATATATTGAATAAAGTGATTTTTTGTAAGGGTTGTTGTTGATGGTATTATACTGAGTAAGGAGAGCCTAGATTTTGGGTTTGTTTCTTTGGCATTTTGTTGTTTGATAATGTATTGATTCTACAAGTCTTAATGAGAACATAGTTGAATTCCAATCTCATAGTGGTGAATGTCTTCTTGTTTTGTTCTTGAGCTCATATATGTTAATTTCATAAAGTGGGTTATCATATGGTAAACAAAGAGTATTTTGAGATTATCTTTGAGTTCCTAACAAAGTTAGGATTAAAGTCTTTCAAGTAGTTTCAGTGAGGTCATGGCTTGATAAGAATTTGATGTCCTGATATGTGAGTGAGAGGGGTAATAGGAAAAGCACTTATCCTAAATTCAAGTGTGTTTGAGTTAGGATTTTTGGTTGATGTAAGCTATTAGATGACTCTATGCCCTGGTTAAGGCACTAGTCCATTCTTTGGAGGCAATCCATCATCATCAATCACACACACAACTTAAATGATAAAATCTTTCAATTAGTTAGTAAAGGATATAGTTGTATAATATTTTGGATTCCTTTGAAGAAGTGAATCAAGGGTACACCTACCTAAGCATCAAGGCTCAAAGTATAGGAGGATCTCATTATTGATCCTTATTAATTGGCCCTCTTCCTTGTAGACTTTGGAGTGGTGATAGAGTCAAAGTTATATTAAAATTATCCATCAAAGTATAAATCTGCAAGTTGAAGATCAAAGGGAACTCCCAATAGAGAGCATTAAATTAAAATAATATAGTCATTGGAAACCCTAATAATAATAAAAATAAAAATATATGATTTTCTATTTCATTTTCATCTTACATGTTTGTGACCATTTGAAGAATTTGATAGAGAAAAGACTGTCAAGTGAATTCAAATAATCATTCGAGCATTCAAAGCAATATAGAATGCATTCAAGGTATGTTTGACATCTCTAGAGCTATGGTAGACCAATGTAGTTACTATTAAATTGAAACCCTATTTGTTTGAAGATCATTTTTGAGATCCCAATGACACTAAAAGTTAAAAATCTTGTAATTGTTGAGAAGATTGAACCTGTCAATCCTAAATACAAGTTGCCTCCAACCATTATTCTGGAAACATATAATTTTGGTTCCCTATCATTGATTCAACCAAGGATAATAATCATTGATGACATTCATGCCTTCATTCATTACAAAATTGAAGACATCTTCCAATCTGAAATTAACACATCATACAAAATTTATGCACAAACAAAAAAAATTAAAATATGACCATACACATTTGAAAACCAAGGGTTTGGTCCATGCTATGCATGTATCAAGAGTTTTAAAATTTTTTTTGATGAGGATGGTACTTATCCAAGTACATGATGAGTTCATGTGGCTTTATGCACTAGTAAATTTCACCAAGTATGTATTTCATGTTGTCACAAGAGTTTTGGTCAAAGATAGACAGAGGGCATACATGAAAACCAACAAGAATAATCTATGTGAGCTTAACCAAGATAAATCAAATGGTAGAGGCTTTAATTTATCTACTTTTGATGACCATCTGTTAAGACTCACAAGCAACATTATATCTTACTGAATCTTCCAGTCATCTCAGGTAGATAGTGTACCCTGTGGAGGATTTGATATTGCATGCAAGATTGTAAAGAAGGATATGAAGATAGATTATGTGAAATATTTTTGAATAAATTAGATGATAATATGAAAACTATTAGGAAATAAAATTCCAATACATTGAATTTGAGACCATTAATGGTATCCATTTTCTTTTTCCTTTTACAACTTCTTTCATATAATCAGTGAAGTAGTATTGAAAGAAGATAAAAATGATTACATACAAAATCAATGAATATATTCAAAGCATGGGAGACAATTTTTATATGGTCATGAATGACTAATTTACTAATTTTCAAACTAAGATGCATAAAAGGTTCATAATTCCACCGCAACTAGTGGAGTAGTATAAAGATGATTTATGGTTTGAAGTAGACACATATAAATGTATAATAAGAGCTTTGGAGCCAAGAATCATGTGGTTGCCATTGATGGGATATGAGATGGATATTGATGTTGCATAAATATAAATAAAATAAATTTTAGAGAAACTAGTTCAGAGAAGGGAAACTTAGTATGGTAGCTTTGAAGAGGTTAAAGAGAAAATAAAACTAGGTATCTTGATACCTAAGGAAATAAGGACTAGTAGAATGATTAATAATTTGTCTAACAATGTAGTTATTCCTATTGAATAAGTTGTTGAACCATTAGAAGTTAAGAGGAAGAAGACAAGAATGAAGAAAGAGACCCCTAGTCCAATCAGTGTTAGACCATCAACAATGGCCTCCTTAACACCAAGAGAAAAGAAGAAATAAAATCTAGAACCAACAAGGAGAAAAACCTACATAAGAAAGAAAAAGGCTATTGGAAGACCTAGAAGGAAATTGAAACTCTAGGAAGAGAGTGAAATTGAATCTAAGGACTTTTCACAATTCAAATTTGTACAAAATCCCTCAGAATAATTAAAAAGACTTGATGAATCTCTTACAAAACAAAAGAAATATGGAGTTTATTTAGGTATGAAGCAGTTGAAATATGATAAGAGGAATGATGAAGAAAAAGATAAAATAGAAGAGGATATTGTGTTTTTTAGCACTCTAAAAAGTTTTCATGGTTCTATCCCTTTTCTCCTACTCTCTGCAGTTGTTTTTTTGGTCTCTGGCATTAGCCCTTAGTTCAAATTTTGAAAAACTAGCTGTTGTATGAGAAATCCTTTGAAAAACCCTAGCCCTGTTCTATTTTTGTGTTACCTTTTCAAGCCACTTAGAAGTCCTAAAATGCACGTGCTTTATATTTTGATCAGCCCCCATTTAAATTCTTCCTAAGTTTTACCCCAAGTGGCCTTTAATTTTTCCTATGGTACTCAGCACCTAATTTTTCCTAAAAGCCTAAGTCCTCCGCTTTAATTTTTCCTATAGTTTCGGCTTTGATTTTTCCTAGGCCTGACTCTCTGACACCATCTTGATCCTATGATTGTCATGAGTTTGCAAGGGTTTTGTCAGAGGCTTGTGATCTTACGATAGCCATTTATCCTTTTCCATGACGTAGCTTTTCTAAGTGGGCGGGTCCATTGTCAGAGGATGTTGAATTGGTGGCTTTTTATTGGTCAAGGGTGGTGAGTTGCATATAACTTGTCAGGCAGGCTTGGTATCTCAATCAGCTAAGATTCCAGATCGACAGTTGGCGTATAAGCACATAGAATCTTTTGAGCCTTTTAGATCTTACACCGTCCATCCGATCTAATGTTCTCAATGGGTCCTAATTGCCATGTAAGCATAGTTGGTGCTCTCTTATTGGTCCATGAGGTAATGACTTAGAATTTGTCACTGGGACCTAGTTTTTGGATGCATCAGATGGTCTTGATGTTGTCAGTAAATCAATGGTTGGCATAAGTTCTTATGAGATGTGTCAAAGGTTTAAGATCTTGCACCAACCGTTGATTTCATATCTTGTCAGAAGGTTGTCAGGGTAGGGTAAGGTTCTTCATCTGACAGTTGTCTTATGATTTGAAGGAATCTTGGAAGTCTATGTGAAGATGAGACAAATGTCGATCTTCTTGATGTGGGCCCAGCAAGGTTTCTTGATCGTTTTAGTGGTTTAGACAAGGTGTTTAGTGGCCCGACAAAATTTCAAAGGAGTTCATTCATTCGAATAATAAAATGGTAGTGTTCTAAAAGGTCTGGTGATTTAGTGAAGAAAGGTCATGCAATCGCTGAATGAATTGGTAGAGGTAAAAAATGTTCTACAAACTGGTGAAAACCTTTGTTGCCAGTTTGCCAAATGTAACTAGGGTAAGTTTTTTTTCCTTTGTTCGCTAATTCATGGGGTTAAGCGGTGAGTTAACTTTTCATCTCATGAATAAAGAAATGCTTTGTCACATGTTTGCTAGAGGTAAACCCGAGGATGGCAATTGGGTTAAGACATAAAGCTTAGGAAATATGAAGATCTAACGACCGTGACTTAAAGTTGATCCAGATTCAAATGAAAATTACTAGCACCATGGAAATGACCATTTGATTTCAAATTCAAATTTTTGAGGGTTTCCTATGACCAGAAGGACTAAAATTCAATGCAGAAGTGACTGGAGCTAGTAAGAGATGATTTTTTTGCCCTTGCAGTGTGGTCCAGGGTGTGTCATGATCATTTGCGGGGGTTTGCACTATGTTTTTTGTGCTCAAGGCATGTTGCAGGTGGCCAAAAAAGGTTGAAAATTTTGGAATTCCATGATTTGTAGTATTTTCCTAGAGATCTATCATAAGTACAAATCTTTCTCAGGCATGGCCGACTGGTTTTCATCCCCTGAATTTAATTTTTGACTATTTCTAGTTGATCTGGTGGGTGAAACCCTAACCCTAGTCACTGGAAGCTTGATGCATCCTCTTTGAGGATTCTAAGGTGACTAGGGGTATAAGTAGTATCTTTTTGATTTTGTAGGTGTTCCAAAACTTTCTTTTTTGTCCCTGATTGTTGATGTTAATTTACTAAGCAGGGAGAGCTTGGATTTAGGGTTTGTCTCCATGTATTTTGTTGTTTGATAATGTATTGATCCTACAAGTTTTAATGAGAATACATTTTGATTCCAATATCATGTTTGTGTATGTCTTCTTATTTTGTTCTTGATCTCATATATGTTAATTTCACAAAGTGGGTTATCATATGGTAAAGAAAGAGTATTTTGAGATTATCCTTGATTTCCTAACAAAGTTAGGATTAAAGTCTTTCAGGTAGTTTCAATGAGTTTATGGATAGATAAGGATTTGATGTCCTGATATGTGAGTGAGAAGGATAATAGGAAAAGCACTTATCCTAAATTCAAGTGTGTTTAAGTTAGGGTTTAGTTGATATATGTTATTAGGTGACTCTTTGCCCTTGGTTAAGGCACTAGTCCATTCTCTAGAGGTTGTTCATCATCAATCACACACACACACTTTTAAATGATAAAATTTTTCAATCAGTTAGTAAAGGGTATAATGGTTTATTGTTTTGAGACTCCTTTGGAGAAGTGAGTCAAGGGTACACCCACCTAAGCATTAAGGCTCAAAGTGTAGGAGGATCTCATTATTGATCCTTGTTAATTGGCCCTCTTCCTTGTAGACTTTGGAATGGTGATAGAGTCAAAGTTATATTAAAGTTATCCATCAAAGTATAAATCTACAAGTTGAAGATCAAAGGGAACTCCCAACAGTGTTCACTTTACACAAATTCAGAACTACACTTGTAGAGGTAGCACCTATTAGAATTATTTTAGAATAACTAAGAGGGGGGTGAATCATTTATCCTCAGGTCCAAACGTACCAATTAAACTTTTAAACACTTCAACCAACTTAGGTCTATTCATTAATCCACTTGATCTCTATAGAATATAACTACTAACATAAAATTTTAGTCCACTGTCCAAAAGTAATCAACTTTTAGAATATAAAACTCTTAATTGTAAAACACATAAAAAAACATTCATAAAAGTATGACATAAAGATTTAACATGAAGACCCAATTTGGGAAAAATGACTAGTAACATGCTAAAAAAATTTCATCTTCTAAAGTGAGCTTTGTGAGTAGCCAACCCTATTAAATATTACAATTCTTACTAGTAGGTGTGACTTTGTTAAAGGATTTAATCACCCTATCAGGAATGGACTTGTTAGAGGGATTAATAAAATCCTATTAGAATATAACCTTGATTAAAAGATTTACAAATGACTATTAGGTCAACCTTGATTAAAGGATTTGAACTAATACAATGGTTAGAAAGTAAAAGTAGGTTTGATCTAAAATATACAAAGTTCACTTTTCATGCATAAAGATCAAATATAGCTTATATGATGATCCAGTTATTAGCCTTCATTATCATGTCCATCTATGATCTTCTTTGAAACCCTTCAAGAAATCACCACCTCATGATTTTTCTCAGCTCTTCACAACTCTTCTCAGCCTTCTACTTAGGTTTTCCAATCAACTAAATCAGCCTCTTGCATAACCTATAATTAGGTTTTCCTTATAACTCCTTAACTAGGTAGTTTAATATTTTCTTCTTAATCATTGCCGTAGATTTTAGGTTTAGGTCATATTCATGAAATGATTCCAACATTTGATTCTCCTTATCCTTCTAGATACTTCTCAAAAATTGCCCTTGAATCCATGCATAAAAATGGTTTCCCATGTATTAAATACTACAAGCCACTCACCCTTATCTTCAACATGTTTTACATATTCCAAGAATAAAACTATGTGCATTGGGAATCTCAATCCCTTCACAAACTATAAAATATTGACACTTAGTCATCAATGTGTTCTTCTACACAATCATCACTTGATAACTCAGTCATGTCTCAAACTATTCTTCTCAGCATTTCTATTTTCACTCGGTTCTATTTATGATACTCAGTAATTACTAATGTTGAGTCTACAATATATTTTTTTGTCTTATACTAGTGCTCGATCAACACTACCATCACTTGGCTTATACTTAAGTTCCCTAATGTTCTTCCTTTTTACTTAATAAAGACTATGTTTACTATTAGGAATGAATGTTGGATGTTGGTAGTCATTCTATAATAGTTGTTGTTGCACTCATGAAAATGATTGTCATTGATGTCAACACAGTGATCTTCTGGAGACTAGAAGAGAAGAAGATAGTGTTTTGATTAGCACACATGGGATATTGTAGTTGGAGCTATGTTATGTTGAGGTTATATTCTTTGATATGTTATTTTTCTATGGTTAAGAGTGTAGATAGTAATTCATTTATTCATGGAAGTTATGAGCATTTTGGTGGAAGTAGTATTCAAGTAGTGTTCCTGAGTAGCGGTTTGTGGAAATCGGATTATATCTCCTAATTGGGATGGAATCTAGTTTTTTGTAGTTAAAAGGAAGTTTGAGACACATTGATATTGATGTGGTTCATAGTGAAAACTTTGAGGTTGCATGACTGAAGAGTTATTGCATTTGGAAGCTGACAGTTTTATGTAATTTTGATGTAGCGTGTAGAAACTTTTATTTTGTATTTGTGTGCTAAATCATTTGTAATTATTTGAGTGTGGTATAAATGAAGGAATTTTTTTCCTTTTTGAGCAAGAGAGTGGTTGATTATGAAGTTGTGAAAGTGAATTGTGAAGGAAGACATGCAAACTACAAAGATCTGAAATTGAAATATGATGTAGCAGTGAGTGTAGTTTGGCATAGTCAGAGAAGAGGTAACATATTATTATGTTGAATAATGAAAATATTAATTGGACAATGAGTTCAGTGATCTTACCCTGAAGCTGTTTGGGTATTGGGTCCTTCTATCTTCCATAACTCCTAGCAAGGTTAGAATCTCTGAATAGGGATTCAAAATCTCCTAACAGGGATTCATATGTACTGAATGTATTTCATAAGACTCCTAACAGAGTCCATCCTTTCACAAGGACTATTTATATTAGTGAATCTTTTGTGGGCATCATTCCTACCAGGGTTTACTCTTTGATCAAGAGGTTCCCTAGTCAACATATCTTGTGTTATTGTGTCATTGTGTATGAATATCTTTCTATGGTTGGTCATTACATTGCTTACATGGTTGAATGTTGTTGAAGTTTATAAAGGTTATAATTATCTGATAATTGATTCACCCCCTGCCCCCCCCCTCTTAGTTATCTTGGTGGAATTTACTTTCTAACAATTGGTATCAGAGTAGTAGGTCCTTGAGAGAAAAGTTTAAAAACTTAAGGAGATCCATGGTGAATTTCAGGAAAGAAAGCCTTAATTTTGATGGAGTAAATTTTGACAGCTGGAAAGAGAAGATGAAGACACATCTACTATGATTTGGACTAGGTTATTGGTTGGTTACAAAGAATGAGAAGACTATCATTGGAGAAGACAATCTTCAAATAGGATCTAAAGATGAGCTAGATCTATTCATGGGTAACATACTTGCAAGAGAAGCACTTTTGATAGCACTTCTAGAGAATGAATATAGTCAAGTAAAATGTTTAACAAAAGCCCATGAAATTTGGAAATCTTTACACTCTACTTTTGAAGGTGATGAACATGCAAAGAGAGTTAGATTACATAATTGGATATGTGCATTTGAAGAAATAAGAATGATGGAAGATGAATCTGTTAGAAGCTATATTGGTAGAATGTCAGAAATTGTTGCAGGAATAAAAGCTTGTGGAGGAACAAAGATAGAGAATGAAGTGATATGGAAAATTCTAAGGACATTGACTCTTGTATTTAAGTGGACAACATAGATGATTGAACAAGTTATACCTTGTACTACAAACTTTACAAGAGAGACTCTTCTTGGAAGATTGGAAGGAGCAGAAATGAACCTGAGGGTATCAAGAGACTTACCTAGAATAGAGACAACATTCACTGCTCTTAGTAATCATCCTACTTTGTTAAGAAGTACTAGTGTGAATGGAGATTATGCAAGCAACAGATCTAGAAATGAAGAAGACAAGAAGATTAAAGAAGGTATTGCCTTGCTTGTGAAAAGAAAACTAGACGGAAAGAAAATTTTTAAATGTTGGACATGTCAAGAATATGGTCATTTTGCATCTAAGTGTCCTAAGAGAGTTAAGAAGTACATAAATAATTTCAAGCCTAGAAGATCTAATGAATTCTATTATGCTAATGATGAAGATCTTGAAGCTAGTATTGAAAGAACTTTGAGTGAAATTGATACTGAGAATAATGATGAAATAGGATTTGTAGCAATTAAAGAAGAGAATTTTGAATTTGATGTTAAGGAAGAAAAAGCATTAGTTTCCCAAGTTGAAAAGAAAGCTGATTGGATTATAGATAGTGGTTATTCACATCATATGACTGGTGACATGAAGAAGTTCATAAAGTTTAACAATTATGATGGAGGAATTGTTAGAGTTGGTAACAATGCACCTTGTTTGATTAAAGGTATAGGATCTATTACTCTTGATGGAAAGACTAATACTGATGATGTTTACTTTTTTGATGGATTGAAACATAATCTTTTGACTATTGGATAGTTAGTGGATAAGGGATATCAAGTTTGGTTTACTGAGAAAAATTGTGTGATAAAGGATAAAGATGGAAATCTAATTGGAACTGGATCTAGAACTAGAGGTAATGTATTTTAGTTGAATCCTATTGAGATGACATGTTTGATTACTAAAATTGATGACAGTTGGTTATGGCATAGAAGATTTTGTCATATAAACTTTGATAACATTGTGAAAGTGAGTACTACACTTGCAGTAAGGGATTTGCCTAAAATTATGAAGCATACTAACATGATTTTCAAAGAATGTGTGATGGCTAAGCAAAAGAGAAGTTCATTTCCTAGTAAGAAGTTCACATCGGCAAAGAAGTTGGAGATTGTTCATACAGACTTGAATGGTCCTACCAGGAGTAGAGGATTCTATGGAGAAAGGTATTTTATGATTCTTGTTGATGATTTTACAAGAATGATGTGGAATGCATTTCTGAAAGAAAAATCTGAAGCATTTGATAAGTTTAAGATCATTAAGAATAAAGTTGAGAATGAATCTAGAATGAAGATTAAATGTTTGAGATCTGATAGAGGTGGAGAATTTACTTCTAGAGAGTTTAACACTTTTTGTGAAGTGAATGGTATTAAGAGATAGTTTTTAGCCCTTAGAACACCTGAGAAAAATGGTATTGTAGAAAGAAGAAATAGGTCAGTGACTAAAGCAACTAGAGCTATGTTATTTGAGAATGATTTGGTGAAGACATTTTGGAAAGAAGCAGTGAATACAATAGTATATACAATGAACAAAGTACAAATCAGAAGAGACTCAAACAAGACACCTTATGAATTATGGTTTGGACATGCACCCTCAATTAAGTATTTTAGAATTTTTGGAAGAAAATTTTATATAAATTGAGATGATGATATTGGAAATTTTGATCTGAGAAGTGATGAAGAAGAAACCGGAGAGGAATCTAGAGAATAATCTATAGTTGAAGCAAGATCTATGACTATGACACCGAATAGGCATATATCAAGACATCATCCTATTGAACAAGTTATTGGATGTTTGGACAGAGGAGTTTTGACTCAGAATAAGCTACATTTATGTTTGATTTATCAAATTGAACCTAAATCTACTAGTGAAGCTTGTGAAGACAAACATTGGATTAATGCTATGAGAGTAGAACTAGATCAAATTGAAAAGAACAAGACATGGGAATTGATACCTAGACCTAAAGACAAGAATGTGATTGGAACTAAATGGGTATTCAGAAACAAGATGAATAAATGAGAAGTAGTAAGAAAGAAAGAAAGATTAATATGTAAAGGATACTTGCAGCAAGAAGGAATTGACTATGAAGAAACTTTTGCACCTGTGGCAAGAATTGAAGCAATAAGAATGTTCTTGGCCTATGAAACTTTTAAGAAATTAAAAGTGTATCAGATGGATGTGAAGTCTGCATTTCTGAATGGTAAATTGGAAGAAGAAGTCTACATTTGGCAGCCTGAAGTTTTTCCTTTGACTCAAGAAGGAGACATGGTATGTAAACTAAAGAAAGCACTATATGGACTAAAGAAAGCACCTAGAACTTGGTATGCTAGACTCGATAAGAATTTTTCAAATTGGGATTTTCTAAAGGAACAACTGATAGAAACCTGTACACAAAAGAAATTGAAAATGGTTTGTTGATTATAGTTATTTTTGTTGATGACATTATATTTGGAGGAGAAGATGAAGCTAGTGACAAATTTGCTGATGAAATGAAGACTGAATTTGAAATGAGTATGATTAGTGAGATGAAATACATTTTGGGATTATAGATAACACAAAAAAATGATGGTATCTTTGTATGTCAGACAAAGTACTTGAATGATTTACTGAAAAGATTTGGAATGGAGAACTGTAAACCAATTGGAACACCTATGGTTATAGGACATAAACTATCTAGCAAAGATGAAACACCGATAGTTGAGCAGAAGAAATACAGATCAATGATTGGAGGATTACAGTACTTGACACACACTTAACTTGATATAGCACATTCAGTTAGAATGGTAGCAAGATTTCAAGCTAAACCTAGAGAGTCACATTATGTAGTAGTAAAGAGGATACTAAGATAATTAAGAGGTACAATGGACTATGTATTGTGGTATGAAAAATCTAATGATTTTACCCTATGTGCATATACAGATGCTGATTGGGGAGGTAGTGTTGATGATAAGAAAAGCACCAGTGGTGGAGCCTTTTTTCTTGGAGGAAGATTAGTTTCTTGGCTAAGAAAGAAGTAGAATTGTATTTCATAGAGTACAACAGAAGCAGAGTATGTAGCAGTAGCAAACAATTGTAACTAGATAATTTGGATGAAGCAGATGCTGAAGGATATTGGAATTAGGTTTGTTGAGCCTATTGTCATACATTACGACAACACCAATACAGTCAGTATGTCTAAGAATCCTATTTTACATTATAAGACTAAGCATATAGAGATCAATTATCATGTTGTAAGAGAGAAAGTTGCTGAAGAAGAAGTTAGACTAGAGTACATATGCACAAAGGAACAGATAGCAGACATATTTACAAAGCCTTTGCCTAATGATACATTTGAGTATCTGAGAAGTATGCTTGGGGTTATGCCCCAACCTACTTTTGAGTAATGATATAGTTGGTTGTATCCATCTAGTGGTATATGAGCCCTATCTTTCTTCTAGATTGGATGTTGCTACTTCCTCTATGGGGGAGTATGTGAGCTAAGTCATGAGGACTCTTGTGAATATATTTTATAAACAATGTCTATTGACATTGAGTTGTTGTTGACATAATGATGAAATTTCTATCATTGATGTCAATGGGGGAGAAGTGTACATGAAAAACCACTTTTAGAATCTATAGGAGAGAACTGAATAAGAAAATGAAGCAATATTTTATTGACGAAGAAGATTTGAAATGTTTGTTAGAGCAGTAGTATTGCAGTATTGGATTTTTAGAACATTGCATGTTTTTCATCTATGTTTCCATCAATGCCAATGGGGGAGATTGTTAGGAATGAACGTTGGATGTTGACATTCATGACTATGATTTTCATTGATGTCAACATAGTGATCTTCTGGAGACTAGCAGAGAAGCAGATGATATTTTGATTAGCACACGTGGGATATTGTAGTTGGAGCTATGTGATGTTGAGTTTATATTCTTTGATATGTTATTTGTCTATGGTTAACAATCTAGACAATAATTCAATTATTCATGGAAGTTATGAGCATTTTGGTGGAAGCAGTATTCAGGCAATGTTCCTAAGTAGCGGTTTGTGGAAATTGGATGATATCTCCTAATTAGTATGGAATATGGTTTTGTGTAGTTAAAGGGTAGCTTGAGACACATTGATAGTGATGTGATTCACAACACAAACTTTAAGGTTGCATGAGTGAAGAGTTATTGCATTTGGAAGTCGATAATTTTATGTAATTTTGATGTAGCATGTGGAAAATTTTATTTTGTATTTGTGTGCCGACTCATTTGTAATTATTTGAGTGTGGTATAAAGGAAGGAATGTTTTTCCTTGTTAAACAAGAGAGTGGTTGATTATGAATTTTTGAAAGTGAATTGTGAAGGAAGACATGTGAAGTATAGAGATCTGAAATTGAGATCCGATGTAGTAGTGAGTGTGGTTTGGCATAGTTAGAGAAGATGTAACATATTATTCTATTAAATAATGAAAAGATTATTTGGATAGTGAGTTTAGTAATCTTACCCTGAAGCTATTTGGGCAGTGGGTCCTTCTATCTTCTTTAACTCCTAACAGGGTTAGAATCTTTTAAGAGGGATTCAAAATCTCCTAACAGGGATTCATATGTACTGAATGTATTTCATAAGACTCCTAATAGAGTCCATCCTTTCACAAGGAATATTTATATTGGTGCATCTTTTGTGGGCATCATTCCCACTGGGGTTTACTCTTTGATCAAGATGTTCCGTAGTTAATATATCTTGTGTTATTGTGTCATTGTGTATGAATATCTTTCTATGGTTGGTAATTACATTTCTTACATGGTTAAATGTTGTTGAAGTTGATAAAGGTTATAATTATCTGATAATAGATTCACCCCCTCTCTCAGTTATCTTGGTGGACTTTACTTTATAACATTTACAGTCTTTCTTTTCTCATCTCTTCCATGCTTCAAATCAACTTTTCTCCTTCACTTAGTGTCATAGATAAGAAAAACATTACCTTGCCAATGTGCCAACTAATCAAGTATCGATTTTAGTTTCTCATAACTCAACCTTTCACTGGGTCTTCTAATTATCTCCTATTTTCAAATCATCTTCATCAATAAAATGATATGGAACTTTACTAGATAGCAATCATCTCACCAATTAAGGTTTAACATCAATACAATATAACAATTGTTTCAATTGTGGTTTCCAACAATCTCCCTCTTTGGCATTGATGGAAACACCATATTGTTAATTGTTTTATTAGTTAGCATACAATTAAACAATATGTATTAGAGAAAATTTTGTCAACTCTCTATGTGTTTTATTAACAGATCTTCATTAATATACTTAGGTTCATTTTGGTTCTCATCGAATGCAAGTATCAACTCCCTCTTTGTCTATTCATTAATTTTACTGATCTCTCATCTTAGAATCTCTCCCTCAACTATTCATGGTAACTCCTACTAATTCTCTCCCTCAAGTTACTTAATCTCTCTCTCTTTGACAATAATGCCAAAGACACTTTCAACTTTCTCATTCATCTCCATCACGTAGATATCTGCATGTCAGCTTTGTGAAATATATGCTCCATCTATCATCTTTCTTATGACTAATCAACATCTATGTCTTAAATCTTCACAACTTTAGGCAACTCCTAAAGTGTGACCTCATTGCATAAATTTGTTAGATATTTTGATTAATACATTTTATTGAACATTCCTTATTTGATTTAGGTAGTGTTTGTTAGAAGAATCACCCCTAATTTACCTCTTATATACTCATGTGCATCCTTAGGTACATCTTTAGTGAGTATATCTGAGCTAATTGTTCCTTTGTGTGCACATACTCAATTCTCACTTCTTTATCTTGAACTATCTCTCTCAACTAATGATACTTGATAGGAATATGCTTGGTTTTAGTGTGCATCACATGATCATTTGATATAGTTATAGCACTTTTGTTATCATAGAAAATAATAACTCTCTTAGTGATTTCTTTCTTCATACCTTTCAACAATTTCTTGATCCACACTATGTTTGAACAATTAACTGTTGCTACTATATATTGAACTTCTATTGTAGATTGATAAATATAATTCTATTTCTTGCTTGTCTGCGAGACTAATTTCTTTCCTAGAAAGAATGTGCCACCACTTGTTCTCTTTCTACCATCCACATTTCTTACCCAATCTACATTTGTGTAAGATATAAAATATGTGACGGGGTCTAGGAAAATGGTTTGCACATAATAGAGACCCCAAAACTGATATTTTACACATACATAAAATTATAATGCTATGGAAAGTAAATGTAGATGACTGATATAGAAATGAAGAAATAAAGGTACTTACCTCCAAAAAGAATCGACTAAAAACGCTATCAAACAATCTTAGAAAGTGTTGAATTTCATGATCTTGAACCAAAATTGCAAGATCTACAAAACCTAGAAATATTTTTCTTTTCTGAGAAAGGTCATCGAACCAAATGTGGGGTAAGATATTACCCCAGGGTAAGATCTTAGCCCAAAAATTTAACCTTGACCTGCACTACTCCAACGGAACTTCTGTTCATGGATCCTAAAACTTTGACAAAAAGAGTATCCAGATCTGCATTGATATTCATCATCCCACACTTGTACCTACAAGAAAAATTGTTTTTTTTGTTGGGGGGGAGGGGTTTTTCTTAGTCAAACCTACATCTTCTTCTTCATCCATTTCAGGTCCTTGTGTCCCAAGATCTATATCCTCTTTTACACCAAAACCTAGAGTTATTCCATCTATTTTTCTTCCATTATTTCACTTCCCTTCATGGTGTGCATCGATGTTTATATTGGTAATACTTCTTATCCTCCTATTGATTATCCTTTCATTTCCTTTCTCACACCCACACATAGAAATACTTCTTATCCTCTCATTCATTACCCTTCCATTCCCCTTATCCCATATTATGCATAAATCCTTAGCCATCATCCTTTCCTTCATCTCATTTCCATACCATCACCTTATCATCATCTTTGATCATACTTCTCATCATATTTGGCCAATTCTAGCATATAGTTCCAAAGGAGCATTATCCAATGAGTATCAAGCTTGACTTCCTTCAAAAAATAAAGTAAAAATAATAAGAAAAACACAAAAAAAAATCTAACTTGGTCAAAACCTGGAAATAAGCACCTTGGTAGGAAAGTAAAGACAAATAAATTCATACTTTTGTGAGAACTACTACTTCTAGTGCCTTGAACAAGTATCATGATGAAAACCTGGCAAACATGCATAATGTGTAGTTTAGGCCTCTAACACTCTACACTTGGGGGAAAGATTCATCCACACTAGCTATTTTATGTGCACTCATACTTCCTCTTTCACCTTTGATCTTTACAAGGTTGAACTATCAATGAGTATGATATATCCTAAGTTATACTATACTTTCCATCAACTTACTCACTTTCTTGCATCCATGTTACCCTATCATAATCTTTCTTATCCAAAATTGACCATTACTATGCTTAAGAATCTTTAAATTGTTATCTTAAAAACCATTCACTGATAATTTGTATCACCTTTTATTCTCATTGTGCTATCCTATCACTATCTTATCCAAATTGACCCCTTGGTCTTGAGAAAAATGAAGAATGAAAAAAATAAATGTAAAAAATGCAAAAAAAAGTCTCTTGACATGTCCACTCATTTGGACCAAATTATTTCATGGCATGAGGTCATTATGCTATATTATATCCAACACCGCTTCATGCAATTACATTTCTAAATTTTCTCTTTCGCTAGCTTGGGTAATCTTGACGAGGTTGTCCCTAAGGGTTGCATTTACCCACTTCATCTCTCATGATCTTTATGCTTCATCCATTATCTTGACAATCCATCCATCCTATCCTACACCTTCATAGACACTGGGGGAAAACCAATGTGATCTTTCTTGTGAGCTAGTAATCTCTAAAAAGTTAAAAGTAAAAAATAATCATGAAAAAATTTAAAAAAATTGATATATGATCCTGAAAATTCCTAAAAATTATAAAAAGTCCTAGAAAAAATGATCATCTTAGTGAAAAATTGGAAACAGGTGCTACTTGTACATTTTTGCTCCATCCATCAGCTTGTGGCTTTGTCCATGAATGAGTTGACTTTCTCAACACTTTTTTCTATGATTTGGAACCTATTTCCATCCAAGTCTCACTAGGGGGGAGTTTCATGTTATTGTTTTCTGTAAGACACGCCATTTTTTCTCAACACTACCCCATCTGGACATCAAGTATTTCTCAACACTTTTTGGATAGCTTATCTTGAACTGACACCTTGTTAGCAGTCCAAGTCATATATTTATATCCCACTTGCAAGCATAAGTCTTAGAAATATTAGTGACAATATTTACACTATACTTAAACACAAATGATTGAGCTATACTTAATGATATTTTCTTTGAATGTTGTTAATTATTGATGATTTTCATTGATATTTCATCCTTAGTCTCTCCAGGATGTCACTAACTAGAGGACTAGGACATGGGACATATTTTATTTGTCTTCTTCTTGTGGGTGTGATTTTGATTATCCTATATGTTTGATGCATCAAGTGTCTATGACAAGTACCTCCATCACAATTGGAACACCAAATATACCCCGACCTGATTCATTTGAACACCTAGGTTATTCTAAACTATATCCTAGACTATCTACATTGTGTTTGTTTTACGCAAGATTGTACATATGGTTATCTTAGCACTTATGCTTTGATACTAGTATAATATTGCAATATTAACTTGGAAACCATGTTCAGGTCATCTTGAATCTTATGCCGCAATTCTTACTTGTGTTTCCTACATTCTATCTGATATAGATAATATTCATATCTTCATAGTTTTTTGTGTGCTATTGATGGTTGTATAATCTTGCGATTTACATTAATAAGGGTTGATGATGAACATAAGGAATGAGTAAGATCCCTTCACTTTGCACTTGCATTTTCATCCTAGGTTGCATCTTGCATTTTTTGAGGAGAGACTTTTTATCTCATTATTATTAGACAACTTTGGTTTTCCTTTTTCAATGTCCTTGATTTATTTTTGAGATCAAAATCAAAACCCGGGTTGATTTTTCTATTTTTCTAAGGATTATATTTTCATACTTTGAGGAAAAAATTGATCATATTTCTTCATAATTTCTTTCTTTTCTGTAATTCTAATTCTATACCTTTCTAGTTAAAATTATTAAAACCAAGGCAAATTCTCATCACTTAGTGGTTAGACTCGGTCCAAATGATTTTCTAATCTCTTTGAATTGATCATCAATCATCTTGGACCCTATCTAATCTCAATTTAATCAAACTCATCTCATTTCTTCCTCTCCTCAACATCATTTTTATTTCAATCCAAAGGGGGTAGGAATAATCTATCATTGATCTTTCAAAGCTACAAATTGACCATGCTATCATTGCTAGGGGCATCTCAGCTTCATCGCTTCACATCAAGTTGAGATTCTTCAAGTCATTTTAATATGATATTGGACATATCATTTCTCATCACATCATATTAGTTCTGGTATTGTCTTATCTTTCAACCTTAGTCTCAATTTTTAGTTTCATCACTTCACATTAAACTATGCATTGAAACTCTTGCTACCTTATTTTCATTTGTTTAATCGTGTTTAGAGATAGTGTCTCTTAGGAAATTTCATTTCTTCATATCAATTTTTTGTTTGTTATCATTTTTTTGACTTAATGTGCTCACTCACACACTGACTCAAAGAGGGGCAAATGTAATCACCCAATTTTGGTCTAGTAAAATGTAATCCGCCTTTATAAAAATTCAAATTAAATATTAGACCATTATTTTGCATCAAATCATTTCTTCTTAATTTATTAATCATTTATTAATTATATCCCAAAGTTTGACCACTTTATTCCATTTTTATTTAATGAAAAGAACATGCTCCCTTTTAATTAAATAATAAAAGACCCCTTTATCCTAAGTGCAAATGAAAATAACCTTTCTAAAAAAAAAAAAAAGAAATAAAAATAAAAATAAAAATAAAAATAGAAAGAAAATCCCTCCACTTAAAGTGCAGTTTCCAATGACATGGTTCAATCTTTTGAATTTTGAAGAAGGATTTTGCCTCTTTATGTCAACCACTCATTATTTTTCTTCTTAATCTTATCCTTTTCTTTTTTTCATCTTAAAGACATGAGCACATAGATCAACCAAGACTTAATCTCCACTATTTTTCATTCTTTTTTCTCTTAATCTTGACCTTCCACTCATTTCTATTTTTTTTAAAAGGAGGTTCTATCCTCATTCTTAAATCTTCTTTGAGTCTTGCATCTTTTAGAATCTTCTAGCAATCTTGGTATTTTTGGAAATTGTCTTGGCATCTTTTCATCTTAGCTCATATTTCATCTTGAAGCATTGCCTTATCATTTAGCTTAGCTTTGTTATTTACTTTATTGCATTTAGCCTAGTTAATCTAGTCTAATTAGCATGGATAGTAATATTTTATCTTGTTACCTTAGATTTACTTTCCTTGCACTCTAGCATTTCATCTTAGCTTAAACTTTCATCTCTTGCATCTCATCTTAGATTACTTTGGATTTGTATTGATCAAGGAGATCTTGGATACTTGCACTCTCATTTTTTGATATCTACTTGAATCTTCCATTCTATAATGCACCTTGTGGGGATATTGCTAATTAGGTTCATTTCAGAGCCACCATCTTTATCTAAATGATTCTTTCATTCTATAGATAGGAAGCTATAATCTACCTTATAAGACTCCAAATTTAGTGAATCTCTTGGATATAAGGGTTTATAGAAGTGACCATATGTTTTAGATCATAGTATTGAGGGTAACCCATGATACAAAGGATCATATTAGAGATTTAAATTTCCTTCAACCACCACTCTTTACATGATCTACCCATCAAATAAAGTTTGAGGCATGTCCTTTGATCTTGGATCATTGCTTTGGGTTGTTTCCTTATGGGAAAAGTCTCAAGGCACATTTTTGTAGTTCATATTTTATGGGGAGCTCTCTCTACATGGTGGAGATAGGAAAAGTATAAGAGTTGTTAGGATCAAGAAATAATGAGAGGGGGGGTGAGTCAATATTGAAACACTTTTAATCCTCTTAAAACATTTTAAACCTAACCATGCAATAACTAAAATAAGAAGAATGTTCAGATAAATTAAATACCTTATAACACAATGATTTTTTCTCAAGGAAACCATGGTCAAGGGAAAACCCTGGTGGGGATGGTACCAAGAAATGATGCACTAAAAGTATTGTGTCCCTATTTTTAGGATTAGGTAATACTAATAGGGGGGTGAATCAGTATTACAACACTTCAATTTAAGCTTTAAGCAATTAAAAATAAACCACAACAATGTTGAAATGAAAAGAACATAAATGCACAAGACATTATTAATGACACCATAATTTTTTTTTGAGGAAATCCTGGCCAAGGGAAAACCCCCGTGGGGATGGTACCCACAACTATGCACTAAAATATTATATCCCTATTAGGAGATCTAGCCCTATTAGGACCTAATTATTACATAGAACATTTCCTTGTTAGAGGAATACAAAACCCTGTTAAGGGTATACAAAAAAACCCTGTTAAAGGTGGTCAAAAAACTTCTCTTACAATCAAAATACTATCATAAATTATTTTCCAAAAGTGAACAATACAAGAACTTTCTATGTATAGATTATTCCAGTTATAACTCTTTCAAATATTGATCTAGCATCTACTCTCTGATCTCATATTTGCATCCTTGCTTCATCATCACAATCGCACTTGTCCCACTTATCACTTCAACAAAAGAACTCTATACTTATAAAAAAAATACCATCCATTCATCTCCCAAATACATTTACAAAACATAATAAATAATTATGAAAATTTCAATGATAGAGGTAGTGATCATATATTACCAAAGAGTAAAACATATACATCTTTAATCCAACTTAGCATGTTACCATGCCAACTAACCTTTACTTAATCATTGTAACTTCTCATAAGCCCTGATTAACTAATTCTCTATCTTTGCATACCTTTTGAATACTATGGATCTCACTGATCTCTTCACCAAAAATCATGTGACCTTAACTGAAGGTCATAAACATACCAAAATTCCTTCTACTAACTTTGCAAGCCATAATACATTATATATTTCCATCACTGACCAAAACTAGAACATTGTACCTTATTATCCTAATTATGGACTTAGTCATTTTCATGACTGTGACTCCAGTACCAAAACTCTCTACATGTGATCACTCCAGCATAAGTGTTTCCAGAAATGACAACCCTCAAGTGATCCCTAGTGTTCACGAACATCACTTCCCAACAATCTCTCCCTTTGACATTGATGGAAAGACTTAGAAAAAGGAGTAAGTGTTAAAACACTATCTCCTTCTACATATACACATCTCTCTCTCTCTCTCTCTCTCTCTCTCTCTCTCTCTCTCTCTCTCTCTCTCTCTCTACTTTTAAAAAAAAAATTCTAACATATTTTTCTCCTTCTTACTTTTTCCTCTCTTTCTCTCTTCATTCTACATTTTTCTTTCTCTTCCTTTCCCTTTGACATCAATGGAAAAGGTACTTTAAAAAATTTCAAAAATTTTAAGCACAAAAAGACTTAGTGCTTACTCACCTCATTAAGAATATCTTTGAAGGAATCTTCGAAGGTCTTCACTTCTTGAGCCCATGACTTAATCAAAATGTCACTGACATGGATTAATCCATTCAGTGCATAGGATGTCATTTCTGCTGCCTTAAGCTCTATAGATATAGACATAGATCCTTATATCTTCTCCATCTCTAAGAGATGAGATTCAAGCATAGATAGCTCAGGAGTTATTAATATCTTTAGCCCACCAAATATGTCTATCACTCTCCCTTTCTCTGCATTAAGAACACTTATTTTATCCAAATGTTTGGATGTCTCTTTATCCAATTCAGCCAAAGTTAGCGAAGATGGTTCACAACTATCAATCAAACTGTCAAGTGTATCCCTATCCTTGGCAATAATTTCTTCAATATTAGTCACATGTGTCTAGAAGGATTTATGCAATAACTATATATTTTCCTTCCTTGTGCTACACAACTCTTGGACTTATGGGTAGCTTCTCTTATATTTTTTAAGTCCCATGAAATGGATTAACACAATTCCTTCAACTTATTCTCCATGAAAATCTTCTCATCTTTCTCTTCTGCAAAATTTAGTAGTGACTATCAAAGTTCTCCAATACCGTGTGCAAATTATCTACATCATCCTATCATTGAAAGAAAATAGGCATAGGGAGTATTTTATTAACTATCTCCACTACCCTAGCTATTACCTTTACTATTTTATCTCCTTTTAGAACTGACCTTTCCTTTACCTTAGTGAAATCCATGAAAGATAACTTCATGAGCTCATCTTCATCCATGTTCTCAACATCAGGACTCACAAGCTTGGCCATACTTGCCAACAATAAAGTGGAAGAGGGGTTAGGTCATTTCTTTTTTTCAATTCTAACCTTGAAGAATTTGTCTATTCTAGTCTCTTCTTCCTTCTTTTCTTCTTTCTATATTTCCTTCTCTCGTATCTTATCTTCATGTTTATCCTCTATTTTATCCTCCTCTATTTGTCCTTCTACTTTAACTTCCATCACACTGTCTAAGTTATCTACAAATGGATCATTTTTATCATGAAAAGTATCAAGGGTTATAGACACACCATAGACAAAGACATATGGTTGCATGCCAACTTGTTCACATTCATCTGCTAAATTAGAACTTTCTCCCAATCCCAAAGGTGTAGGCTTGGTAACCTTGGGAGGTAAAGTCTTCTTTAGCATATCAGTCATTAGGATTTGATCTAGTGCCTTTTGAGTGTCCTCTATTACTTCATCATATTTACTAACCATGATTTTCACCAATCTAGCATTGGTCCTCAACAATGGTTTCAATTCTTCTATTATCCTTTCCCTTTCTTGTATAGAAACAATAGGTAACATGTCTTCTATGGTCTTCTTCCTTATGCTCTCCTCTTTGGATTGTGCCAACTATTTTCTAACCTCTAGCTTACTATAGAAATTCCTTAGGGATACTCCCTTGAATCTCTAACAAGTTATTCTTGAAAACCAACAAGTGTTCAATTAAGGTGTCCTCAATGATTCCCCAATTCTCAGGGTCATATCTCTCATAATATCTATTTATAGTCTTGAGATTTTCATCTTTTACCACTTTCTTCTATAGAGATTGAACGTCTGGATTCCATAGATCTTGTGGCCTCTTCTAAACTTCTTTTTCTTCTTCTGTCTCAATTTCTATGTCTTCTTTCTTCTTGGTTTCAACTTCTATCTTCTATTTCTTAGGACTATCTTGCTTGGTAGATCTTGGAGATCTTCTAGGAATGTTTGCAGGCACAATTTCTTGTGTAGTCTTCTCTTGTGTAGGAGATAGGTGAATTATGTTGGTTGTAGGACTAATTTTTTTCACTACCTCTAAAGGAATAAGTGCATCAATAGCCATGATCAAAGATGGTTCATTAATCCTTTTCCTTATCTTTATTAACTTCTCCCTAGTGATTCCCACTTGCACAATATCTTATCCATCTTTCTCTTCCTTGTTCCATTTTCTTGTTCCTCTCTTACCTTTTCTGACTTCTCCCAGTATGTTCCCCATTTTTCTTGAGAAGGGTCTTTTTTTTTACCAATACATGCTCTACTTTCATAGTCAAGATCTTAGAGCTAACTTCATACCCCATAGGGTAACACCATTTCTTTCTGGGTTCTACTTCCTCAAAACACATACAATTAGTTTCAACCATTAAATAGATAGTGTCCTTGTACTTTTAAACTATGTCTTTAGGGATCATATACCTTTTGTTCATCTATGTTTGTAGAATTTTAGTCATGGTAAACAATTCTCCATCTTCCCAATTCCTATCCTATCTCCTATAGCTCTTTGAAATCTAAATTCTAGTAGGTATTTTATCCTTCCATGCCCTAGGGTGCATCCTAGGGAACTTGCCCACTATGTAGATGTACATATGAAACAATAATAATCCAAAACTGAATGCCTTAGTCTTATATTTCTTAATAACCTTTCCATTCTCTAGAAACTACTAAGAAAGAGCTTCATAATGGTTGTACTTCTTGTTTTCTATCACCATTTGATATGCCATCATGATGAATCTAGCTGCTACCGAGTTAGGTCTACTACTATAGAATAATTTTCAACCTAATATCCTTGCTAATAGATGTCATTTACTATCATTTCTCTCTTATCCTATTTGCAATGGGTTAGGGTTTTGATCTATTTCCTTATATTCTTCTTTGCTACTAGAAGGGATCCATCATTATCTAAATTTTTTATTTCATATCTTCACTGGTTGTTCTCCAATCCATATAAACTAATTATGGATTCTACTAAGAATTATCTTAAACCATTTAGTTTTAGTGAATTCTGCTAGTAGGGTTAGGTTGATGATAGATTGATCCTATAGGTGCTTAAACTCTTTTACCATTGATCCATAAACTTATATCATTGCATCCAATTCACTATAGATGTTTACATCTCCTCTGATTTCATACTTGCATTGTATATATGCCCTAACACCCTCGACATGCAACATGACACAAGGGGTCTGTGAAAATGCTCCTTATGGATCATCCTCACAAGACTTAAATGGATGTTTCTTAAACTTGTAACGACGCCTATCCACAACATCATAAATGATTGGTGCATTCATAGCTTCATAGAGAGTATAAAGTCTAAATACCTTTGATCATGTTAAAATCTTGAACTTTGCTTCATGCTATCATGAAATCTCTATTCTAGATAACTAAAATACTTCACAACTCTATTCTCCTTAGTCGCTGATCAACAATTAGTGTAGAAATGACATCCTCCAAGCTCTTTTGTCCTTTGCAAATTGAGTAAGTGTATTAAACACATGTAGCTCAACTTCACATCCTATCTAGTCAACACAAAAACTGACGAACATTGATAATGGATCTTCACATGTTGCACTTTCAACCATAGACTATACAGTGTTTGTACACACCATACATATAAAGGGGCTAGATAAATTATGTTCTCTTTATCCAATGTTCCCCTTAAGGATATCTAGCCTTCTAGGTCAATGTCTCAATGAACTCATCAGGTGAAGACATAGTAGCATCTATTGTCTCTCCCTGAACCAATTCCTTATTGAAATCCTTTACATTCCATATCTCACCATCCTTTCCATCTTCTGGTCTCTTGAAATGACTCTTAAATTCATCCATGTACTCATTTAGACTTTTTCCACTATCACTAACATTCTTCTTTATAACCAAAAGAGGTGTTCCTCTCTGTTCTCTTGGTCCTTTTCTATTGTTCTCTCAATTATATCTACAAAAATTTATAGTGTCCAAGGTTGTTATATTTAAAACATTTAAAACATGTGATCTTGTCTATTGTCTCCTCTCTCACGTAATCTTTCTTGAATCTTAAATGATCATGTTTCTTACATTCTTCCTTCTTGTACCCATAATCATAACAATTATAACAATAACTAGTGAAAAGTTTCACAGGCCCTTTACCTTTGAAATCTCTCTTCATATGTCCAACTTTGTTGCATCCAAAGCATCTACTTCTAAAAGGCCTGGTCTAAACTTTAGGTTCTTCAAGAGTGGGTCCTTCTTCAGGAGTAGGTATTTCTTCATTCTTTGCTTCATGTGTTTCCTCTTGAGTCTGAGAACATTCACCTGTTAGAAAGAAAAGTCCACCAAGATAACTAAGTGGAAGGGGGGGTGAATCAGTTATCAGATAAATACAACTTTTATCAAATTCAATATATTTCAACCATGTAAGCAATGTAATCAACAACCATAGAAAGATATATATACACAATAACACAAGATATGTTGACTAGGTAGCCTCTTGATCAAACAGTAAACCCCAGTGGGAATGATTCCCACAAAAGATGCACTAATATGAAAGTTCCTTGTGAGAGGATGGAATTTGTTAGGAGTTTTATGAAATACATTCAGTATATATGAGTCCCTACTAGGAGACTTTGACTCCCTGCTAAAAGATTATAACGAGCTGTTAGGAGTTATGGAAGACAAAAGGACCCACTACCCAAATAGCTTCAGGTGAAAGATAACTGAACACGTTATCCAACTAATCTTTATATTACTCAATAGAATAATACCAAAAGATCACTAATCTCAACAATTCAATACTTCTCCTTTGACTGTGTAAAACCGCACCAACTGCTTCATCAGATCTCAATACCAGATCTTTGTACTTCACATATCCTCTTTCAACAAGTATTGCACAACTCTGCAATTCACTTTCACATTACCATACACAATTAGATATTAAAATAAGGAAAAAATTCCTTCCTTTATACCAAACTCAAATAATTACAAATGAGTCAGCATACAAATTACAAAATAAAATATTCCACATGTTACATTAAAATTCTATAATTACACCAAAACTGTCAAATTCCAAATAAGATAATTATTCACTCATGTGACCTCAGACCTTGCGATCATGTCCAAATCACTATCAAAATGTCTTCAACTTCTTCTCAACTTCACATGATCAAATTCAGTCCCGATTAGGAGATATCATCCGATTTCCACAAACCACTACTCAAGAACACTGCCTGAATACTGCTTCCACTAAAATGCTCATAACTTCCATGAATAAATAATTTCCATATATTCTCTTAAAAAAAATCTTGTAGAACATCATATATTAAGTCCTCAACTTCTCATAGATTGATCTTCAATATCCCACGTGCACTAACTCAAACACTATCTGCTTCTTTGCTAATCTTCAATAGATCACTATGTTGACATCAATGATGATGTAGGAGCATCCTGGGTGTAAGAGCAATCTTGCATCATCCAAAAAAATATTTTTATTTTTATATTCAATAAGGGCTATTTTGTGTAGAGCTGCTATTTATGGAAAGTTGCTATTTTTGGTAATTTTTATATGTGCTCAGAATGATCTGATTTCTTTCTTGGAGGTTCATTTTGGTCATATAAGTCTACCAGTAAAGTTTCATTGCCAGATCAAGTGTATATTGGAAGATATTGAAGATTTTTGATATTGGCAGTAGGGTACAGAAACTTTGAACTCAATTTTGAAAGCTTTAGAGGCCCCAGATGAGGTCAAAAATTTGGGTGACGGGTGCTTGCACAGGTCAAGCCTATACAGTACTTTGTGGCATTTCTGAAATGGGGTTATAATAGCTGATCGGGTCAACTGGTGATGACTTATGGTCTTCAGAAGTTGGGCCACCTGAAATGGCAGAAAATAATTTTCTTCAAAATTTTTGTTTGGGTTTCAAAGGTTATCTTGAGCTGACTATGATGTAATAAAATGTAAGGTAAAATAATTCTAAGTTTGGTCAGCCTTAGGGATAAATTTTTGGAACCTTCTCGGGCGGTGGAAATTGCCTATATAAGGAAGGCTATATTATTGTCTTAGGCAGTTTAAAATAGTTCTAGGTAGTAGATCTAGGTAATAGTTCGAGGCTTTGTCCTATAGAATATTGTAAGGGAATGACCATGTGGCTTTGCATATTGTAATTTTGAAAGTTTGTAATTCCACATTTGTGGAGATAATAAGAAGCCAATTTTCTATTTTTGCATATTGTTGTTGTTTCTCTATTTCTATTATTTGTTTGTGGTATTAAGGGGAGAACCCTTCATCAAGTGGTATCAGAGTGGGATTTCTTGAGTGTGTAAATAGATCACCGACTGTGAGACAGTTTGCACCAGGACCGTGGTTAGGGTTTCAACACGTATCATGAAAATGCCTCCATGAAGAGAACGTGGTGAAAGAGATGGTGCTGTGACACCTGAGGTTAGAGAGCTGTAGAGATAAGTGCGAGCATTGCAAGAAAAGATTCATAGAAGAATGAATCTTAATGTCAAAGATGAAAGCGAGGATGAAGCCAAAGAAGAATATCAAGAAGGAGAAGCTGAAATTGTGAACCAGGAGGAAGAAAGACTTTTTCGGGCAATTTCTAAGATTGGGAAAAGACCAAAGATTGAGGTTCCTACATTTTATGGAAATCTTAACCCAAAGGAATTGATCGACTGGATCAATCAATGTGAGGAATATTTTGAGTACGAAGATGTTGGGGATCCTGATAGGGTCAAATTTGCGAAGGCCAGACTGAAAGGACATGCGAAGATATGGTGGCAAGAAATTCAGTTGGAGTGAAATAGAAGGGGAAAGGAGAAAATCACAAGATGGGATCGGATGGTGGATAAATTGAAGTGACAGTTCATTCTTGTTGATTATGAGCTTGACCTACTAAAGAAAATGCAAAGTTTGAAGCAAGCAGGAAGATCTGTTCAGGAGTATACAGAGGAGTTCTATTGAATCCTCATTAGAACAGGCCATGCAGAAGCTGATAAGGAGAAAGTTGCCTGATACCTTAATGGGTTAAAGCCAATCATTTAGGAGGAGTTGAATCTAGTTCAAATGAACAGTATTGAGGAGGCATACCAGTTTGCCCTAAAAGTAGAGGAAAAGCTGAACAAGAAGTTTGAGAGCAGACAAAATGGAAGAGGTCATGGTGGAAGATCTAGCGGACGGTCATATGGTGGCTGAAATGAAGATCCGAAAAAGAAGGATGAGGCCAGTAGCAGTCAGAATTAGAGAGGAAATAATTCCAATCATTTCTAGGATCAGAGTAATAGAGATTAGAGAGGAAGAGGAAGAGGACAAGGATCTGGAAGAGGAGGCTTCCGTTGAACATATTTTCACTATGGAGAAGAAGGTCATAGGGCATTTGAATGTCCTCAGTGCCAAGGCAGAATAGACAGGAGAAATGAAGGCCAGGCCAGAGTTGCACATGTAGATGAAGATGCTAGATCATCAAATTCTAAAGATGCTGAAAGAGGAGAAATGCTAATTAATAGAAGAGTCTTGCTGAGTGGTGAGAATGAACCTGAACAAAGGAGGAGCCTATTTCACACTTGATGCAAGTGTGAGGGTTAATGTTGTGATGTGATTATCGATAGTGGAAGCACTGACAATTTGGTGTCAGAAGAGATGGTGACAAAGTTGAGGCTCAAGAGATAGAAACACCCACATCCATATTGGATTGCCTGGGTGCAAGATGACCACAAGGTCATGGTTAGTGAACAGTGCCTGGTAAAGTTGAAGATCGGTGGGTACCAAGATGAGGTACTATGTGATATCATCTCTATGGATGCATGTCATATGTTGTTGGGTAGACCATGGTAGTTTGACAGATGTGCTGTACATGATGGTCCTATGAATACCTATTCCCTGACAAAGGATGGAGCGTGACATAAGCTAAAACCATTGAAGGAGATTGAAGAAAAGGTATGTGGTAATGCAAGGATAACTTTTGTTGATCGAAGAAATTTCCTAGATGGTATGAGGCATGGGCATGTATGTTTTACTTTAATTCCAAAAGCTGGTAAAGAGGAAGTAGAAGATGTTCCTGTAGAAGTTGTAGATTTGTTGAATGAGTTTCAGGATATTGTATTCAATAACATGCCTGATGGATTACCACCAGTCAAGAAGATCAGTCATCAGATGGACTTGATTCCAGGAGCGAGTTTGCCGATTAAGGCAGCACATAGAATGACACTTGCAGAAAGTGAGGAGTTGAATAGACAAGTACATGAACTGTTACAGAAAGGATTGATCCGTGAGAGTCTGAGTCCCTGTACTGTACCAGTGGTATTAGTACCAAAGAAGAATGGAGAATGGAGGATGTGTATAGATTCTAGGGCAATAAAAAAGATCACAATCAAGTACAAGTTTCCATTACCATGAATGGATGATTTTATGGACTGTTTGAGTGGAGCTGTGTATTTCTCAAAGATAGATCTGAAGAGTGGATATCATCAGATTCAGATCAGAGAAGGAGATGAATGGAAGACTGCCTTCAAGACAAAGGAAGGACTATATGAGTGGTTAGTCATGCCTTTTGGGATAACCAATGCACCGAGCACTTTCATGCGGCTCATGAACGAGGTTTTGAAAGAATTTTTGGGTAAGTTTGTCATTGTTTACCTAGATGATATTTTGATCTTTAGTAAGACATTGGATGAGCATATGATGCATATTCGTATGGTATTTGAGAAGTTGAGAGAAGAGAAATTGTTGATTAATTTGAAGAAGTGCAATTTTGTGAAGAAAGAGTTAGTGTATTTAGGATTTGTAGTCTCAGCAGAAGGTCTAAAAATGGACCCAGAGAAGGTACATGCTATCCTTGAATGGCCTACTCCAAGGAGTGCTACTGAGGTAAGATCTTTTCATGGTCTAGCTAGTTTTTAAAGAAAGTTTATCAAAAAATTTAGCAATATTTGTGGTCCCTTGACTGAAACAATGAGAGGGGATAAAAAGAGTTTAAGTAGACTAATGGGGCAGAAAAGAGTTTTCAATTGTTGAAACAAAAAGTTACAGAACAACCTATTTTAGCACTTCCATATTTTAATAAGGTGTTTCAAGTAGATTGTGATGCTAGTGGTACTGCAATAGGAGTTGTTATGAGCCAAGATGGTAAACCTGTTGCGTATTTCAGTGAGAAGTTAAATGATGCCAAGAGGAAGTATTCTGTTTATGATCAGGAATTTTATGCTATAGTTCAGGCATTAAAGAAGTGGAGACATTATCTGCTTCCTAAGGAGTTTGTTTTGTATACTGATCATCAGGCTTTGCAATATTTGAATAGTCAAGGAAAGTTGAATCAGAGGCATTTGAAATGGGTTGAGTTTTTGCAGAGTTATACATTTGTTTTGAAACACAGGAGTGGAAAGTCTAACAGGGTTGCAGATGCTCTTAGCAGAAGGCAACTATTGCTGACAAAAATGTAGATTGAAGTGATTGGGTTCAAGGAACTCAAGAATTTGTATCCAGAGGATCCTGATTTTGGTGAAGCTTGGAAAGCTTGTACAGAACCTGTTACTCTAGACAGGATGAAATAGTTGGATTTCATCATCAAGGATGATATGCTATTCAGAGGGAGTCAGTTGTACATTTCACAAAGTTCTATGAGGGAGAATCTCATCAAGGAGAAGCATAACAGAGGATTGGCTGGACATTTTGGTCATGATAAAACCCTCGGTTTGGTTAGTGAGAATTATTATTGGCCACAGTTGTAGCAAGATGAAGTTTGTACAGAGTTGTAGAGTATGTCAGATGGTGAAAGGATATCAGTATGGACTTTGTTCTTGGTTTACCAAGGACTCAGCGGGGACAAGATTCAATTTTTGTGGTGGTTGATAGATTTTCAAAGATGGCACATTTCATTCCCTGCAAGAAGATTAATGATGTTGTTCATGTAGCAGAATTGTTTTTCAGAGAAGTAGTGAGACTTCATGGTTTGCCAAAGACCATAGTTTCAGATCGAGACACTAAGTTTGTTGGATATTTTTGGCGTAAATTGTGGAAGAAGTTGAAGACAGACTTGAAGTTCAGTTCATCACATCATCCACAGACTGATGGACAGATAGAGGTGGTGAATAGGAGTTTGGGAAATTTGCTGAGATGTTTGGTTGGAGATAAGCCAATAGGATGGGATTTGATTTTACCACAGGTGGAATTTGCATACAATAATTATGTCAACAAGAGCACTGGTAAATCATGATTCCAGATTATATATGGAAGTAGTCCAAGAAATGCATCTGAATTGAGGAAGATAGATAAAGGAGGAATAAGTAGTGTTGAAGCTGAGGATTTTGCAGAACATTTGAAGAACATCCATGAGGAGGTGAGGAAGCATATTACCAAGATGAATGTGCAATATAAGACTAAGGTAGATGAGAAAAGGAGGCATAAGGAATTTCAGGTTGGAGATGAAGTCATGGTTCATTTGCGGAAGGAGTGGTTTCCAGTTGGTACATATAACAAGTTGAAAATGAAGAAGTTTGGGCCATGAAAGATACTGAAGAAGCATGATTCAAGAAATGCATATGAGGTAGAATTGCCTACTGAGCTGAATATTTCACTAGTGTTTAACATTTTAGATCTGACAGAGTATCCTGAAGGAGGTGTTGAAGATGAGATCAAAGCAGCACAGTGGAGTATTCCAGCAGCTAGTTCAGATATCAAGGAGATTGAAGACATATTGGACAGTCATGTTGGTAGAAGCACAAGGAATAGGACATATGAAGAGTATTTGGTCAAATGGAAAGGATGACCTATTGAAGATTCATCATGGCTAACAAAGGAGGAGGTTAACTGTCTTGGTTTTCCTCTACACACCTGAGTCGTGACAGGGTCACTTCTCAAATTACCCTGGGTGTCTGATGCAGGAGCATCCTAGGTGTAAGAGCAATCTTGCATCACCCAAAAAAATATTTCTATTTTTATATTCAATAAGGGCTATTTTGTGCAGAGCTGCTATTTATGGAAAGTTGCTATTTTTGGTAATTTTTGTATGTGCTCAGAATGATCTGATTTCTTTCTTGGAGGTTCATTTTCATCATATAAGTCTACCACTAAAGTTTCATTGCCAGATCAAGTGTATATTGGAAGATATTGAAGATTTTCGGTATTGGCAGCAGGGTATAGAAACTTTGAACTTAGTTTTGAAGGCTTTAGAGGCCCCAGATGAGGTCAAAAATTTGGGTGATAGGTGCTTGCATAGATCAAGCCTGTAGAGCACTTCGTGGTGTTTTTGAAATGGGGTTATAATAGCTGATCGGGTCAACTGGTGATGACTTATGGTCTTCGGAAGTTGGGCCACCTGAAATGGCAGAAAATAATTTTCTTCAAAATTTTTGTTCGGGTTTCAAAGGTTATCTTGAGCTGAATATGATGTAATAAAATGTAAGATAAAATAATTCTAAGTTTGGTCAGCCTTAGGGCTAAATTTTTGGAACCTTCTCAAGCGGTGGAAATTGCCTATATAAGGAAGGCTGTATTATTGTCTTAGGTAGTTCTGAATAGTTCTGGGTAGTAGATTTGGGTAATAGTTCAAGGCTTTGTCCTATAGAATATTTTAAGGGAATGCCCATGTGGCTTTGCATATTGTAATTCTGAAAGTTTGTAATTCCACATTTGTGGAGATAATAAGAAGCCAATTTTCTGTTCTTGCATATTGTTGTTGTTTCTCTATTTCTGTTATGTGTTTGTGGTATTAAAAGGAGCACCCTTCATCAAATGACAATCAAAATCATGAATGCAACAACAAATACTATAGAATAGCTATGAATACTCCCCCATAGGATATATTTAGTATTCATTTCTAACAATCTCCCCCATTGGTATTAATGGCAACATAGATGAAAAATTATCCAAGTTCCATGAATACCAACACTGCAACATTGTTTCTCTAAAAATACTTTTAAATCTTCTTCATCAATCAAATATTGCTTCGTTTCCCTATTCAATTGTCTCCAATTGATGGTTTTTCATGTATACTTCTCCCCCATTGACATCAATGACAAATGATTCATCACTATTTCAACAACTTCAATGTCAAAAGACACTGTTTAGAAAATGCAGTCACTAGAGTCCTCATGACTCAGCTCAGATACACATACTCCCACATAGAGGAAGTACCAACATCCAATCCAAAAGAAAGATAAGGCTCATATACCACTGGATCAATGCAACCATCTACATGTTAGAAATAGGAAATACTGAAAGGGGGATGTGAATCAGTATTTCACAAACTTTTACTTTAGCCCCCTTATGGATATAACAGATTACTTTAGTGCATACAAAGATTATCAAGCTAATTAACAGACATAGCAGTGAATAGAAAGAACTCATAACACATGATATGTTCTCGAGGAAACCCTAGCAAATGGAAAACCTTGGTGGGGATGGTACCTACAAAGATCACTAATCAAAAGTATCCTATTAGGGATATTGGACCCTGTTAAGAGTCTATTTACAATGTATAGTAGATCTATCTTGGTTAAAGGACTTTAGGCCTTGTTAGAAGCCTTAACCTTGTTAGGAGTTAGATTACAAAACCTAATCACTAGCTGAGCTCATTGCCCGAATAGGTAATATAAAATGTTTCTGACTATAATATGGTACTACTTACAACTTCGCATCAATAGCCTTTTCTACTATCACAATATACAACTTTCACAAGTTATCCTTTTCTTTCTTTTACAAAAAAACATCATGCTCATTACATTTCAGGGTAAAAGCACAATCAAGTATTACCCTTTTGGCTAACCTGACTAACTCAGTCGAGTCCTACTCGGTCGAAGAAGGGGAGGTGCCACGGGGCACCGAGTGGCACCTACATGGCCGTGGAGACTCGGCCGAGTCCTACTCGGCCAAGTAGGACTCGACCGAGTCTATGAGGCACTACTAATAGCCCGCTCAATGGTTTTAGCCCCTCATTTGAATAGTGAGGGGCTAAGGAAAGCGGCTAAAGAGTGATAGTGCAACTCGGTCGAGTCAGAGGTAGATTTTTATTTTTTTTTGTTTGTGTTTTTTAGTTATTTTTTATGTATATATGTTGTTTAAATATTTTTTAATTATTTTTTTAATATTCATATGTAAAAAAAAGTCTTTTCTTAATATGTATTGTATTTACTTTTAAAAATGTACAAAATTAACAAATAAAACTTAAACATAGAAAACATATATAATTTAAGTAAAATGTAAACTGGAATGTTTAAAAACATGAAATAGTCCACCTACCCTTGAGACATTTAATAAGACCATTAAAACCTAATAGGATGGATGTAATTATAAGATCTAATATTTAACTTAATAATATCAAAATTAAAACATAATGGACTATCTACTCTTACTGACCTAATAGAAACACTTTCAAGACTTAACATCCATTAAATATGACCTATTAGGACCCTTAAGACCTAATAGAACTTAATAGGTCAAAATAGTTCACCCTTACTTGGCTCAATAAGACCTAATTAAAACCTTTAAGACCTAATGTGACCCTTAAGACCCAATAGGACCCAAGTGACAAGGACAAGTGCAACCGCTACCTAGGTTAAATGACTAAATAGTGTAGTAAGCAACTTACCTTATGCATTCAATAATCATCATTGTTCGAGTTATATTGTTTTCATGCCATTAGATCAAGTTATATATTAAAACAACTTTTCTTTATAGCATGCACTTTTATTTTATTTCATTGTTGACTCTTGATAAATTAATCCTTAAGTTTTAAGTTGTCATGTTTTTTAATATTGAACAAAGTAGTTTAATAATGACTAGATGCTATATCAATAAATGAAAAGAAACAAAATAGACTAGCATAACCAAAACACATAATAGTCACAAAAATGTTGAAATAAAGTATCATTATCCATTGTAACACTCTTTGATTTAGCCCAAATATTTAGTATATATCTTTGAAATTGCATTACTTTCTTTTTGATATTTTAGAGTTGGACCATGATATTGGCATTCATCTTTATAAGACCTATAGTTGTGAGACAGGAAAGGCAATATGAAGAAAGATGTCATAGTAAATCCTAAGAATTATATAGTTATCTGATAACAATTATTAGATAACATTTGCATACTAATGTGTTTTAACTTATCACACTTTGTAATACAAAATTAATCATTTAATTATTATCAAGCCACAAGAAAACTATACCATCAATATCATATAACTTTCTATAAAGCCAAGGTAGCCAACTAAATTGATTTGAAATAGTATTATTTGTTTGAACACTTTGCTATCATTGAACTCTTAACACTTTTCTTTTGTATTGATTTATTATTGTTAGTAGATTGAGTAATTAAACATTTTTGTCTAGTGCCAATATTATTTAATCAATTCAATTAGTTCTCTTTAATCTTAGTCATGGTCTAGATTGTCATATTTCCTTATTCTATTTGTCATGGCCCGTGGATGATCAAACTCCCCTATGCATTTTTTTTAGTCTAAATAAGTATAGTGCTAGATATTATCAAAACTATTATTTTCATCCTTTGCTAAGAAAATTCCTATTTATCAAAATGAATAAAGCCCTAACTCTTATTATATCTAGGATACCTTAATTATAAGGTCATCTTTATTTTTAGTTGCCTAAAGTTACCAAACTAAGGTTTTGATACTATCTAAAACTTAGGATAAAGTATTTTCCTATGAAAGTTCCATAACACATTGTGGTAATCATCACATAGTCAAACATTACAAAGTCCCTCTAAGAGAAGGTTAATACCCAATAGGACCCTTAAGACAAGCTCATAAGACCCTTAAGATGAGCTCATTTAAGACCAGGTTAAGAACCATAAGATGATCTCATAAGACCCTTAAGACGAGCTTATAAGACCCATAAGAGCAGGTTACTTTCAACCTAATTAAGACTCTTAAGACTCTTAAGACCCATGAACCCCTTTCCAAATTATTATACATTTTCACCATTTCTTTTAGTATTTAATTTCAATATAATTTTTTCCCTCTCTAGTTATGGAAATTTGTACAAATTAATTTTTGTCATGTGTGTAAAGTAAATATAAACATGTAAATATGCATTCAAATTAGTAAATATGCGTGCACATGAATTAGTTCTACTACCATGATTGAATACATGTGTAAATGACTTCAAGTTTAAATTATGTTTTTAAATATTTAAAAATATTACACATGTGCATATGTAAATGCATGAATTTAAATGTTTAATTTAATATAATTTAATTTATATTATGTAAAAATGCATTTGAAAATTAGTTCATGTGTGTTTGTTTGAAGTTTTTAAAATGTTTTCATGTTTACTTGAAGTATTGTACAACACATGTACAAATTGAAAGTTAGATATTTTAAATTTATTTAAATTAATTTGTAGATATATATATATATATATATATATATATATATATATATATATATATATACATATACATATACATATACATATACATATACATATACATATACATATACATATACATATACATATACATATACATATACATATACATATACATATACATATACATATACATATACATATACATATACATATACATATACATATACATATACATATACATATACATATACATATACATATACATATACATATACATATACATATACATATACATATACATATACATATACATATACATATACATATATATATATATATATATATATATATATATTTATCAATTGATTTTCTAACATTTGGATGTATGTATATGTGCACATGTGCCTACTTGCAGGGAGCATTTTTTATCTATATCTAGATCTAGATATATATTACCTTTGTGTGCATATCACTCATGGCTTCTAGTGGTTTAGATCAGAGTGTCCATGATAGTCATGGATCACGAGCTCCCTCAGACCGTAATAGTACCTGGGCCCCACATGCTAGAGATAGTCATAGAGATGAGACTATCTCTAGGATGCAGGCTGCTCTGACTGCATTAGAGTGAACACTGTAGAATAGTACTACTCTCCCTAATAGGGAGAAATTGAAATCTATACGCACTGAGCTCATGAGTATGATTCAAAAGTCTGAATCATACAATCCATATGATGATGTATCGATTGATGTTTTTTATCATAGCCTATCTAGCACTGTCATAGGGACAGTAGGTTGGAGGATAGTTGATTCAGATGTCTCAGTCACTCAGGTGAAGAACATGTTTGGCACCCATTACATCAATAAGAGGGTGGTTCGAGCATATAGGGTCACTTTTTGTACAGATGACATAGTGGCCCCTTTTATATATCCTAGATGGTTAGCAGTACATCATATGTGGCCCCAAAAGGATGAGGTGCCACTATATTTCTGCAAATAATTATTTGCAGAGTTTCATTTGGGCTATGATGTTGACTACACAGATCTACCTCCACATGTTGGTCAGGGTCGGGGGAGATATCAAGATAAGTGTAGATGACCTGATATACCACAGCCCCCTAGTAAGAGGGCATTGGTGGGTCAAAAATTTTTGGTTCTTCCAAAAGGTTTGGAGGCCTACAGTAGAGCTGGGCAGGTTGCAACTGAGGACACACGTTTAGATATGTATTCTAGCATTGCCACCATTGCGACTCAGGTTGAGCAGTTTTCATCTGATCGTGTGGGTAGGTACATGCTTCGATCATGGATGAGTGCAGGTGTATCACCATCTAGTCCATTTTATGACCCATACATCAGATTTGATCTTCCTACTCCAGATGAGATAGGATGACTACCTAAGGATCACGTGCGTGAGGTTAGTGGTATGTTAGTGAGTGATCTCCTAGCTGCTTACCAGAGGATTTCTACATTGCATGGGATTAAGCCACATGATTTACCTACTTTCATTGGAGGAGGATAGTGTCGTAGATCCTCCACAGGCAGTAGTCAAGGTCAGAGCTCAGATGCAGAGGCAGGTTCCTCTAGATAGAGTGTGGATGATCTTACACCACCTCCACAGCATACATAGGCTCCCACATAGTAGACATAGGCTACGACCTCACGAGTTCATAGTAGATTCTCAGATTTGCTTATGGACGATGCCATTGATCCTGATGCAATGTCCTTGCACTCTTCTGAGTTATCTGACCTTGGACGTGCATTATAGCAGGTACAAGAATCTGGATTTAATTTCAATTTATATAGATATACATGTGTACATATAGTTCTATATTTAAATTTAAATGTATTTAAATGTGGTACAGGACATTGCGATAGGTGCTGCATATGGAGATTTAGAGGAGCCTACTGATCTGATTCATCATGATATAGAGGTACACTTGAAATAAATTAAAAATTAAAATTTTATAAAATTTATTTACATTTCAAGTTCTTATATATATATATATATATATATATGTGTGTGTGTGTGTGTGTGTGTGTGTGTGTGTGTAACATTATATTTACATTTACAGACTCAGGTCCAGCAGGACGAGGATCTACACAGGCCCGCACATCTAGCACGTGATGGTGATCATCAACGTAGTTGATGTGTTCATTGATACATGTTTGGATTTTGTGATATATATGTATAGACACTTAAACATTGATGTACATGTTTGATTTTTGAGATATATATATATGTGTGTGTGTGTGTACATTTACATTGATATGTAGGTGCATGTTTTGTATATTGATCTATTTGTACATTGACACATGTTTGGATTTTGCACTATATAGACATTTAAACATTGATGTACATGTTTGATTTTTGAGATATATATATATATATATATATATATATATATATATATATATATATATATATATATAGATCTATTTGTACATTGATACATGTTTCCAGATTTTGTAATTGAAGCCAAAAATTAATTGATCTTTAAAATTAATATTTAATTTATGTTCAATCTTTCATCAATCTAATTAATCAATCTTACTAAAAAATCTTTTTATATCAATTGTAAGTTTAAATCAATCTTTAAAATCTAACTTTATAATTAATCTTTAATTTCAATGTTCAATCTTTTTAATCAATCTTAGAAATTCAATCTATAGGTAAACCCCTTAAGCCCTATTATGCACCCTTAAGCCTTATCTAGATCAATTAATTGAAAATTAATTAATCAATCTTACTAAAAAATCTTTAATGAGTTGAAAGTTTAAATCAATCTTTAAAATCTTTAATGAATTGAGAGTTTTTAAATCAATCTTTAAAATCTAACTTTAAAATTAATCTTTTATTTCAATGTTCAATCTTTAATATGACCTAGCATGGCCTAATATGAGCTCACTTTATAATCTTTTTATATCAATTGAAAGTTTAAATCAATCTTTGAAATCTAACTTTATAATTAATCTTTAATTTCAATGTTCAATCTTTTTAATCAATCTTAGAAATTCAATCTATAGGTAAACCCCTTAAGCCCTATTATGCACCCTTAAGCCTTATCTAGATCAATTAATTGAAAATTAATTAATCAATCTTACTAAAAAATCTTTAATGAATTGAAAGTTTAAATCAATCTTTAAAATCTTTAATGAATTGAGAGGTTTTAAATCAATCTTTAAAATATAACTTTAAAATTAATCTTTAATTTCAATGTTCAATCTTTAATATGACCTAGCATGGCCTAATATGAGCTCACTTTATAATCTTTTTATATCAATTGAAAGTTTAAATCAATCTTTAAAATCTAACTTTATAATTAATCTTTAATTTCAATGTTCAATCTTTTTAATCAATCTTAGAAATTCAATCTATAGGTAAACCCCTTAAGCCCTATTATGCACCCTTAAGCCTTATCTAGATCAATTAATTGAAAATTAATTAATCAATCTTACTAAAAAATCTTTAATGAGTTGAAAGTTTAAATCAATCTTTAAAATCTTTAATGAATTGAGAGTTTTTAAATCAATCTTTAAAATCTAACTTTAAAATTAATCTTTTATTTCAATGTTCAATCTTTAATCAACATTAATCTTCTATGCCCTTAAGTACCTCTCATGACCCCTTAAGACCGAAAATGATCTAACATGACCCCTTAACCCCTAGCATGACCCCTTCAGCCCTTAAGTACCTAACATGACCCCTTAAGACCTAAAATGACCTAACATGACCTTAAGACCTAATTTGACCTCACATGACCTAATAAGACCCCTTAGGACCTAACATGACCTAAAAGACCCCTTAAGCCCTTAAGCCCTAACCCCTTAAGCCATGACCCCTTAAGCCCTAAAATGATCTAACATGACCCCTTAAGACCCTAATCCCTTAAGCCCTTAAGCCCTTAAGACATAAAATGATCCCTTAAGACCTAATAAGACCTAACATGACCTAAAAGACCCCTTAATCCCTTAAGCCCTTGAGCCCTAACCCCTTAACCCATGACCCCTTAAGCCTTTAAGCCCTTAAGCCCTTAAGACCTAACATGACCTAATATGACCTAATAAGACCTAATATGAACTAACATGAACTAACATGACCTAAAAGATCCCTTAAGACCTAATATAACCTAACATGACATAAAAGACCCCTTAAGACCTAATATGACCTCACATGACCTAAAAGACCCCTTAAGACCTAACATGACCTCACATGACCTAATGAGACCCCTTAAGACCTAACATGACCTAATATGACCTAATAAGACCTAACATGACCCCTTAAGACCTAAAATGATCCCTTAAGACCTGATTTGACCTCACATGACCCCTTAAGGACCAAACATGACCTAACATGACCTAACATGAACTAATATGACCTAATAAGACCTAATATGACCTAACATGACCTAACATGACCTAATAAGACCTAACATGAACTAACATGACCTAAAAGATCCCTTAAGACCTAATATGACCTAACATGACCTAAAAGACCCCTTAAGACCTAATATGACCTCACATGACCTAAAAGACCCCTTAAGACCTAACATGACCTCACATGACCTAATAAGACCCCTTAAGACCTAACATGACCTAAAAGACCCCTTAAGACCTAAAATGATCACTTAAGACCTAATTTTACCTCACATGAGCCCTTAAGGACCAAACATGACCTAATATGACCTAACATGACCTAATAAGACCTAATATGACCTAATATGAGCTAACATGACCTAATAAGTCCTAATATGAACTAATAAGACCTAACATGACCCCTTAAGACCTAAAATGATCTAACATGACCCCTTAAGCCCTAACCCCTTAAGCCATGACCCCTTAAGCCCTTAACCCCTTAAGCCATGACCCCTCAAGACCTTATAAGACCTAAAAGACCTAATATGACCTAACATGTCCTAACATGACCTAAAAGACCCCTTAAGACCTAATATGACCTCACATGACCTAAAAGACCCCTTAAGACCTAACATGACCTCACATGACCTAGTAAGACCCCTTAAGACCTAACATGACCTAAAAGACCCCTTAAGACCTTAAATGATCACTTAAGACCTAATTTTACCTCACATGAGCCCTTAAGGACCAAACATGACCTAATATGACCTAACATGACCTAATAAGACCTAATATGACCTAATATGAGCTAACATGACCTAATAAGTCCTACTATGAACTAATAAGACCTAACATGACCCCTTAAGACCTAAAATGAGACCTAAAATGATCTAACATGACCCCTTAAGACCTAAAATAAGACCTAACATGACCTAACATGACCACTTAAGACCTAAAATGATCCCTTTTAAGACCTAATTTGACCTCACATGACCCCTTAAAGACCAAACATGACCTAATATGACCTAATAAGACCTAGCATGACCTAACATGACCTCACATGACCCCTTAAGCCCTTAAGGACCGAACATGACCCTTAAGCCTTGACCCCTTAAGCCCTTAAGCCCCAACCCCTTAAGCCATGACCCCTTAAGCCCTTAACCCCTTAAGCCATGACCCCTCAAGACCTTATAAGACCTAAAAGACCTAATATGACCTAACATGTCCTAACATGACCTAAAAGACCCCTTAAGACCTAATATGACCTCACATGACCTAAAAGACCCCTTAAGACCTAACATGACCTCACATGACCTAATAAGACCCCTTAAGACCTAACATGACCTAAAATACCCCATAAGACCTAAAATGATCACTTAAGACCTAATTTTACCTCACATGAGCCCTTAAGGACCAAACATGACCTAATATGACCTAACATGACCTAATATGACCTAATATGACCTAATATGAGCTAACATGACCTAATAAGTCCTAATATGAACTAATAAGACCTAACATGACCCCTTAAGACCTAAAATGATCTCACATAACCTCACATGACCTCACTATGAACTAATAAGACCTACTATGAACTAATAAAACCTAACATGACCCCTTAAGACCTAAAATGATCTCACATAACCTCACATGACCTTAAATGAACTAATAAGACCTAATATAACCTCACATGACCTTACATGTCCTAACATGACCTCACATGACCCCTTAGGCCCTTAAGAACTGAACATGACCCCTTAAGCCCTTAAAAGCCCTAACCCCTTAAGCCGTGACCCCTTAAGCTCTTAAGCCCTAACCCCTTAAGCCATGACCCCTTAATCCATGAGCCCTTAATCCCTTAACCCATTTGGCCCTTAAGCCATGACCCCTTAAGCCCTTAAGCCATGACCTATCTAATCAATCTAAACAAAAAATAGAAATATAGACCTATCTAATATTTATCTAATCAATCTAATCTGCTAAATTGAAATTAAAATTCAAGTAGAAATTAAATTGAAAGTTCGATCCAATCAATTAAAATTCAATTTACCTATCTAATCAATCTAATCAATAAATAGAAATTTATCTAGACTAGAAAGGTATGCAATTCAAGAAATCAATCTATTCTAATCAATTGAAAAAAGAATCAATCTAATTTCAATTCAAATATAGACCTACATTTAATCAATCTAAACAAAAAATAGAAATATAGACCTATCTAATATTTATCTAATCAATCTAATCAATAAATTGAAATTAAAGTTCAAGTAGAAAGTAAATTGAAAGTTCTAGTTCTGAGAGAGAGAGAGAGGGGGGAAGGGGAAGGGGAAGGGGAAGGGGAAGGGGAAGGGGAGAGAGAGAGAGAGAGAGAGAGAGAGAGAGAGAGAGAGAGAGAGAGAGAGAGAGAGAGAGAGAGAGAGAGAGATAACTTTCATCAATTAAAATTCAATTCAGGTTTAATCTTGATCCATAAATTCAATCTAATCATAAATTTCAAATCAAATTTAAAGTCTACATAGAAGTTTCAAATAGGATTTAAATTAAGTATGTAAAAATTAAAATCCTTAAACCTAAAGCTCCTGATACATGTAGTCTGGATCCTCTCTATCCTTTATTATCTCCAAAAGTTTTTCATGCTCTTCAATAGGCAACTTCCACTTTTGGTTTTTACTTGACCCTTTTTTTGACACAGTTTCAAACTGTAATTTTGTCGCTATAACCAAGTGACTATAATGTAGAACTTTCTCTCCACGCATGTATTCAACAAATTTAATTCCATTTTTTTCAATCTTATCTTGTTGATAATAGGTTCCTTCAATAACAACTGAACCAGTCAGATATTTTTGTCCATCACCATCAACAACTTCTTCAAGCAACTTGTGTTTTTCCTTGGTGCATCTTAGTAGATAATAATCTACACCTTCTATATTCTCAGGATCCGCAACCACAGCAAAAATATCACCTACACAATTTATATTTATGTGTCCAAGTAAATGTTAAATTTAAACCTCAAGTTCATGTATAATATATATATATATATATATATATATATATATATATATATATATATATATATATATATATATATATATATATATATATATATATATATATATATATATATATATATATATATATATATATATATATATATATATATATATATATATATATATATATATATATATCATGTAAATATACCTAGAAATAAAAAATACGCACCTATAACAACTAAATCAGAAACACGTTCATAGTTAGTTGAATATATAGGATCATGGATGTCTATGACATTGTCATCATCTTCATAAGGAGGCATTCTAATTAACACTTTATGATCCCATATTGAAACATATCCATTTGCAATATTAACACATTGACTCATTGTGTTGTTGTTAAGACAATCTTCACAAAAGCATGATTTATATCTTAGTTGAATCAGTGGAGGCTTGTGTTGTCCCGTAGTCATCACTTGATGCAAACTTCTAATTCCAACAATTGATTGACAATTGTAGGGATTCGATCGATCGATATCTGGATTGGATGGATTGATATATAGATCTCAGTTTGATATATAGATCTCAGTTTGAAATCATGATATATATATATATATATATATATATATATATATATATATATATATATATATATATATATATATATATATATATATATATATATATATATATATATATATATATATATATATATATATATATATATACAACAAGTTAAAACACACATACATGACATACCTATATATGTAGTTTCATGAATTTGAGTTTGAAAAATAAAAGTAAATTAAATAAATACCTATCACTTCCCAAAAGTAACGTTTGTTGTATTTTGTGTCTCGAGTAGCGAAATCATTTTGACACCATTCAACAATCTTCTTTGAATTCTCTATCATGTTACCTAGAGAGATATATTTTTAACAATTTAGTTATATATATACATGTGTACATGTAATGTAAAGTTTTAAATAGTCTAGTCAAGTAAACAATTTGAATATCAAATGTATGTACACATACCTTGAAGTTCATGTTGTCGGAGTGCATGCTTCACACATGCTCCTACTCCATCATGTTTCTCCTTTTCCATGTCCACTTTCAAAGAAGTTCCAAACAAACTTAACGTTGTGTCTAGCATGTTGCATGGCTAACCAATTAAAAGCTTTTGCAGACTTAAATTGACCTACAATTCAAATAAATACAAAAATGTATTTAAATGTGACACATAAATATATCTAGAAATGCTCAAAAAAAAAATTAAAATAAAATTTATAATGCATGTACGTACTTACCTGCACACCCATCAGACCAGATCCAATGTTGTGAAGCATTTATCCCACGACTTGCAAGATTGTTGAAAAACATGTTGAAAAAATGAGCCACATAGCTCCTATCATGAACCTTGTCATCACTAATATAGAAATGAACCTCCTTGATGATAATGCATTCATTTTGATCTATACCAGATTCTATCCCATCCAAATCATATTGTGCATGTCTATAGGTCACATGCACAAATATTGCAACTTGATCAGAATGATAATATTGAATTTGGAGCTCCTTTTGAGGGGAAAATGTATAGTTCTCCGTAAAATCTACAACTGAAAGAATACAACCAAGTGGGAAACAATTTTTGGAATCACGAAACTGTTTAGCTTGCCATCGTGCACCATGACAATGTTGGATATGTGGATAAATCATAGATCAAAATCTGTCCATGAACTGAAGGTACGGTAATTCACTCTCTTTTAATGTAATTTTTTTTGATTCACCTCCTGTCTTCATTTGGTATATCTCATATTCAAATCTCTTCCACTGGACTGGTGTTGTAACATCAATATTATCAAATTGTAAAGGAAATTGCTACAAATTTCCACAATTATTGCATTCATTTTTTATACACTGGACATTAAATTCATCTGAATCTTCTGATTTATCACATAAAATGGACTTTACAAATTCTATTGTACTTCTAGTAACCATACCTAGATTAAGTATTGTCTTAACCTTTTTATATGATTGCAAGTATAAGTGAAACTCAACATGATTTTGACAACAACATGTTTCACGAACCTTATTTATGCATACGAAGCAAGGGCACAACATCTCAAACATTCTCTGACATATTTTCACATCTGAAAATTCATGTTTGAATGCTTCAAACAATTCACTTTGTGTAGTATCAACAAAATATTTTGGATGTGAAATCTTCATACCGGTCTCTTCATCGTCCATTTATATAGTGTCCCTTTTATTGGAAGAAACATGAGAGTGGCTGGTCCAAAAATCAATGACCCATCTTCTTACATCTTCAGAAATTCTATCTTTAGGGGGAAGTCTACAAATCTGTACCCAATTCTTTTCAATATTCATATCCAACATATTTCTCTTCCTAATATATCTCTGTATAGTTCTTCGAGATACGTTGAGTAAATCAGAAATTGCTCGAACTTGATTTCTATGTGTCAATTTCTTACTAGTTATCATAGTCATCAAGGCTCTTCTAGCTGCATTTGAATCTGGTCCTTTATGATCTTCCTTGTTAACAACATTCAGTGCATCTTGTAAATTTTGAATTATTGTCTCTTTTACTTTACCTCCTCCAACTTTCCTATTATCAATACCCAACAATTCCAAAACTGGAGTCATTTCTTTTTTCTTGAATAACTTTGCAAACAATTATGCTTTTCCCACCAAAGATTTACTCTCAAAATATTCCATCCACATATTTTTGAGATGCAATTTAATAGTGCTTTCAGGTACCAAGTGTTCCGGTTCAATTTGACTAATAAGTGATTCCTCATTCATGTCCATCAAATTCTGCATTGTAGGAAAAAAATGTATACTTCGACTACTACCAATATCCTCCCCTAGTTGAGTTGCACCTTCTACAGTGATAGGTTCTTCTTCAACATCCATTGGTTTCTCTTGGACACGTTTCGTATGACCTTTCATTTGGTCATCCCTTTTACAATCATACTTCCTTGTTCTAGTCCTTTTATTTCCCATTGTTCAAATATTTAAGCAAGATTTTTTTTATTGTTTTACTACTTCGTCACTGAAAAAATTCTCTTCAAACTCTTTCGAAATCAAAATTTCTTTGAAACTTCTCCAAAAGAATGACTTGCTTCAAAATATCCTTATATCCTAAAATAAGAATGTAAATTCGTAATTGATAGATATTTTTAAAAAAATATTATGCACATATATACCCTTTGGTTTGAAAGGACCGGTCACTCACGCGACCGGTCGCGAGGGGCCGACGACTTGAGGGGACTCGGCCGAGTCCCACTCGGCCGAGTCATCCTAAGTGGCATGCCAACTTGGTAGCCAAAACTTAAAAAACACAAATAATACACAATTTGCACTTGTGGTGTTTTTTTCTCTTCTGCAAATTAAAAATTTGAAAAAACTAAAACTACCCTTTTGTAGATCTTGGAATTACAATTCTAAAAATATAAATTTTATATAATTTCAATTGGAAAATGTTAAACAAATTTGTAAAAAACCACATGTAGGTATATAAAGCTTTGAGAAGTTTCTGATTCGATAAATTAAAAAAAATAGTAAATCAATTAAAAAATAAAATAAAATTATATGAGGCACTAGAGAAGAGAATCTTCTTCAAGAATATATAATTTATTTGAATTTTAGAAAAATTTTGATAGCTGAAAAGTGGCGGGAGATAAAAACTACTGATTTCATGTAAGTTGTACTTTGAATACTTATAACGGACAAATTATAGATCAAAAACACTTCTTTCCTTTTTGTTGCACTAGGTATACATGTCATCTAAAACATATTTTGAAATTGGAAGAAAAAACAATGTCTTACTTATAATTATTTGACGGGAGGTAAACCCCCTGATTTGATGTATTTTTAGGACATGAAAAATAGACTTTAAAAATTAAAAAAATATATTAATTTATGTCCAAAATAATTTTAAAAAATTATAGGCATAAAATTCATCCTATTTCACACATTTCATCAGTTTACATCATCTTCAAATTCTAAATAGAAATGTGACTTTTATGCCTTTGAAGTTTTTTCATTTTGGTGTTGTTAGCCTCTTCCTTTGTAAAAGGGTGACAGCTTATTGTGCTTTAACCCTTCAAGTATGCCTAATATATGAGTTATTAGAGCTAATAACTTCATATGGTCAGCTTCCAAAATCTTTATCCAAGGGTAAACATCTAGGATGTCATCCCTTCATAATGTTAAGTCATTATTTTGACAAGCAAAATAATCCCTTAACTCTTTCACTAATACTGTCTCCAAAACTGTTCTGTCTGCAAAATTGTCTTCAGTAAACTTTGAATAACTTCATTCATATTGCTCCAAACTTTATGCACACTAAGAAGGGGTATCCTCATACTCTATAGAAGCTTTAGTTAACTACGCAAACAAAAATATTGCTCTAGTGGATGTCACCAACTAAATCTTCATCGGGTGCTCTGTCAGGATCACTGTATCCATACTTAGATAATTTCTTCCTTCAACTTGCCATACTCACATTCTAGATTCTATGCTCTCAGTAGAGATCATATGTTTCCATAATGACAACATCTATGTATCCACATTAGCCAAATTTTCCACAATCTCCCCCTTTGTCATTAGTGGCAACATATGGGAAAATTGGCTAAGTGTGCAAACAAAACTTCAAAACACTTAAACAAAATTATGGCCAAATGTTATACAAAACATATACAATATTATACTCAATAGAATAGCTCCCCCTATGAGTATCCTTCCTCAACATATTATCAATTTTCTGCTATCTCTCCCCCTTTGACAATAATGACAAAGATAGGCTGTAAAAAAATTTTTAAAAAAACTTGATACCTTGTTATCAGCTATTGCAAAGCCGATAGGCTTGCAACATAGTCACCAAACTCTGACTTCCATGTTTTGAAATATTTCTCCAATATCTTCTTGATGGATTCAGCAACATTGAGTAAGGTACTCAATCTGTATGCTGCTATCTGACAAGCTTGCAGGGAATTAAAGCTAAACTTCTAAAAAGATGTCTTTGCTGAAAGACACTCCTCAATTTGGTCTTTAACAATTGAGGTCTTGATTAAGACATTCTCTCTCAAGATGTTAATCCTAATCATCTTTATGTTCTTCTGCTCTACTAACATTCTGATTTCATCATTTAACTTCCTTATGTTCTTCTCCATAGAACTTATCTTTACATTAGGGCTTGTCAAGGTGTTTGTCTCGGCTCTAATTACATCTATCTTCTCTCTGATCTTCTTATCTTCTTCAACTGTTAGGATTTCTAATTTTGTGCATTGTATATAAAAACTCTTTCCAGTCTCAAAATATTTCCTCAAATTCTTTATACATAGATCCAAATTACCAATATCATTTTGAATATTTACACTTATATTTTGTTGCATCTCTACTTCATAAGCTTCCTGAACTTTTATTCTAGCAATATCCTTCAAGTTAGAAAATTTAGAGTCAAAAGAGTTCATTACCATTTTAGCTTTCTCAAGTGGATCTAAGTCAAATACCTTAGTGTTGATCACACTCTCAAGTTTCTCTGTCAAAACTCTAACTTTTCCTTCAAGGTCGTTCACCTTCTTATTCTTTCCAATAATTTTACTAAGAGATGTGATGAACTCAAGCTGATCATCATCTTCAACCTCTTATCCAAGGTCTTCAAAAATTGAACCAATTTGTCTCTTCTTACTCTCAGGTGTGCTAATGTCTTCAACTGGTATAGAAGGTGCACCAGAGGTAGTGACCTCTATCAAAATTTGTTTACCTTTAACTATCTTCTCTGCTGGAACTAATTCTGATACAGCTTGTGCTTCCTTTGCCTCTGTATCCTTTTTTAATTCTGTAACCTTCTCTAGCTCTTCTAAAGCCAAATTGTCAACAATGTTTCCTAGATCACAAAACACTACATCATCTGACTCTAGCGTCACTTGGGTGCCTTTAATGTCCATTGATTCTTTTCTAATATTGATATGTGAAGAAGATGGGACTTCTTCAATACCAAATTCCTCTTCATGTTGTTCCTCTGATTGCTTCTACTAAGGATCTGATTCAACATGCTTTCTTGCAACTATATCTGTAAGAACTTGCATTACTGCTTGTTCAGTCTCTTTCTGTACTTCCTCCTTTTTGCCTCCCATTATAAGAATTGTTCTTCTCTTAATTCTCAATAAAGTTCCAAGAGGCTTCAAGATTCTTTTCAATGGATCTTCATCCTCAACTTCACAGAACTATCTGATTACATGTTCTCTCATCTTTGTGTCCTCTTCTTGTGCTCTTTGTTTTCTATTCACAAGTCTATTATACAAATCTTCTAGGATCTTACCATGAATAGTGCTAAATTTATTATCTATCAAAATCATGTGTAATCATTACATTTTCAAAATTTAATATGTCAAATGATCCATATAGATCATAGTATTTGTTTATCTTAGTGAAGTCTCCATGCTGCAATATATCTTCATTAACTCTTTCAATTCTTGGTTTCCAATTTTTCTTCTTGACTAAAACTTCATCATCATCTTTAATTTATGATACTTTTCTAGGTACAGGTGGTACAATCACTTTCTATCTCTTACCGGGTCCTATTGCACTCTCTTTTACTCTTTTGGCTAGGAATAGGAGAAAAGGATTTTTTGCTTTCAAATTTTTTAGGTTCTTCAACTTTTACCTTTACTGCAATAGGATCAACAAGGTCTGCACTAGATGCCACAGGTGGAACTACAAGATTTTCACTTTGCTTTAAGGCTTCTACAGTCTTCTTAGCTATGTCAAACTCATGACTTGACATACCTGATTCTTTCAGTATTTTCTTTATAGTTGATTCAACTCTCCTACTAGATTGCTTCTTTTCTTTCAAACTTATTGTAGAGTTGAAATTCTCTTTGTAGGTTCCAAACCTATTTACATGACCATCCAACTCACACTTTAACAGTCTATTCACACATCCTACTATTTCTGCTTTAGATACTTCATAGCCAAGAGGGTCTATGAATTCCATTCCAGACTCAACTACTTCAATGGAGGTGATATCAGTGTCTACCATAAAACAAATGTCATCTTTATGCTTTTCAACTAAGGATTGATGAATCCTTGATCTGTTCTTAACCATATTCTAAAAAGTCTTCAATACAAGCTTCACACTGTCATTGACTTTATCAATTAGGTGCTTCATGTAGACTAAGTTTATTTTTCCATTATGTTCACATTGTCACTCCAATCAACTATGTAAGGAAATCTTCTCAAAATGTGGAAAAACATATAGGTTATCAGAGATGAAAACCTAAACTATGTGTACTTAGCCTTCTTAATCTTTTCTAAGTTCTCAAACAACTGAATTCTCAGAATTTCACATAGGTCTACTTGTTTCTTCTCAATACACATAAGATAAGCTACATGAACCATTCCTACAACTATGTCATCTTCCCTTGAACTGCCACAAAATTTAGTTGTTAGGATCTTGCAAAGGTACCTGACATCATCTTGCTTAATCTAACTTATCACAATTCCTCTACCATTATAACTAGATCCAGTGTTGTCTAAGACAATCTTTCTCATGTTCTTTTCATTCAGTGCAATCTCTCCAACTTTTGATAATCCAGTAACATCATGAATTAGGTCGGCAGTTATATCAATAACTCTATCCCCCATCCAGAATTTCCCATTGTGGATTCTACTTAAAATGATCTTGGTACATCCCTCATCATCAAATTCATACTTCATGGAATAATTGATAATTTCATTGTTCTCTAGGTGCCCATAAGCTGGTTTAACTGACATGTCTTGATTATACAATTTCCTATAATCATCATTAAAATATGCATCTCCCAAGGTTTCAAACTTGCAACCTAAATATCCTTTAACATTCTCAATGTGTAATACTCCATCTGGTACGGATGATAGTGCTAGTCTATCATCAATTTTAGTTGGTTCTACTAGTTCTTTCTTAATCTTAGGTCTATTCTTATCCTTAACATTATGAACCATAAAAATATCCATCTTATCAACTGATTAAAGATCGAAAAAGACCTCAACTTTGCAAATCTAGGGTTTCAATATGATCGGCGCTGCAAACTACTTCCAAACTTCTTCAAATCATCCTCAACTTTCTTTTTCTTCTTTCAAATATCTTTTCAATCACTTTAAAATCATAATAAATTTAATTTCAACCTAATAACACTTCACATTAACTCGATCTAACATCACATTCATTCATTTTGCCGCTAAAACCTCAAAAAGTTGATTCTACAAACTTGTAACCATAAAAAATTTTGTGACCTCGCAAAACACAATATTTTATTTTGCACACTTAACCACAACATTATTACAACAAAAAAAACCTATATCTAACTACGCAAAACTTAACTCATTCAAATTCCTAATCTACACTAATCCTAAGCCCTAAACTACAAAAACTTACATAATTTAAGTACTTAAAGAAGGGTCAGGTAAAGATTCATCCTTACCATCAGATACATTACCTTCCTAACTAGTTTCAATGCTGAATATACCTCCTTGATCTGTGCCTTTATAAAATTTTACTTCATCTTTATTGCTACAACAACCTTTCTCTTTGTTTCTTGCATTTTCATTCCTTGTTGCATTGTTCCTAGGGTTAGGGTTATGATGATAACCTCCATTGTTCATTCTGCAAACTCCTGCTGAGTGTCCAAAATTGTTGCATATCTAACAAATGATTCCATTGTTTCCAAATCTCTATCCTTGCTGGTTAATCTATGACCTACAATTTCTAGCAATATGTCATACTTTGTTGCATCTAAAACATACTACCACTTTTCTTTTATTCATTTCTTCAATAGATCTCTTATCTGCATTGTTAGTATTCCCAATCATTCTATTATCATAATTATTCAAAATTACTTTAGGTCTTCTACATTCGTTAGCTCTATGTCCAAAACCATGACAATTATAACAATGTCCATTAAGAGGTTTAAATTGCTTACCTATGTAATCTCTCTTCATGTGCCCAATAGTATTACAAGCAAAACATCTACCTTTGAATTGTCTTTGCATACCTTTAGATGATTCTTCCTGTTTTGATTCTTCTTGCTTTGATTCTTCTTTCTCTCTAGGTGGTTCTTCTTTAGGTGGATCTTCCAATGTGTTCTCATCTAGCTTCATTTCCTCCATACTTTCATATGTCTTCAGATCTGGGTTCTCACTTTCATGATTTGTTCTAAACATACTAAATCCAAATCCAATCTTATCAAAGAATGGTTCTCCAAAATAAATTTGTTTTTCAATCCTATCACCATTAGAATATAGCCTTTCAAGTTGTTTAGATTGAGTCAATTCACCTTTCACAATTTTATTATACTTCTCAAGTTCTGCATACTACACTTTTACTTTTTTATATTTGGATGTTACCTTTTCAAGTCTTGATCTCAGATCTTCATTCTCAATTTTCAATTTTTCATTATCAGATCTCAAATTTCCATCTTTCATACTAAGCTTCAAATTTACTATCTTCAGTTCATGCTTAAGGATCTCATTTTCTTTTTTTAATTCATCACAATCTTCAACAAGAATATCAGATTCCTTTTTAGATTTTAGATCTTCAATCTTACCTTTTAATTTGTCAATAACATTCTTTGCATCTTCATACTTTCTTCTTAAGGAGTTTTTTTCATCAGTAAGAATATCAATCTATTCAAGAGCTTCTTCAAGATTCTTCTGAAGTTGATCCATATCCATAGAGATCTTACTCAATCTGCTAAGCTTTCCTTGAATGTTCCTTATCTGAGTAACTGTGCTTTGATTCCAATTGTTAGAAATAGGAAATACTAAGAGGGGGGGGTGAATCAGTATTTCACAAACTTTTACTTTAGCCCACTTATGGATATAACATATTACTTTAGTGCATACAAATATTATCAAGATAATTAATAGACATAGCAGTAAATAGAAAGAACTCATAACACATGACATGTTCTCAAGGAAACCCTGGCCAAGGGAAAACCCCGGTGGGGATGGTACCAAGAAAGATCACTAATGAAAAGTATCTTGTTAGGGATATTGAACCCTGTTAAGAGTCTATTTACAATGTATAGTAGATCTATCCTGGTTAAAGGACTTTAGGTGTTGTTAGAATCCTTAAACCTGTTAGGAGTTAGATTACAAAACCTGATCACTAGCTGAGCTCACTGCCCAAATAGGTAATACAAAATGTTTCTGACTATAATATGGTATTGCTTACAACTTCACATTAATAGCCTTTGCTGCTATCACAATATACAACTTTTGCAAGTTATCCTTTTCTTTCTTTTACAAAAAAACATCATGCTCATTCCATTTCAAGTATGCCTAATATATGAGTTATTAGAGCTAATAACTTCATATGGTTGGCTTCCAAAATATTTATCCAAGGGTAAAATTATAGGATTTCATCCCTTCATAATGTTAAGTCATTATTTTGACAAGAAAAATAATCCCTTAACTCTTTTGCTAATACTATCTCCAAAACTGTTCTATCTGCAAAACTATCTTCGGTAAACTTTGAATAACTTTGTCTGTACTACTCCAAACTTTATGTGCACTAAGATGGGTTATCCTCATACTCTGTAGAAGCTTTAGTTAATTGCAAAAACAAAAATATTGCTCCAGTGGACATTGCCAACTAAATCTTCATCGGGTGCTCTATCAAGATCACTGTATCCATACTTAGACAATTTCTTCCTTCAACTTGCCATACTTGCATTCTAGATTCTGTGCTCTTAGTAGAGATCATATGTTGCCATAATGACAACATCTATGCATCCACATTAGCCAAATTGCCAACACTACATCACTTCTCAAATGTAGGCTGGGGCGTAACCCCAAGAATACCTCTCAGATACTCAAAAGTATCCTTCGGCAAAGGCTTTGTAAATATATCTACAATCTAATCTTTTGTGCTTATATACTCAAGTCTGAATTCTTTCTCTACCACTTTCTCTCTCACTACATGATACTTTATCTCTATATGCTTTATCTTATAATGTAACATAGGGTTCTTAGATATACTCACTGTGTTGATGTTATCACAATGTATAACAACAGGCTCAACAAATTTTATTCCAATATCCTTCAACATTTGCTTCATCCAAATTATCTGATTACAATTGTTTATTGCTGCCACATACTCTGCTTCTACTATGCTCTGTGAAATATAGTTCTACTTCTTTCTTAAACAAGAAACTAATCTTCCTCTAAGGAAAAATGCTCCTCCATTTGTGCTCTTTTTTTCATCAACACTACCTCCCCAATATGCATCTGTATATGCACATAAGGTAAAAACATCATATTTTTCATACCACAATCCATACTCAATTGTACCTCTTAATTACCTCAATATCCTCTTTACTGCTGCATAATGTGAGTCTTTGGGTTCATCTTGAAATCTTGCTACAATTCCAACTGCATGTGATATATCAAGTCTTGTATGAAATAAATATTGTAATCCTCCAATCATAGATCTATACTTTTTCTGTTCCACTATAGGAGTCTCATCTATGCTAGATAAAATTTTTTCTGGTTACCATAGGTGTTCCAACTGGCTTACAGTTCATTCCAAATATCTTCAACAAGTCATTCAAGTACCTTTCTAACTTACAAAGATAACATCACTATTATGTGTTATCTACAATCCTAAAAAGTATTTCATCTCACCAATCATACTCATTTCAAATTCATTCTTCATTTCATCCTCAAATTCATCACTAGCTTCATCATCTCCTCCAAAGATAATATCATCAACAAAAATAACTACAACCAACAAACCATTTTCAATTTCTTTTATGTACAAGTTGTTGTCTATTGTACGTTGAGTAAATTCCAATTTTATCAAATACTTATCTAGTATTGCATACCAAGTTCTAGGTGCTTGTTTCAGTCCATATAAAGATTTTTTCAATTTACATACCATATCTCCTTCATTAGTTAAAGGAAAACCTTCAGGATGCTCAATGTAAAATTTTTCTTCCAATTCTCCATTCAGAAATGCTGACTTCACATCCATCTGATACACTTTGAATTTCTTATAAGCTGCATAAGCCAAAAAAATTCTTACTTCTTCAATTCTTGCTACTGGAGCAAAAGTTTCTTCATAGTCAATTCCTTCTTGCTGTGAGTATCCTTTACATACCAATCTTGCTTTGTTCTTTACTACTTCTCCTTGTTCATTTATCTTGTTTTTGAATACCCATTTTGTTACTATAACATTCTTATCTTCAGGTCTAGGGACCAATTCCCATTTCTTGTTCTTTTCAATTTAATTGATTTCTTCCTTCATAGCTTTAATCCAATGTTCATCTTCATGGGATTCACTAGTATATTTAGGTTCAATTTGAGAAATTAGACACAACTATTCTTGTACCTTATTTCGTGTCAGAACTCCTCTATTTGTACTTCCAATAATCTACTCAATAGGATGATTCATCGATAGACTTTTATTTGCTGTCACTATCTCAATTCTTGTTTCTATTGTAGGTTCTTCAATTATTTCTTCACTGTAGCTTTCATTCAAAAAATCACTATCAGTTTCATAGAATAATTCAGTGTTCTTAGGATTAGTTCAAGGATGAGTTCCTTCATCTGATTCATAATCAAGCATTCTTTCTTGAATTTTGAACTTTTCATCAACTTTAACATTTGCACTCTCAACAATAGTCTTAGTTCTTTTATTGTAACATCTATAATCTTTTCTCTTCAATTAATATCCAAGAAATATACCTTCATCACTTATAGGATCAAACTTTCTAATGTCATCATCTCTCTTAACATAAAATTTCCTTCCAAAAATTCTAAAATACTTAACTGATGGTGCATGTCCAAACCATAGTTCATAGGGTGTCTTGTTTGTATCTGCTTAAATGTGTACTCTATTCATTGTATACACTATTGTGTTCACTTCTCTCTAGAATATCATTTCCAAATCATTCTCAAATAACAAGGCTCTTGTTGGTTTAGTTACTGATATGTTTCTTCTTTCTGCAATACCATTTTGTTCAGGTGTCCTAGGGGCTAAAAACTATCTCTTAATACCATTCACTTCACAAAACATGTTAATTTATTTTGAAGTAAATTCTCCACCTCTATTTGATCTCAAACATTTAATCATCATTCCAAATTCATTCTCAACTTTATTCTTAATGACCTTAAACTTATCAAATGCTTTAGACTTCTCTTTAAGAAATTCAATCCAAATCATTCTTGTAAAATCATCAACAAGAATTATAAAATACTTTTGTCCATAGAATCCTCTAGTCCTTGTGGGACCACTCAAATCTGTATGAACAATTTTTAAATTTTCTACTATTGTAAACTTCTTGCTGGGAAATGAGCTTCTCTTATGTTTAGCCATCACACATTCATTGCAAATCATGTTAGTAGGCTTCATAAATTTTGGAAAATCTCTTACTACAAGAGTAGTACTCACTTTCACAATGTTATCAAAGTTTATATGACAAAATCGTTTGTGCCATAACCAACTTTCATGAATCTTAGTAATCAAACATGTCATCTCAATAGGATTCAACTAAAATAGATTACCTATGTTTCTAGATCTAGTACCAATCAAATTTACATCCTTGTCTTTGATTACACAAGTTTTCTCAGTAAAACAAACTTGATATCCCTTATGAACTAGTTGTCCAACACTCATAAGAATATGTTTCAAACCATTCACAAAGTAAACATCATCAGTATTAGTCTTTCCATGAAGAGTAATAGATCCTATACCTTTAATCAAACAAGGTGCATTGTTTCCAGATCTAACAACTCCTCCATTATAATTTTTAAACTTTATGAATTTCTTCATGTATCAAGTCATATGATGTGAACAACCACTATCTATAATCCAATTAGTTTTCTTTTCTACTTGAGAAACTAAGGCTTTTTCTTCCATAACTTCTATTTCAAGATTCTCTTCTTTTGTTGCTACAAATCCTATATCATCATTCTTAGTATCACTTTCACTAAGATTTTTCTCCATACTAGCTTCAAATTCATCATCATTTGCATAATACAATTCTTTAGATCTTCTAGGTTTAAAATTCATTCTATACTTCTTGACTCTCTTCGGATATTTAGATGCAAAATGACCATATTCTTGACAACTCCAACATTTAAAAATGTTATTACCATCTAAGTCTCTTTTCACAAGAAAGACTATACCTTCTTTAATCTTCCTATCTTAGTCATTTCTAGATCTATTATTGCTAGCATAATCTCTACTCCAACTAATGCTTCTTGACAAAGTAGGGTGAAAACTAAGTGCCCTAGATGTTGTCTCCATTCTAGGTAAATCTCCAGATTGCCTCAAGTTCATTTCTACTACTTCTAATCTTCCAAGAAGGGTTTCTCAAGAAAATTTCTTAGTACAAGGTGCTATACACTAAGTTTCAACCCTTTGTTTCAAGCTCTCTTGGTCTTGATAAATTATTATAACATGGGAATCATCTCTAGGTTGTGGGACCTATGCTAACTAAGATGAGAACTCTAGGTTCTAGGCTGGTTCCTCTTCGAAAATCACCTTAATTTTCTTCCTGACATGAAAGTAAAAATTTTGGAGGTAAAGGGATAGAAGGAATTCTTGTGAGGGAAATGACTTGAAAGAAAACTACCTACTAGGTGATGCACCAAAATTAGGGTTTGGATCTTAGTATGTAGGAATGAAATCAATGAAAATCTCAGGTCTAGTAGGTCACAACTTACTGAATAGGCTTGCATAAATATTTCATAAGAGGGCTTGAGAATAAGACAAAACTTATGACCTACAAATAGACATTCACTTCTACAACTCCATATAGGATTGAGACAAGACTGTTAAGGGGTTTGAGGTATACCCACAAGAACATCTAAATCAAATCAAACACAGTAACACACAAAATTGCAGAAAGCAAGAGGGGTCAGGAACCCTAAAATATCATTGAAAACATGCACATACTTTGATCTAATAAGAGATAATCCAAACAAGGAAGCATAGGGACATGAAGGATTGTCAAAAAATACCTCTGCAATATTTGAATCATCAATGGGAGAAATACAACTGTATGAGCCAAAGGGTAGAAATGATACCATAGATAGCCTTTAAGAAAAAGGTGAATTTTCTTCTACAAATTATCCAACTTCTTCTACACTAAAGGCTCCAAAACAATATATATGTACTCGATTGCACACAGGTAGGAGTCAAAATTAACCTAACTAGGGTTACAAGATTTTACAATAATATTGAACCCCAAAGGTACACTAATTACTCATCATGAAAATCATTGAGAATCAGTCATGAGATCAAATCTTTCTCTTGTGTGTTAATCCTAGACTGAGTCCACCTGCAAACACAACAACTCTAACCCATCTACCCACCTACAACTCCACTAAGCCATGAAGGATTGAAATCTGATCTTATTTCCTTGGAAGAGGTACTGCTTGCAAAGGTGCCACCAACACTTTTCATTACTTCCCAGCACAGTACCTTGCAACACCAGCCAACGGTCACCTCCATCACCCTCTCAACCACAACCATCTTGAGAAATCAATTCCTAAGATAACCGACATTGTGCATGGCCGAAAGAATGCAAAACCCTCGCAGAGATATCCAAATTTGAATATTAAAGGATAGCAGATATATTTTAAAATGTGACCATCCATGAATAACCTTGCTGGTAGATGAATGGCCCAGATGCACCCTTTAAAATAGTCAAAAACCCTTCTTGACAAGTCAACCACCACTACAGTAGTCAGCAACCAATCAAACTGCGCCATTGCAGATACACATTTCAACCTTCTGACATTGAACCCACCACTTGAGATATTGATCTAATAGTGGGTGCATGATCTTATAGCCCCAGAATATTCCTTACACTTATGCACTAGCCATTAGATCCTTTCTAAGCTGGGACCCCACTGACATATCAGTCCACCTAGAAATACCCATCATCATTTGGCAGCCAATCAAAAGCATCCATGTCAGCAATATGTGTCACTAAGACCACTTGACATAACTCTTTATTTCGACCCATAAGGAATCGGCAACTCATCCTAACCCGGCACCAGACCCACTGACAAGTCTGAACACTTTGGCAAATCTGATGGCTGATGCAAGATCTCATACTCTTACACAAACCTTTACAAAGATATGCCAACTATCAATCTTCATCTTTCTAACATCTTTGTAGGTCCTCTGACATGGTCCCACTACTGCATCCAAGTCATTTCTATGTGGACCAATTAGACTCAAGCAAGCTAGCACATAAGGACCCACCGAAGGAAGTTTTAACACCAGCCAAGATCGGTCATTGTCGTAAGATCATGAGCCCTGCCACAAACCCTTGCGAAGATACGTCAATCATTGATCCTTTGTAGATGTCAGAGCTTCTTGAACAATGAAAGGGCCTAGCCCCACTGACAACCTTCCACCTATATAAAACCTTAGCCAATCATAGGCCACCAAAATGGATCCATGTAGCACCGGTTGCACTCACACATTGGACTCTACAGGTAGGAGAAATTGATGATTGTCACAAGATCTCAAGGAATCTTCTGACCCTATGAGATCATGTGATAACTGTTACATTAGGAATCATGACTTGGCCATTTGAACTAAGACCGCCAACCTAAATAGTAATTGCTTGCGGGATCACTGAGTGTTAAGGAGTTAACCACAAAGAATCAGACACTTGGTGACTGAAGGGTTAATAAAGGGCATGTGAAAATTGGAAACTTAAGTTGCTAAAAAGGTAACATGAAAATATAACAAGGCTTAGGTTTTTTTTTTGGATTTTCGAACACCAACAACTAGTTTTATGAAATTTTTTAACTGCAAACCAGGGAGATAAGCAAATTTACAAAGACTAGAGAACATGGAATAAATTTTTGAAAATTTCAAGGATGGTAGACATTATAAAAATAGAGGCCTAGGTATGGTTTTTAGCCAAATTTGAATGCATATGAAAATTTGGGTAACATTTTGGTGATTTCTGCTAGAGGTTAGCCTACTAGACATGGAAACTAGTGACCTTGAACATCCATTAGGCATGGGGACATCAAGATTTTCAAAATTCTCATAGGGAGATAGAACTAGAACTATGCTCTAAGAACTCCTTAAAAATCAAGGAACTAACTAGAAAGCAGGAAGAAAATAGGAAAGCATTTTTTACAAAATTTATAGAGAGGGATTAACCTCAAAATAGGGCTTCAAGTGGACATCATTCATTGAAATTGGTAGGGCATCTCCTTCCAGATTTGAAAGCTGAAAAGCATGGGGGCCCCTACATTCTATTATAACAAATGGCCCACCTGAAAAGGAGTCATATTTTGTGTGCCTGCCACATCTTGACCTAAACTAATCCCACTTGACAACTACATCCCCAACCTTGAAATCTCTTACTCTAGCTCTTTTTCCAAAACTCCTCTTTGTTTGATTCTAATGGAATTCCATATCTTGCATTGACTTTCTTCTGAGTTCTTCTAATTCCATCAGCTAAGCATACCTAATCTGTAAAGGATCCTTTTCATCAAACAGGGCATATTGAGAAGCTAAGTCCAGAGCTGGTAATGTTGTTGAAATGGACAACTTAGCCTCTTTTCCATACACTAACATGTAAGGAGAATTACCAATGATTTTCTTTGGGGTAATGCTGTCTAACCACAAGGTAGATTTGAGCTTTGTGTGCCAATCTCTTTGATTCTCTTGAAGAGTCTTCTTGATTATCCTAATCAAGTTCTTGTTGGTTGATTCTACTAAGCCTTTGCCTTGGGGGTAATAATTTGAACTAGTATTCAGATAGATGCCATTCTTGACTACCCACTTTGAGACTTTGAGGCCTGTGAATGCTAAGGCATTATTTGAAATGATGGAATTAGGAGTGCCAAACCTATGGATTATATCATCATAAAAGCTTACTTAAACACTCTCATTAGCTTCTTTCAATGCAATTGCTTTTGTCCATCTAGTGAAGTAGTCAGTTGCAGTAATTATCTATTTGTGTCTTGCACTAGATGGATGATTGATCATTCCTATGAAATCTATGCCCCACTTCATGAAGGGTTGCTCTATTCTGACTTGTTGTAGGGGCATGATTGCAAGCCTTTCTTTTCCTACAAACATGGCACACTTGATGCATTTATTAACATAATCATGACTATCCTTAAAGATAGATGGCCAATAGTATCCAACCCTCATGATTTTAAAAGTAGTAGTCCTAGGAGAAAAGTGACCTCCAGAAGGTCCATCATGAAACTCAAATAGGATTTCTGCTACCTTTTCTGAATCTATGCCTCTTAAGAGGACACCATTGTGATCTTTCCTAAAAGAACATCATCAATCAACATGAAAGGAATAGATTGTAAATTATAATACCTTCTTTGTGCTAAATCCAAAACTTAAGGACATTGTCCTGTCTTCAAATAATTGATCATATTAGGCAACTAGCTTGTTGCCTTGGCTTGTTCTTCTATAGAGTGCTCCACTAGAGATGCATCCATTTGCTCTGATTTCATTGAACTTTCATCTTTTTCCAAATGCTCACAAAGACCTCTTCCTCTAACTAGCTTCGTAATTTGAATATCAATGTCATATTCCATCACCTTGGTGATCCAACTAGCTCTTTTCTCATTTAGGTCCTTGGAAAGAAAAACCTCTTTAACACTTGGATGAGTCACTTTTAAACATACCTTGCTATGGGCCAATAAATATCTAAACTTTTTTAGGCTCTTTACCACAGCAAGCAGATGCTTCTCTACAAAAGAGTATCTCTGTTCATATTCTTCTAAACCTTTTCTAAAGAAAGCAATGGGCTACTCCAATCCATCTGAATTTTCTTTAGTCAACATTGCAGATATAGCATCATGACCTCCATATGCATAGAGGATGAAATCCTTACTAAAATTTTCGTTTAAGAGGGTAGGAGCTCCTGCTAGGGCCTCTTTAATGGCTTGGAAATTGGCCTTCCCTTCTTTGGTCCAACTAAAAGCTGAACTCTTCTTTAACATGGTTGTCAAAGGCTTGAGTAAATCTGTAATGTTAGGCAAGAACCTTCTAACAAAGTTAATCTTTCCTATGAAAGATTGGAGAATTTTCTTGTTATGTGGTAGGGGTAGCTCCAGGATAGCTACAATTCTCTCAGGATCCACTATAATTTCTTGGGATTAAGAGATATCCCAAATTCTCTACACCTTTCAAAAATCTTCCTTAGATGTTTGATGTGGTCTATTGCATGCTTTGAATAAATAGTTATGTCATCTAAGTAGACTAACACAAACTTCTACATTAGGCTCTTATAGGCCATATCCATTGGCTTTTGATATGTAGCACCTGCATTTGACAAACCAAAGGGAATCTTTTGATAAGCCATGGTTCCCCACTTGGTTGTAAATGGAGTCTTGTATTGATCCTCTTCATTTACTAAGATCTGATTGTATCCTGAATAGCCATCCAATAATGAAAACCTCTCAGATCCAAAGACACATTGTAACATTTGTTCCATAGAGAGTAGTGGATGGCGGTCCTTTAGTGAGGCCCTATTAAGATCCCTAAAGTCAACACATAATCTCAGCTCCCCATTCTTCTTCCTAATAGGAACAAGGTTGGACACCAAAATAGTATGCTTCATGGGGTAGATGATACCACTCTCTATCAATTTGAGCACTTCTTTATGCATAAGTGGCTCAAGCTCAGGATTAACAAGCCTTTTCTTTTGCCTCACTAGTTTGGCATTAGGTTCTAATTCAGTAGTGTGCTGAGCAAGGGCAGGATCAAAACCTTTGAGATCCTCATATTGCCATCCAAAAACATCACTGAATTCTTTGAATAACTGATTATAAGCTTGTTTTTCCAATTCAGTGTTTACCTTTCCAAATTGTAAACTCTTACTTGGTTCCAACTCTAGTTCAACACAATGTTCTTGTTGGACTATCATGCCAGCTTTGCTTTTATTGAATTCATCATCCTTGTTGAAGATAGTCTCCAAAGTAACAAGACCTCTAGGCATCTTATTAGACTTGAGTTGTATCACTTGATCACCATAGCTTTGTGATAGCGTATCTTGATTATGTTATGAAAAAACATCCTCTTCAAACAAGAATTTTAGAATTTGTTCATCATTGTCAAACACCTACCAATTGACATCATTATCAGGAATAGAGGGTCTGACAATCACTTTGATATGTTGTTGATCCATTTCTCTTTAAATGCTATTTGGAATATCATATTGGGATCCAATAGCAACTAATCTATCTGCATTTTGATTTAACTTTCTAGGGATGGCAACAATATTGAAAGCATGGAAATCTTCAATTGCATCCCAAAATCTATGCTTGTATGCTTTCATGGTGTCATTTTTGGTTGCACTTATCCCTCTTACTTAGCTAACAACTAACTCACTATCACCATAAACTTTTAAGGTCTTAAGCCCTCTTTTTCTAGCCCAATCTAGTTCATTGACTAGGCTTTCATACTCTGCAATATTGCTAGTGTAGCAGAAACTAAATCTAAAGGTATTATAATACCTTTCTCCTTTTGGGAACACTAGCATAGCACCACCACCAGAACCATGTCTACTTCTAGCCCCATCAAAAAATAGTTCCCAAACCTAACTGCTTTGATCTTCTGAATCAGTATCCTCTTTGAGAAGGCTTGGCTCTATAGCATTACTTTCTTGTATTAAATAGCTTCCCAAACCAAAATCCTAGATCAAATTTTCTTGGACCTCTAAAGCTCTTTCATCTAGAAGGATATCAGGGATACTCTCTATCTTTGTGCTTGCTTCACTAATGGCTTGGAAGTCATTGTCATCAAATATAGGGTAGTTTACATTGATGGCATTTGACACATATGGCTCTATATGGTGTGCTACTAATGGTTCTGATTTAATGGTGACCTTGGTCCCATACCTTGTATGAAATAACATGTGAGACTAATCAGAAGATAGATAGCCTCCTATCTTGGCTGTAAACTCCCTTGAAAGACATATAGCAAATAATGCAGGGAGATCTATAATATAAATATCAAGGAGGATGGAGAAATTAGGACTAGCATGCAGGATTAGACTAGTATGATTAGCCACACCTATAGTATTGATTGAGGATCCATCAAGTTGGATAACCTTCTTTTGGAAGGGCTCATATTTTAGTCCTAACTGGTCAGCTACTTTCTTGGGCATTACAGTGCTAGTAGCTCCACTATCTACCATACAATTATGTACTAAAGATTTTCTAATGATTAAAGATACATAAAAGGGAGGTGGCTTTGAGTTCCTACATTGTGTGGCATTAGCCTTGGAGTTGCTACTTCGAGCCTCCTTTTCTTGATCAGTGTTGACCAACACTAGCTTTGGAGCTTCTTTTGCAGGTTGAGGAGTTGTTACTTCTAACATGGCCTTCTTCAAAATTTTAGGTTGTCCTGGAAGAGCCAAAGAGTCCCACATGGACATGGTGAAATTAACCTTCGTCATGTTGTCTACAATATTGAATGGTGTCACAATGTGTACTCTTTGTTGTATCTTTGGCATGATGGGCTCTACCTCTTTGGAATGTTGGCCTTTTTTGCTTGTAATGATAGAAGCCTCCTTAGGTGTGATGGGAGTAGCTTGCTATAGTGGCTCTACAGATGTAGTAGCTTTGGAGTTGGAATCCACTCTCTCCATGTCTTGAGCTCTTCTTTTTGCTCTTGTAAAGGCAACAAAAGTAGCTTCATCATTGACTCCATTAAAGTTAGGTTGCTCCCAATTCAAGAGAACAATCTCATTCTCCTATGATTCTTGTTGAGGAACCGATCCACTAGATGAAACCTCTGATTGATCTTGTGAGGCATTTTGAACCATTAGAGCCTGGTTCATCCATCCATTTGAACATGTAGCTTGATTATGAGGCTGATTACAAGGAAAAAACAATTCATTCTCCATAGCCACATTATTTTTTCTAGGAACCACATCCATCACCAGATTAGTAGAATTTAGAGGTGCAGGGTTATATGGTTGGAATGGTCTCTGATTAAAACTTTTTCTTTGTCCTTGATAGCCTCCTTGGTACGGTGGCCTATTTTGTTGATAAGGCTATCCTTGATTTTGATATTGCTGATTAGGACCTTGGCCTTGTGACTAAAATGGTGGTCTGATTCCTTGACCTTGCTTCTTTAGATATGTGACTTGTTTAGTCAAGGTCTGCAACAAGTTGGTCATTTCTTGCTGACTTCTTTGTTGGCTATTCTTTATCTCTTGTAACTCTTGAGAGAAACTAGTCTTCAGCTCTTGACCACTAGTACTAGCTTGGGTTGCCAATATGGTGGGAATAAGGGAAAATGGGGGTACTTGGGTAGGTGCAATGGGTTGAAGGCTAGGAAAAATGGGCATTGGAGGCCTTCTAGCAATCATGCCTACTTGGATTAAACAATTTTCAGCCCTGATAGGTATGTGAAAAGCTTGGGGTAGAGAAGTACCACCCATAGACTGGATCATGATAGAAATTTGACCATTTAGGCTTTGTAAATAGTAAAGGAAAGCATGGTCTACTGATGGTCTCACTGAGACTGGGATTCTATTCCATGTTTAGGGAATCTACTATTATAATCTATCATTTGTTCTTGAGGGTCTCTCTTAATAGTTGTTAACTATTTAACTAGAGACAAATTATGTGATTTATCCTCAAAATGTTTACTTAATGCATCCCCTAACTCATCCCAAGAAGTAATAGAACCAAGAGTTAGAGTTCTAAACCATTCTAGAGCCTTACCTTTTAAAGATGTTGCTAATAACATTGTGGCCACATCTTCTTGAGTAATGTTGTGTATGTTGCATATGGTGGTCACATCTCTTATGTGGTCAAAAGCAATTGTTTGCCCCTCACCTATGAAATTAGGTATACTCTTAAGTGCCACCAAGGGCACATCATGATTTTGAGCAAAGGCCAATGGGCTACCTTGGTTGAATGGTGCAAAAGAAAACTATCTTGCCATTGTAGGAGCTGGAATCTGATGATTGAAAACTATATGAGCTGTATTTGTTGTTGGATTGGAATCTTTCTCTAGATCTCTGGCTAGAGATCTCCCTCTTCTTCTAGAATAAAAGGGAAAAGGTCTCCTTTCTGAAGTATCAAGAGGTGTAGATTGAACTCTCCTTAGAACGGATGTCCTTTGAGTTGACTTTCCTTTTTGACTTCCTTTTGAGGGAAACTCTGAAAATTGGGTAGGCTTTGAGCTCCTACTCTCAATCTTTCTCATAAAACTTTAAACAAGGTAGCCTAGATCTTTGAAATTAGTGGAGTCACTAGATATGCTTGATAGAATGACTTCTAAAAGCCTCCACTATGCAATCTACATATCAGTGATCTCATATCTTTGAATTTGAATAACTTCTAGTCCTACCAGGCATGCCAGAATTGTTATACACTGGCACCAAGGTGGAGAATCCTTGAGCTTAAGCTTGTACTGATATTTCTTATGTACTAAACTTCTTTAATCCCTTTGCTAGTGAGCTAATAGGAAAAACTTTGAACATTAATCTAATCTTTTACTAGTCCCACCGAGTGTGCCAAAATTGTTATACACTAAGTTTGCACCGTTTGTTTCAAGCTCTCTTCATCTTGATAACTAGGTATAGCATGGGAATCATCTCCAGGTTGTGGGATCTATACTAATTAAGATGAGACCTCCAAGTTCTAGGCTAGTTCCTCTTGGATAATCACCTTAATTTGATTCCTGACATGAAAGTAAAATTTTTGGAGGGAAAGGGATAGAAGGAATGCTTGTGAGGGAAATGACTTCAAAGAAAACTACCTACTAGGTGATGCACCAAAATTAGGGTTTGGATCTCAGTATGTAGGAATGAAATCAATGAAAAGCTCATGTCTAGTAGGTCACAACTTACTAAATAGGCTTGCATAAGTATTTCATAAGAGGGCCTTAGAATAAGACACAACTTATGACCTACAAACAAACATTCACTTATACAACTCCATGTAGGATTGAGACAAGACTATTAAGGGGGTTGATGTATACCCACAAGAATATCTAAATCAAATCAAACATAGTAACACACAAAATTGTAGAAAGCAAGAGGGATCAGGAACCCTAAACTATCATTGAAAACATGCACATACTTTAATCCAATAAGAGATAATCCAAACAAGGAAGCATAGGGACATGAAGGATTGTCACAAAATACCTCTACAATATTTGAATCATCAATGGGAGAAATACAACTATATGAGCTAGAGGGTAGAAATGATACCATAGATAGCCTTTAAGAAAAAGGTGAATTTTCTTCTACAAATTGTCCAACTCTTTCTACACTAAAGGCTCCAAAACAATATATACATACTCAACTACACGTAGGCAAGAGTCAAAATTAACGTAACTAGGGCTACAAGATTTTACAATAATATTGAACCCCAAAGGTACACTGATTAATCTTCATGAAAATCATTGAGAACTAGTCATCAAATCAAATCTTTCTCTTACATGTTGATTGTAGAATAAGTCTACCTACATACACAACAACTCTGACCCATCTACCCACCTGCAAGTCCACTAAGCCATGAAGGCTTCAAATCTGATCTTATTTCCCTAAAAGAGGTACTGCTTGCAAAGGTGAGGCAAAGTCTTTTCATTACTTTCCAGCATGGGAACATGGCACAGTACCCTACAACATTGGCCAATGGTCACCTCCATCACCCTCTCAACCATAACTATCATGAGAAATCAATTCCTACGCTAACTAATGTCGTGCGTGGCCAAAAGAATGCATAACCCTCACAGAGATATTCAAATTTGAATATTAACCACTAGCAGATATATTTTAAAATGTGACCATCGATGAATAACCTTCCTAGTAGATGAATAGCCTAGATGTGCCCTTTAAAATAGTCAAAAACCCTTCCTAAAAAGTCAACCACCACCGTGGCAGTCAGCAACCAATCAAACTGCACCATTGCAGATACATGTTGCAACCTTCTGACATTGGACCCACCACTTAAGATATCGATCTAATAATGGGTGCATGATCTTATAGCCCCAAAATATTCCTTATGCTTATGCACTAGCCATTAGATCCTTTCTAAGTTGGGACCCCACTAACACATCAGTCCACCTGGAAATCCTCATCATCATTCAGAAACCAATCAAAAGCATGCATGTTAGCAATACGTGTCATTGGGACCACCTGACATATCTCTTTATTCTAACCAATAAGGACTCAGAAACTCATCCTAACTAGCACTGGACCCATTGACAAGTCTGAACACTTTGGAAAATCTGATGGCTAGCATAAGATCTCATACTCTGACACAAACCTTTCCAAAGATACACCAACTATCGATCTTCATCTTTTTGACATCTTTGCATGTCCTCTAACATGGTCCCATTGCGACATCTAAGTCATTGTTATGTGGACTAATCAGATTCAAGCAAGTCAGCACATAAGGACCCACTGAAGGAAGTTCTGACACCAACCAAGATTGGTAGTTGTCATAAGATTGCGAGCCTTGACACAAACCCTTGGGAAGATACACCACCATCGATCCTCTACAGATGTCAGAGCCTCCTAACTGCTGAAAGGGCCTGGCCCCACTGACAACCTTAAACCTATATTCAACCTTAGCCAATCATAGGCTACCAAAATAGATCCACATAGCATTGGTTCCACTAACACATTGGAATCTGCTAGTAGGAGAAATCGATGATCATCACAAGATCTCAATGAATCTTCTGACCCTATGAGATCATGCGACAACCATTAGATTAGGAATCCTGACCTGGCTGTTTGAACTAAGACCACCAACCTAATGGTAACCTCTCACAGGATCATTGAGTGTTAAGGAGTTAACCACTAGGAATCAAAGACTTGGTGACTGAAGGGTTAATAAAGGGCACATGCAAATTGGAAACTTAAGTTGCTGAAAAGGTAACATGAAAATTTAACAAGGCTTAGGTTTTTTTTTTAGATTTTCAAACACAAATGGCTAGTTTTATGAAATTTTTTAACTATAGACTAGGGAGATAAGAAAATTTGTAGAGACCAGAGAACATGGAATAAATTTGTGAAAATTTTAGGGATGGTAGACATGGTAAAAATAGAGGCCTGGGTATGGTTTTTAGCTAAATTTGAATGCATATCAAAATTTGGGTAACATTTTGGTGATTTTTGCTAGATGTCAGCCTGCTAGACATGGAAACTAGTGACCTTGAACATCCATTGAGCATGGGGACATAAATATTTTGAAAATTCTCACATGGAGATAAAATTGGAACTATGCTCAGAGCACTTCTTAAAAAACAAGGAACTAACTAGAAAGCAAGAAGAAAGTAGGAAAGCATTTTTTAAACAATTTACAAAGAGGGATTAACCTCAAAATAGGGCTTCAAGTGGACATCATTCATTGAAATTGGTAGGGCATCTCCTTCCAGAGTTGAAAGCTGAAAAGCATTGGAGCCCCTTCATTCTGTTATAACAAATGGCCCACCCGAAAAGGAGTCAAATTTTGTGTGCCTGCCAGGTCTTGACCTAAACTCATCCCACTTGAGGACTACATGCCCAACCTTGAAATCTCTGACTCTAGCTCTTTTGTCAAGACTCCTCTTTGTTTGATTCCAATGGAATTCCATATCTTGCATTGACTTTCTTCTAAGTTCTTCTAATTCCATCAACTAAGCATACCTGATCTATAAAGGATCCTTTTCATCAAATAGGGCATATTGAGTAGCTAAGTCTAGAGCTGGTAATTCTATTGAAATGGACAACTTCACCTCTTTTCCATACACTAACATGTAAGGAGAATTACCAATGATTTTCTTTGGGGCAATCCTATCTAACCACAAGGTAGATTTGAGCTTTGTGTGCCAATCTCTTTGATTCTCTTGAAGAGTCTTCTTAATTATCCTAATCAAGTTCTTGCTGGTTGATTCTACTAAGCCATTGCCTTGGGGGTAATAATTTGAACTGGTATTCAGATAGATGCCATTTTTGATGGCCCACTTTGAGACTTTGAGGCCTGTGAATGGTAAGGCATTATCTGAAATGATGGAATCAAGAGTGCCAAACCTATGGATTATATCATCATAAAAGCTTAGGATAGCACTCTCATTGGCTTCTTTCAATGCAATTGCTTCTATCCATCTAGTGAAGTAGTCATTTGTAGTAATTATCTATTTATGTCTTGCACTAGATTAAGGATTGATCATTCCTATGAAATCTATGCCCCATTTCATGAAGGGTTGCTCTATTCTGACTGGTTGTAGGGCCAAGGCTGCAAGCCTTTCTTTTCCTACAAACATGGCAAACTTGATGCATTTCCTAACATAATCATGACTATCCTTAAAGATAGATGTCCAATAGTATCCAGCCCTCATGATTTTAAAAGCAACAGTCCTAGGAGAAAAGTGACCTCTAGAAGGTCCATCATGAAACTCAAATAGGATGTCTGCTACCTTTTCTGAATCTATGCATCTTAAAAGGACACCATTGTGATCTTTCCTAAAAAGAACATCATCAATCAGAACAAAAGGAATAGATTGTTACCTATAATACCTTCTTTGTGTTGAATCCAAACCTGCAGGACATTGTCCTATCTTCAAATAATTGATCATATTAGGCAACCAACTTGTTGCTTTGGCTTGTTCTTCTATAGAATGCACTACCAGAGATGCATCCATTTGCTCTGATTTCTTTAAACTTTCATCCTCTACCAAATGCTCACAAATACCTCTTCCTCTAACTAGCTTGGTAATTTGAATATCAATGTCATATTCCATCACCTTGGTGATCCAACTAGCTCTTTTCTCATTTAGGTCCTTGGAAAGCAAAAATTCTTTGACACTTGGATGAGTCACTTTTAAATGTACCTTGGTATGGGTCAATAAATATTTGAACTTTTGTAGGCTTTTTACCATAGCAAGCACATGCTTCTCTAAAAAAGAGTATCTATGTTCATATTCTTCTAAACCTTTGCTAAAGAAAGCAATGGGCTACTCCAATCCATCTGAATTTTCTTGAGTCAACATTGCAGATATAGCATCATGACCTCCATAAGCATAAAGGATGAAATCCTTACTAAAATTTGGGTTTAAGAGGGCAGGAGCTCCTATTAGGGCCTCTTTAATGAATTGGAAATTGGCCTTCCCTTCTTTGGTCCAACTAAAAGCTGAACTCTTATTTAACATGGCTGTCAAAGGCTTGAGTAAATCTGTAATGTTAGGCAAGAACCTCCTAACAAAGTTAATCTTTCCTATGAAAGATTGGAGACTTTTCTTGTTATGTGGTAGGAGTAGCTCTAGGATAGCTGCAATTCTCTTGGGATCCACTATAATTCCTTCTTTGGATACTACATATCCTAACAATTTTCCTTCATGAACAACACACACACATTTTTTGGGATTAAGAGATATCCCAAATTCTCTACACCTTTCAAAAATCTTCCTCAGATGTTTGATGTGGTCTACTACATGCTTTGAATAGATAGTTATGTCATCTAAGTAGACCAACACAAACTTGTACATTAGGATCTTAAAGGCCATATCCATTTCCTTTTGAAATGTAGCACCTACATTTGACAAACCAAAGGGCATCTTTTGATAATCCATGGTTCCCCACTTGGTTGTAAATGTAGTCTTGTATTGATCCTCTTCATTTACTAAGATCTGATTGTATCCTAAATAGCCATCGAATAATGAAAATCTCTCAGATCTAGAGACACATTGTAAAATTTGTTCCATAGAGGGTAGTGGATGGTGGTCCTTTAGTGAGGCCCTGTTAACATCCCTGAAGTCAACACATAACCTCAGCTCCCCATTCTTCTTCCTGATAGGAACAAGGTTGGAAACCCAACTAGTATGCTTAATGGGGTAGATGATACCACTCTCTATCAATTTGAGCACTTCTTTATGCATAAGTGGCTCAAGCTTAGGATTAATAGGCCTTTTCTTTTGCCTCACTGGTTTAGCATTAGGTTCTAATTCAATAGTTTGGTGAGCAAGGGCAGGATCAAAACCTTTGAGATCCTCATATTGCCATGCAAAAACATCACTGAATTCTTTGAATAGCTGAGTATAAGCTTGTTTTTCCAATTTAGTGTTTACCTTTCCAAATTGTAAACTCTTACGTAGTTCCAACTCTAGTTCAACACAATGTTCTTGTTAGACTATCAAGGCAGCTTTTCTTTTCTTGACTTCATCATCCTTGTTGAAGATAGTTTCCAAAGTAACAAGACCTTTAGGAATCTTATTAGACTTGAGTTGTATCACTTGATCACCATAGCTTTGTGATAGCCTATCTTGATTGTGTTCTGAAAAAACATCCTCTTCAAACAAGAATTGCAGAATTTGTTCATCATTGTCAAACACCTACCAATTGACATCATTATCAGGAATAGAGGGTCTGACAATCACTTTGATATGCTGTTGATCCATTTCTCTTGAAATGTTATTTGGAATATCATATTGGGATGCAACAGTAGCTAATCAATCTATATTTTGATTTAACTTTCTAGGGATGGCAACAATATTGAAAGCATGGAAATCTTCAATTGCATCCCAAACTCTATGCTTGTATGCTTTCATGGTGTCAATTTTGGTTGCACTCATCCCTCTTACTTGGCTAACAACTAACTCACTGTCACCATAAACTTTTGATTTTAATTTCTTTTGAAGTCAGATTTGATTTGTTTGGTGGCACTGATGGTTGTAGTGTGGTCCAGGGTGCTCCATGATAATTTTAGTGGGTTTGTACCCTATGGTTTTGTGCTTGATGTGTATTTGTAGGTGGCCAATTTGACTGGTTTTCATGGCATTTCCTTCCTATTTTGTATTGTTCTCATAGATTTTGATGATTGCAAATCTATTTGAGATTCATTTTCTGTAGGTTTCTTGTGTTTCTTCCCTTGTAATAACTTTTGATGTAATTGTTGATTGGTTAGGTAGTTGAAACCCTAACCCTAGTCATCTATAGCTTGTTGCATCCTCTTTGAGGATTCCAAGATGACTAGGGAGTATATATTGTAGCATTTTTTACTTAGTAAGGGTTCCAAAACTTTCTTTTTGGTTCCTGGTTGTTGATGGTATTATAAAAAACAAGAGGAGCTTGGATTTGGTGTCTTGTTCCTAGCATCTATTTTCTTGGTAATGTATTGATTTTGAGAGTTAATGAGAATACACTTGAATTCCTGTCTTAAACTTTTGATTGTCTTCTTGTTCTGATTGTGGATTCATATATGTTAAGGTCACAAAGTGGATTAGCATATGGTAAACAAAGAGTATTGTGAGATCAGCTTGGAGTTTCTAACAAAGTTAGGATTAAATCCTTTAGGGTGATTTTAGTGAGTTCATTGTTAGATTGGAATTTGATGATCATGTTTGGGAGTGAGGGGAGTAATAGGAAAAGCACTTACTCTAAGTTCAAATATGTTTGAGTTAAGGTTTTAGTTGATATTTGTTATCGAGTGACCCTTTGCCCTAGGTTAAGGCACTAATCTATTCTTTGGAAGCAGTCCATCATCATCAATCACACACACATTCAAATGATAAAATTTTTCAATTAGTTAGTAAAGGATATACTTGTATAATATTTTGGATTCATTTGATGAAGTGAATTAAGGGTACACCCACCTAAGCATTAAGGCTTAAAGTGTAGGAGGATCTCATTGTTGATCCTTGTTAATTGGCCCTCTTCCTTGTAGACTTTGGAGTGGTGATAGATTCAAAGTTAAATTAAAGTTATCCATCAAAGTATAAATCTACAAGTTGAAGATCAAAGGGAACTCCCAACAAAATGGTGACTTTGCTGGGGAGAGTCTAGAGATAAAAAAATTTAAGTGCACTCTTGTTTTCCTATTGTATTTAGTTAAAGATTTCCCATCTAGGTGGGTGGTGACTCAAAGGGTTAAAACTAGTGTCATACTATAAATCATGGACAAGAGAAGGAATAATAGGTCCTTTGTCATAAAAAATCTAGAGGTGACTCTGGAACAATTGCCTAAATAGGAGAAGAAGAGTTGGATCAGAAGGAATGGTGAGTCTACTAGTGCTCCCATAAGAGAAAAAAGAAATACCAAAGGTAAAGCACCACATGTTTCCTCAAGTGAGGAAGGTTCACAAGATAGAGTTTCTAGATCAGATGATGGTCACTCTAAAGATAAATTTTATGATACCCCAGAAGCTGTATTTCAAGACAAGGGTTCATTGCCTACAGGTCACAATGAACAAGCTAGAGAGATGGGTTTTGTGATTGATTTAGATCTTGATGAGGATAACTTCAGAAGAGAACCCATGAGACTAAGGCAAGTCCATTTCCCATATCAAAATCTCATTGATATGTATGTGTCATCAAGTTCTGATGACATTATGATAGACCTGGATGATTTAAATGCACTTAGGTTGTAGTTGGTAGAGTAGGATGCCATAAATAAGAGGTTACAAGAGGAGAGAGAGGGTTAAAAGGTGAATTCTCTAATAGAAAGATAGTCTCTCTTTAGAAAGTTTAATGAAATGAAGCAGAGAAACAAGATGCTTGCTGCTACTCCTAGGGTGTTGTAGCATGATGTCTTTGGTGATCGTGAAGCTCTAAGAAGTGAGTAGGAATGCTTGTTGCAAGACCATGAGTTTAATGAAGAGGGCCCTATGATCAGATAAGTGAAAAGTTATGCTCCATTTCCTAAGGGTAAGAATGGACATGAGATCACTAGGCCTACTGTAGTTATTAAAGAAAAAGGAAAGCAGAAGATGGTGGGTGTCCAAGCAAGCAAACCAATGACAATACCAAGAATCCCACCACCTAAATCGAATAGGGAGACAGAGATAGAAAGAAAAAGAAGAGAGGATGAAGCTCTTGCTCAAGAGTTGGAAAGAGATGAAGTTGATGCTGCTATTATAGAGAAAAGAAGAAAGACCTAGTTCTTGAAGGCTTCATCAGCTAATGTTCATGGCCCTTTTGCTACTGAACTAGGTATGCTCTCTATGAACACTACTATTCCACTTAGCAATGCTACTACTATTAATCTAATTCCTAATGTATCTACCAAATCATTTGTTGATCCTAATAGATAGTCAAATGTGCAAGTGGGTGGGAATGTAGATAAAAATAATAATTCTAGTGGGAACACTAGTTTAGGATTTCAAAGAAGACTTATGCAATTAGAATGCTATATGTAAATTAGTTTTGATGGGATACCAGGCTACCCAAATGCTTTTCCAAATGATATAAGAGATAAGGTACCTAAGTTTTCTGGTAATAATGCTATTAGTTGTGAGGAGCATCTTAGGTTATTTGTTGATATGCTTAATGATTATGAGGTAGAGCATGAGGATGTAGTCATGAAATTATTTGTTCAATCTCTAATGAAGGATGCTAGAGATTGGTTTAAGAAACTTCCTGATATATGTATTGATACTTGGGATTCTTTTGAGAGATGTTTTAAAGAGTAGTATGGTGATAGGCCTAATGCTAGTTTCATGTTGAATGAATTCAATACCATAAGGAAAAATCAGAATGAGTCTACAGCTAAGTTCAACATGAGATTCCAAAAGGGTATGCATAAGCTGTTCCAAGTTATGTGGTTAGATGACAATGTCTATCTGACTACATACTTCAATGCATTTGATGGAAAGATGGGATAATTGTTGAGGGATAAGGAACCAAGAAATCTTAGAGATGCTTTTAGGATTGCCATCAATATTGAGAACAATATGAAGATATTAGGGAAATTGGGTGGGAAAAGAGATGACCCTAAGTTATTTGGGGACAAGAAATAAAAGAAATAAAATGATAGGAATGTTGGAACTAGGAAGAAAGAAGAAGATAAATTGGATAAGGTGCTCAATGCATTGAAGGATTTGAAGGCACCTACAAATAGGAACATCAGTGCTCCTACCAATGAAAGGCCTCATTTAAATAACAATTTCAATAAGTAGAATAGATTGCAGAACTACCCCTACATCACCCAATGGAAGGATGGCAAGCCTATTATCCCTGCTACAAGAGGAAAAAATGACAAAGGTGTCCCCGACCCTCTAAAAAAAGATTCAATAAATGTCATGGAGGACATAACTTGGTGTGTTGCATGCTAGTCCCCTCATTCTACAGAGCATTGTGTGGTTGCACATTCTATGGCAGCAAATCAAGATTGTGGCAATGAGGAGATAGATCAAGAAGAAGATCAAGATAATGTTGGATACAACATGGCTACTTCATTTCTAGGATATGAAGATAATTCTAATTTTGATGAAGAAGTAGATGTAAATGTGAAGAGACACAATCAGGCCCTTTTTCATCAAGAGGTTTTTTCTGATAGTGAAGACATTGATAAGAAGACATGTAACATGAACTCTTTTTCTAACCCAGTAAATTTAAGAAGACCTTCTAGAGAAGAGATGGATAGAATTACTATAGAAATGATTGCCCAAGTGAAAACTAGGGGCATGGTGGCAAGGGATGCAAATGGAAAACCTGCACGAATATTTATAAAGAATACTGACTCTGGAGAGTCTAATGAGAACAAATCAAAAGGTGATCACATGGTGAAATTAAAGAATGTAAAAGGTAAGAATTGTGAGCCTAAGGGAGTTGGAGTTGAAATATTTTCTAGTGAGATTGAGAAGCCAGTTAACATAATGGCTAAGAATGAAAAAATGAGGGTGGCCAATACACCTAATGTATCAGACAAATAAAGAGATACTAAAGTAGTGTAGATTGAGATTCCTTCCTCTGCTCCTATTGATATGTTATCTGTATTGTCCCAAATTATACTTAAGGTTCCATTGTTAGAATTTTTGAGGATCCCTAAACATAAAGACAGAGCTATTGCATGGGTAGATAATGTTCATAACAATGATGTTGCATGCAACAGATCTTAGGCTAAAACTTTGAACGATGTTGCTACTCAGGGAATTGTATCTGAAATTCCTCCTATATATTTAGACAGTTCTATCAATGCTAGCCTTGAAAACATTGATCCATTCTTTTTAAGTGTCCTTGTGAATGGAATGAAATTAAGAAATTGTATGATTGATAGTGGTGCCTCTAATATTGTCATTCCTTTTAAGATTATGGAAAAATTGGTCCTTAAAGTTGATATAGTTCAAGGCAGATGTTGTGCAATGGATTAGAGGGAGGTACTAGTCATTGGGACTATCAATGCAATGCCATATAGGCTGGAAGCATATCTAGAGAAAGAGTTAACAATGAGTGTTTTGGTGGTGGACATCCCTTCTCATTATGGGATGCTACTATCTAGAAGGTGGAGTGCTGCCATGGGTGGAAGTTTATAGTGTGATCTATCCTATGCCACTTTCAAGATTGATGATCAGTTTGTCAAGATTGAGCAAGAACCAAGAGTATGCCACATGATTGAGAGAAGTATTGATAATGAAACTACATGTTTTGTGCATACTGATATTAATGCTTTTAGGGAAGAGACCCCTATACTTGAGAAGGAACCTATTTTGTCACCTATCTCTATTGAGGTAGGTGTTAATTCTATGAAGGGTGATTTGTGGGTAATGTACTTTGATTGTACAAATTGCAAGGATGGAGCAGGAGTAGGTATTTTAATTATTTCTCCTAATGGAAACACCTATAAGTTTTCTTTCACATTGAATTTCTTTTGTACCAAAAATATAGTAGAGTATGAGGCATTGTTGATAGGATTGAGGTTGGCACAAATACATGGTATTAAGTGCTTAAGTGTTGTTGGTGATTCTAAGTTGGTGGTGTCCCAAGTCAAGTCAGTATATGCTTCCAAGAACAAAAGGTTGAAACAACATAGGAATGCAGTGTGGGATTTGATTGAACATTTTGATGCCTTCAATATTGAGTGGAAGGATAGGAGTAACAATAAGATGGCTGACTTTTTAGCCAATATAGCAATCAATCCTAGTGATATTACGTTTACTAGTATCTCTAAAGTTGAAATTCAGGCTAGGCCTAGTATACCAGACAATATTGAAAATTGGTGAGTTTTTGATGATGATAATGATATATTGAAGTTTATGAGTTGTGAGGATTAGTATCATGGTTAGGAATTTGATTGTTTAGCCTTGGTTGAGTCAATAGAAGGAAAAGAGGTTGTCTTTGGCAATGAAGTTATTCAGCTTAGAACTAACAAAGTGCCTAAGGGGCTTGTTGTTTTGGAGACTGTCTTTGATAATTAGGATAGAGTTCAAAAGAATATCAAAAGAGATGATCATGCTGATCTAGAGGAGATAAATCTTGGAGCACATGATGCACCTAAGAAGGTATACATTGGTAGGGACATGTCTCAAAATGTGAGAAAATCTTTGATTGAATTATTGAGAAAATTTAGGAATGTTTTTGCAAGGTCATATAATGACCTAAAGGTTTATAGAGAAGATTTTTTTCAGCATATCATTCCATTGAAGGAATATGCTAAACCTTTCTGGCAAAAACAAAGGCCTATTAATCCCACTTTGGCACCTAAGATGTAAGAAGAATTAATGAAGTTAAGAGATGATGGCATTATCAAGCCTATTAGGCATTCTTGGGTGTCAAATCTTGTTCCTGTTAGAAAGAAGAATGGTGACATCAGGCTTTGTGTGGACTTCAAGATTTTGAACATCAGCTCATTAGAGGATAACTATTGTCTGCCCAATATGGAGGCTATGTTGCAGAGAGTAACCAGATCAGAACTGATGTCTATGATGGATGGTTTCTCTAGTTACAATCAGGTAATTGTCAAAGAATTAGAGTAATTCAAGATAGCTTTCACAACACCTTGGGGGACATATGTTTATGTGAGAATGCCTTTTGGTCTCACAAATGCTGGTGCTACTTTTCAAAGGGCAATCGATGCTGCCTTTTCAGATTTTATAAATGATTTCCTTGTTGTTTATCAAGATGATTTAACTACCTATTCCAAGAGAGAAAAAGACCATTGTATTCATTTAGAGAAAATATTTTTGAGGGCCTTAGAATATGGCATTTCATTAAACCCAAGGAAATGTGCATTTGGTGTCAATGAAGGTAAGTTGCTTGGCCATTTGGTGGGTAAGAAAGCAGTTAGGATTGATCCTAAGAGGGTGGTAGCCATTGATAAAATTTAGAGACCAAAGAATATTAAAGGGATTTAGTATTTCTTTGGTTAGCTAAATTTCTTGAGAAGATTTGTAACAAATTTTGTAGAGGTTACTAGACCTATATCCAAGATGTTGAAGAAAGGATCTGCAATCAATTGGGAGGGTGAGCCTAGTGAGGCTTTCAAAAATATCAAGAAGGCTATCAAAGATGCATCAGTGCTTAAGGCACCTGATTATAGTATCCCAATGCACATCTTTTCTTTTGCATCTTTTCACACTATTGCTACAGTTTTGTTGCAAAAGAACAAGGATGGTTTTCAGCAGCCTATTGCATTCTTCAGTAAATCTTTGCAGGTTGCTGAATTGAAATGTGACATAAATGAGAATCAAGCATATGCACTTGTGAAGGTAGTCAAGGCTTTTAGATGTTACTTGATGGGGGTAGTTATGATTGCTTTTGTGCCAAGTGCAGCTGTGAAGGATATTTTCTCATAGCAAGAGGTGTCTAGAAGAAGATGCAAATGGATCAATAGGATCCAAGAATTCAACATTGATATCCAAATTACTAAATTGGTTAGAGGACAAGGATTGGCAAAACTAATGGCCCAATCCAATCTTGATGCAAATTAGGTAAATCATTCTAAAATTGATTATACATGTGATATGGATGATTGTGTCTGGTATCAAGATATCATCTATTACTTAAGAAACATGAAATGTCCAGCAGACATGAATGATAGTCAGAAGAGGACATTGAAATTACAAGCCATCAAGTATGTAATTGTGAAATGTAAATTGTATAGAAAGGATTTAGATTGCATACTAGTAAAATGTGTGGATGAGAATCAGGCTAACAAGTTGTTAAAGGAAATGCATGAGGGAGTTTGTGGTGGACATTATATGGGTAAAAAAACTACTCATAAAATCTTGAGAGTAGGATTCTAGTGGCCCACAATCTTCAAGGATGAAGAACAGTTGGTAAGGAGGTCTGATGTTTGTCAAAGGTTCTCTGGTAAGCTTAAATTTTTAGGTAACATGCCATTAAGACCAGTAGAAGTATAGAATCCTTTCCAACAATGGGGAATTGATTTCATTGGGGAGATACCAAACAAGTCAAGTGGAGGACACTCATGGATCTTAGTTGCCATTGATTACCTTACTAAGTGGGTAGAAGTTATACCTACAAGAAATTCAACTAGTAAGGTTGTAACTAATTTTCTATTGAATAATATTGTTACAAGGTTTGGTTTTCCTGAGAGAATAGTAAGTGAAAATACCATGTGCTTCAGGTCTACTAAATATAAGGACTTTTGCAAAGGTTTAGGAATTTAGATTTCTAATTCCTCACCTTATCATCCACAAGGAAATGGTCAAGCATAATCTACTAATAAGATTTTAATTAAGATCCTCAGGAGGATTCTTGAAAAGAATAAAAGGGTGTGGAATTCAAAATTGTCATTAGTTGTATGGGTTGATAGCGTAACTATGAAGAGGGCAATTGGTTGTGCACCATTTGATCTAGTATATGGAATACATGCAAGGATGCCTCAAAATAATCTGCTAGAAATATATAAATTTGTTGAATTATATGATGATGACATAGATGATGAGATGTAGTTGAGGATTGAGGATCTCATTAGGCTAGATGAAACTAGAAGAGAATTAGTTGCAAGAAATGCCAAATTATAGTTACAGGTTAAGAATTTGTATGGCAAGAAGATTGTTGACAGGATGTTTGAACCTGGTGATTTGGTGTTAATTTGGAATGCCAAATTGGAGGTGTTGGGAGTTCCCTTTGATCTTCAACTTGTAGATTTATACTTTGATGGATAATTTTAATAACACCTTGAATCTATCACCACTCCAAAGTATACAAGGAAGAGGGCCAATTAACAAGGATAAAAAGAGATCCTCCTACACTTTGAGCCTTAATGCTCAGGAATGTGTACCCTTGATTCACTTCTTCAAAGGAATCACTAAATGTTGTACCAATATACTCTTTACTAACTAATTTAAAGATTTGATCATTTAAATTTGTGTGTGTGATTGAAAATGATGGACTACCTCCAAGGAATAGATCAGTGCCTTAACCAGGGCATAGAGTCACCTAATAGCATACATCAACCGAAGACCCTAACTAAAACACACTTGAATTTAGGATAAGTGCTTTGCCTATTATCCCTCTCACTCACATACCAAGACATCAAATTCTCATCAAGCCGTGAACTCACTAAAATTACCTAAAAGACTTTAATGCTAACTTTGTTAGGAACTCAAAGATAATCTCAAAAATACTCTTTGTTTACCATATACTAACCCACTTTGTGAAGTTAACATATATGAGCTCAAGAAAAAAACAAAAAGACATACACCACTATGGGATTGGAATTCAACTATATTCTCATTAAGACTTGTAGAATCAATACACTATCAGACAAAAAAATGCCAAAGAAATAGACCCAAAACCCAGGCTCTCCTTACTCAGTATAATACCATAAAAAACAACCAGGGACCAAATAAAGTTTTGGAACCCACACTTAAGTCAAAAAATGTACAATAAATACCCCCTAGGCATCTTGGAAACCCAAAATAGGTTGCAACAAGCTATAGATGACTAGGGTTAGGGTTTCACCCACTAAACCCATTAGAAATGGTCACAAATTTATTACAGGGGAAGAAGCCCAGGACACCAGGAGAAAGAAAATCTCAGAGTGATCCACAATCATGAGAAATCTCATAGAGAAGGTATTGAATACCACAAAAACATCCAAAATGTCAACCTTTTCAGTCACCTACAACATGTCTCAAGCACAAAACCACATGGTACAGACCCTTTTAGACAATCATGGAACAACCTGGACCACACCGCAACAGCAAGTGCCACCAAACCAATCAAAATTAGCTATGAAAACCATAAATTCTAGTACCTCCTGTCATTGAGAAACCCTCAAAAATTCAAATTTGAAAAATGAATGTCACATTCATGGTTCCTACAACATATCGATGGTCATAATTCAAATATGGGCCAACTTTAAGTTGCAGCCATTAGATCTCTCTATTTCATGATCTCTTATGATCTTAACTCAACCAGACACCTCAGGTTTACTTCAAGTAAACATGCGAGAAGGAAATCTCTTATTCACGGAATGGAATATTAACTCACTACTTAACCCCACGAATAGGTGACCAAAGGAAATCTAACCTATCCCAATTACATTTGGTGAATTGGTGACAAAATATTTTTGCCAATTCGCAGAACATTTTAAGTCACTGCTAAAAAATCTAGAGATATGAGCTCAAGAACAAAACAAAAAGACATACACCACTATGGGATTGGAATTCAATTATATTCTCATTAAGACTTGCAGAATCAATACATTATCAAACAACAAAATACCAAAGAAACAGACCCAAAATCCAAGCTCTCCGTACTCAGTATAATACCATCAACAACAACCAGGGACCAAAGAAAGTTTTGGAACCCACACTAAGTCAAAAACTCTACAATAAATACCCCTTAGTCATCTTGGAATCCCAAAAAAGGTTGCAAAAAGCTACAGATGACTAGGGTTAGGGTTTCACCCACTAAACCCATTAGAAATGGTCACAAATTTATTACAGGGGAAGAAACCTAGGAAACCAAGAAAAAGAAAATCTTAGAGTGATCCACAATCATGAGAAATCGCATAGAAAAGGTACTGAATACCACAAAAAAATCCAAAATGTCAACCCTGTGAGTCACCTACAACACACCTTGAGCATAAAACCATATGGTACAAACCCCTATAGACAATCATGGAACACCCTAGACCACACTGTAACATCAAGTGCCACCAAACCAATCAAAATCACCTATTAAAACCATAAATTCCAGCACTTCCTATCACTGAGAAACCCTCAAAAATTCAAATTTGAAAAACAATTGTCACATTCATGACGCCTACAACATATCGGCAGTCATAATTCAAATTTGGGCCAACTTTAAGTCGTAGCCATTAAATCTCTCTATTTCATGGAATGGAATATTAACTTACCACTTAACCCTATGAATAGGCGACCAAAGGAACTCTAACCTATCCTAGTTACATTTGGTGAGCTAGTGACAAAAGGCTTTCCCTAGTTCGTAGAACATTTTAAGTCATCGCTAAAAAATCTAGTGATCACGTGACCTTCCTTCGTAGAATCACCAATCATTTTGGAACACCCCCATTTTATTATGTGAATGAACAAACCCATTGAATTTTGTCAGGCTACTAACCTAATTTATCTAGACCGCTAAGACCTTAGACCCCACTTAGGCCCACTTTATGCCACTTGTCATTACCTCATTTGTGGCTCATCCTCGGTCACACTAACACAGGACCCACTTTTTGTAAGCCTTATAATTAGATGACAGGGGTAAGATCTCATAGCTCTGACAAAACTCATGAGAACTTACACTGACCGTAGATCATGTCCTCATCACTGATCTCTCTGACAATGATCCCACCATGCTGCATCATCTACATCAACCAATAAAATTTGAACAATCTTGTACCACCTAGCGAATGACCCCACTAAGAACATTAAGCCACCTGGAAGATCGGACGGCTGGCACAAGATATGAAGGGCTTTGAAGATTCTATGCACTTACACACCAACCGTCGATCTTGAATCCTCTGATTGAGATACTGGGCCCACCTAACAACACATCTAGCTCACACAAGGTGGACCAATCACAGTAGAACAAATCGGCATATCTAGCAGATGGACCCACCAAAAGAAAAGGTTACATCACACAAAAGAATCAATGGTTGTCTCAAAAGTGCATAGTTCTGACACATCTCATGAGAATAAGTGCCCACTGTTAGATTGAGATGGTGTCAGAGCTGGGCCCAAGAAAGAAATGAAGGCCAAAACATAAGAAATATTAAACAGCATGACTTAAAAAAAAATAATTTCATCAGGGTTAGAAACCTAGGAAATATTAAAGGGGGCCGATAACTCCTTAGTCGCATGATCGCATAACATGAAAAAGGTTCATGCAATCATGTGACAAAGGGATAAAAAATTAGCACATGTGAATAAGGACTTTATGTGGCCTAAATAAAGTAACATGAAATTAGAACAAGGTCAGGGTTTAACAAATGGTTGTTCATGCAACGACTACATTTTTGAACTTTGAACCAAGGGTTTATGTCAGGGACACAAAAATGACTGCAGGGACCAGAAGAAAAGGGCTAGAGCTATGAAATTTTTTTAGAGTGCTAGTAGGAGGATAAAGGAAAACATGGTAAGTTTGATCCCATCTAGCTATGGCCATATGTAATTCATGAGAAATGGGGCCAAGATTGATATATTGTGAAAGAACTGAATGGTGATATTCAGGAATTGCTAGTTCATGGACAATTCTTGAAGAAATACTTCAATTAAAGGTATTTTATTTCCATGAATAGTGGTTAGGTTTGTATATGTTGTAAATTCTATAAATAAGTTTCTTGCCCCTATCCTATTTTGTCCTAGTCTTTAGGGTTTTGGACCTGTTGCTCTCTGTTGTTAGTTTTTCTTGTGGGATGGTCTACTTTAACAAGTGATTCTAAGTCCTTGCTATTCCTACAAGAGGAATACATCCCCAGATAGAGCCACTATTAGCACCTTAAAAAAATTTCATGGCTCTAGCCCTTTTCTCCTGGTCTCTGCAGTTCTTTTAGGTCTCTGGCATAAGGCCTTAGTTCAAATTTGTGAAAAATTGGCCGTTGTATGAGAAATCCTTTGAAAAACCCTAGCCCTATTCTATTTTTGTGTTACCTTTTTGGGTCAATTAAAGTCCTAAAATGCACGTGCTTTATGTTTTTGGTCAGCCCCCATTTAAATTCTTCCTAAGTTTTACCCCCAGTGGCCTTTATTGTTTCCTATGGTCCTCAGTGCCTAAATTTTTACTAAAAAACCTAAGTCCTATGCTTTAATTTTTCTTATGTTTTGGCTTAGTATTTTCCTAGGCCCAGCTCTGACACCATCTTGATCCAACAGTTTTTGTGAAAGCGCAAGGGTTTTGTCAGAGGCTTGTGCTTTTGCGATAGCCATTGATCTTTTTCCATGACATAGCTTTTCTAAGTGGGTGAGTCCACTGTGAGAGGATGTTGAATTGGGAGCTTTTTATTAGTCGAGGGTGGTGAGTTGGATATAACATGTCAAGCAGGCCTGGTATCTCAATCAGAAGATTCATGATTGGATGGATAGTGTGTAAGTGCATAGAATCTTTTGAGCTTTTCAGATTTTGCACCGTCCGTCCGATCTTCTAGGTGGTATAATGTTCTTGGTGGGTCCTAATTGCCATGTAAGCATAGTAGGTAGGATCTTATTGGTCCACAAGGTAATGACTTTGTGTTTGTTAGTGGGACTTGGTTTCTGGATGCGTCAGAGGGTCCTAATGTTTTGAGTAAATCAACGATTGGCATAAGTTCTTATGAGATTTGTCAGAGGTTTAAGATCTTGCACCGACCGTTGATTTCATATCCTATTAGAGGGTTGTTAGGGCAAGGTAAGATTCTTCATCCGATGGTTGTCTCATGATCTGAAGGAATCTTGGAGGGCTATGCAAAGATGAGACAACTATCAATCTTCTTGATGTGGGCCCAGTAAAATTTCCTTAGTCTTTTGGCGGTTTGGATAAAGTTTCGGTGGTCCGACAAATTTCAAGGGTTTTGACTCATTCCCAGGGAAAAGTGGCACTGTTCAAAATCATTTGGCAGTTTAGTGAAGGAAGGTCATGCAATTGCTAAAAATTCTAGTAGTGACTTAAGGTATTCTACGAACTGGAAAAAAGACCTTTAGTCGTCAGTTCACTAAATAAGGGACCAAGGTTAAATGTTTTCCTTTAGTTGCCAGTTCATGGAGTTAAGTGGTGAGTTAAATTTTTCATCTCACGAATAAAGAAAATCCTTGTCACATGGTCACTAGGAGTAAACCCGAGGTATCTAGTTGGGTTAAAGACATAAAGACCATGAAAAGGGAAGATCTGACGGTCAGGACTTAAATTTGACCTAATTTCAAATGTTGAGCACTGATTTGCTGCTGGCGCTAGGAAATGACCGTTCTTTTTCAAATTGAAATTTGCAGAGGGTTTCCAGCAACATAAAGGACTGATTTTAATTACTTTTGAGGCTGGATTTGATTTTTTTGGTGGCATCAATGGTTGCAGTGTGGTCTAGGGTGCTCCATGATCATTTGCAGGGGTCTGTACCCTATGGTTTTGTGCTTGAGGTGTGTTTGCAGGTGGCCAATTTGACTGGTTTTCATGGCATTTCCATGCTATTTTGTATTGTTCTCGTAGATTTTGATGATTGCAAATCTATTTGAGATTCATTTTCTCCAGGTTGCTTGTGTTTCTTCCCCTGCAATAACTTTTGATGTAATTTTTTATTGGTTGGGTAGTTGAAACCCTAACCCTAGTCATCCGTAGCTTGTTGCATCCTCTTTGAGGATTCCAAGATGACTAGGGAGTATATATTTTAGCATTTTTTACTTAGTAAGGGTTCCAAAACTTTCTTTTTGGTTCCTGGTTATTGATGGTATTATACTAAACAAGAGGAGCTTGGATTTGGTGTCTTGTTCCTAGCATCTATTTTCTTGGTAATGTATTGATTCTAAGAGTTAATGAGAATACACTTGAATTCCTATCTCAAAATTTTGATTGTCTTCTCGTTCTGATTGTGGATTCATATATGTTAAGGTCACAAAGTGGATTAGCATATGGTAAACAAAGAGTATTGTGAGATCAGCTTGGAGTTTCTAACAAATTTAGGATTAAATCCTTTAGGGCGATTTCAGTGAGTTCATTGTTAGATTGGAATTTGATGATCATGTTTGGGAGTGAGCGGAGTAATAGGAAAAGCACTTACTCTGAGTTCATATGTGTTTGAGTTAAGGTTTTAGTTGATATATGTTATCAAGTGACTCTTTTCCCTGGGTTAAGGCATTGATCTATTCTTTGGAAGTAGTCTGTCATCATCAATCACACACACATTCAAATGATAAAATCTTTCAATCAGTTAGTAAAGGATATAGTTGTATAATATTTTGGATTCCTTTGAAGAAGTGAATCAAGGGTACACCGGACTAAGCATTGAGGCTCAAAGTGTAGGAGGATCTCATTGTTGATCCTTGTTAATTGGCCCTCTTCCTTGTAGACTTTAGAGTGGTGATAGAATCAAAGTTAAATTAAAGTTATCCATCAAAGTATAAATCTACAAGTTGAAGATCAAAGGGAAATCCAAACAACTTGTGTAACCTCAGACCTTGCAATCATGTTCACATCACTGTCAACATGTCTTCAACTTCTACTAAACTTCACATGATTAGATTCAATACCGATTAGGAGATATCATTGAATTTCCACAAACTGCTACTCTGGAATAGTGCCTGAATATTGCTTCCATTGAAATACTGATAACTTCCATGAATAAATGAATTTCCATACTTGCTCTTAGCCATGATCTTTTAGAACATCATAGAGTAATTCCTCAACTTTACATAGCTTGATCTTCAATATCCCATGCGCGCTAACTCAAACACTATCTGCTTCTCTGCTAATCTTTAGTAGATCATTGTGTTGACATCAATGACAATCACAATCATGAATGCAACAAAAAATGCTATAGAATGGATACAAATACTCACCCATAGGATATATTTAGCTTTCATTCCTAACATCAGCTTCAATGAATCCAATTCTAGTCATGTCTCCTTTAGATTTATGTCTTTCTCTTTGCTCATCAATCTTATCACTACTCATGTATAACTTGTTAATGTGTAATTTGAATTGAGTGAGTTCACCTTTAATGAATTGATTTTATTTCTCCAATTCTTTAAATTTATCCTTGTAGTGATCAAGTTCATTCTTCAATTGTCCTATCTGCACATTTTCTTCCTTAAGTGTCTCTCCTACTTTTTTTCTTGCATTCTTTTCTTGTTCAATCTCTTTAGCCATGTGAACATTGATTTGTTCTTTTTCTTTCTCTAGCTTTTTTACTTTGTCTCGTGTATCATTGTCGAAATCTCCTTTGATCTTCTCCATAAGGTCTTGTCTTTGATTTTTTTAAATCTCAAGTTGTTCCTTTAGTTTTTCGATGAAACCTTCTTCTCTTCTTAGTTTGAATCTCAATTTTCCATTCCCAACCTTTTCTTGGTCTAGGTCATCAGGTCTCACTTCAAATTTCTCTTGCAAGTTTTTCAAATCCATTTTGATCTCCCTTAAGCTCTTAGGCTTTCTCTTCAAGGGTCTAGAGATCTAATGCCAATTGTTAAGATTAGGTAATACTGAGAGGGGGGTGAACCAATATTACATCACTTTAATTTAAACTTTAAGAAATTGAAAATAAACCATAACAATGCTGAAATGAAAAGAAAAAAAATGCACAACACATTACTTGTGACACCATGATTTGTTTTCGAGGAAACCATAGCCAAGGGAAAACCATGATGGGGTTGGTACCCACAACTATGAACTAAACTATTATATCCCTCTTAGGAGATCTATCCCTATTAGGAGCTGATTATTACATAGTAGATGTCCTTGTTAGAGGAATACAAAACCCTATTAGGGGTATACAAAAACACCCTATTAAAGGTGGTGTGAAAACTTCTCTTACAATCAAAAAACTGATACAAAGTATTTTCCAAAAGTGAACAATACAAGCACTTTCTATGCTTACATAGTTCCAGTTATAGCTCTATCAAATACTAATCTCGTATCTTCTCTCTAATCTCATATTTGCATCCTTTCTTCATCACCACAATCACACTTGTCATAATTATCACTTCCACAAAAGCACTATATACTTATACAAAAATTGCCATCCAGTCGACTCCCAAATACACTTACAAAACATAATAAATACTTATGAAAATGTCAATCGTAGAGTCAGCGATCATATAATATAAAAGATTTGGTAATATAAATCTTTAATCTGACATAGCACATTACCATGCCAACTTACCTTTCCTTAATCATCACAACTACTCATAAGCCCTGATTAACTAATTCTTTATCTTTGCATACCTTCCAAACACTATATCTCACTAATCTCCCAACCAAAAATCATGCAACCTTAACTGAAGGTCATACGCATACCAAAATGCCTACTACTAACTTTGGAAGCCATAATACTTCATACATTTCCATCATTGACCAAAACTATAATATTGTACCCTATTATCCTGATTTTGGACTTAGTCATTTTCATGACTGTGACTCCAGTACCAAAGCTCTATCCATCTGATCATTTCAGCATAACTGTTGTCATAAATGAAAACCCTCATGTGATCCCTAGTGTTCCAAAACATCACTTTCCAACACCTCTTATAAGACCTTACCCTATTACTAGAATAATATTAGATTAGTACAAGTCATTGTTAGAGAAAATACCCTATCAGGAGTCTATAACCCTATTAGGGTTGAATACAAACTAGAGCTCACTACTCTTACAAAGGACTCACTGTCCAATATTACACAACTATCTTGTAACAAAAAAAATTAACTAAAACAACATCTCCTATGCCAAAGTAGTTCCACTAATATCTCACAACATCCTCTACATTATTATGACATCCCAATCCATGCAAAACCACATTCACAACTTCTCATCTCAAAGCATATATACGCAATCTCATAATCTTTATAGTCAGCTCACAAATACATCACAAAACGTGTCTAACACATTCATATATAAAATACATATTCAATGATCATATATCAAAAAGATAGGGTAGGACCAAAACCAAATCCAAAGTAACACTCCTGGAATCCACATGTTACTCCCTTAAACATTATAACCTCTTGTCTTCCATGTTATACTACTATACCATCTTTGGGTAACCACATCAAGCTATAAATGTCTCTAGTCAACAAAAAAATAAAAGAAACCTTAATTGAAGGTCTAATACATCCCATAATACATTCCTATTAGATTGCATGACTTGATTTTTCACATATCATTCTCACCAGGCAAAAATGTCCAATTGTACCTTGTTAACTGCTTCCTGAACTTAGTTATTTTTCAAATACAAACATCCAGAACTAAACAGAACTTCAAGTGATCATGCCAATGAGTAATGTTTCCATAAATGAAAAACTTTATGCTATAATCATGGCCACTTGCCAACAATCTCCCCCTTATTAAAAAAATACTAAGTGTCAAATCCCAAACTACTGACTATATCTCTTATATATTTATCTTCATTTAATTTTCTATGATCTCCATTTACTGCAAATATTTTCTTCATAATGTCTAATTATTCATGCAAACCCTCATTTATGTTTCTCTTCCTTATAATTCTTATATACTGATGAATCTCCTCCTTAGGCCATGGCAATCAAAATCTAAACCTTCTGCATATTTCCTTTAACATCTTTTTACATACAACAATCTATTAATTTTGGATCTAGACAATCAAGCTTTTTTACACACCTATGTTCAATCTTTTTTTTAATAGTGATTGTGATATCCTTTTGGTTTCCATGTCCTTTGTAATTTAATTCAATCAGGAGATGAAACCCTTCAATATATACTCTTTTACCACTATGTAGTGGGCAAAGACAAAACAAAGGAAAACAATGTGCTATAGTACACAAAGAAATTGATTTTTTGTTGCCACATTCAATGATTATATATTTACATCTTTTAATAGAGGTCATTGGAATTTTCTAGAGCCAAGTAGAAACATCTAGAAGGAGAATGAGGTGGTTGGAGGAATTAGTGAAGTGTGTGGATTTGGTAGAAATTAATGTATACCAAGATTTAGAGCATGAAAAAGAAATATTTTTTCCACCCTTTATGGTCTAATATTAGTAATATCTCAAAGCACTAAATGAGATGCCTTTATGTAAGGATTTTGACCTTCGATTGATATTATTGAATTTTAATCTTATAACCCACGTATCAAGTGTAGAATTAATGAATTCAGAAATAAGACAAGAAATACAAAATAAACAAAATAAACAGAGCAGATTGCAAAAGAACACAGAACACACTATTTATCATCGTTCACCACAATAGTGGCTACATCCACATTGAGAGTAGAAGAATTGTATTAATCTCCAAATCAGAATGTTTACAAATGAGAGACAAAGACTTATTTATAAGCTCATATTGAGCAGCTGAAAAGACAAGGCTTCAATAGACAAAAGTCTCTTGGCCTTCCAATCCCAACAAAATCCCACCAGAAGTCAATGGATAATTCAATTGATCAGGAATTCCCATGGTCTACATGCTAACCTACTTTAGCTTAACAAGTCTAAGAGAAGTTCTTGCACATTCGAACTTCTCTTTGGTTACAACTTTTGTGAATATATCTACCGGATTGATTTTAGTATCAATCTTTTCAACCTTGGACTTGCCCTCTTCAACCATGTGGTGAACAAAGTGAGCATGGATGTCAATGTGTTTTGAATGTCAGTGAGAGGTATGATTATGAGCCATAAATATGGCACTATGACTATCACTAAAAACAACATAATCATTTTGTTGATACTTCATTTCACCAAGTAATCACTACAACCAGATCATTTCCCGAGCACCTTTGGAAAGTGTCAAATACTTAGCTTCCATAGAAGAAAGAGCAATAGAATGTTGCAGCCTTGAGGCCCAACTAATAGTAGCTCCAATGAAAATGAATGTGTAACTGGTAGTAGATCTACGCTTATCCAAATCTCTGGCAAGATCTAAATCCATGAATCCCCGTAACTGTTCATGATTGTTACAAAAACCTAAGACCAAATCTGAAGTGACTTTTAGATATCTTAATATCCATTTGACGGCCTCCCAATGAGTCTTCCCAGGATTGCTCATGAATCTACTCACAACTCCCACCACATGAGCAATGTCGGGATGTGTTGAAACCATAGCATACATAATGCTACCAACTATAGATTTGTAAGGGATGTGCTCCATATATTCCTTACCCTCTTGTGGTTGTGGACACAAATGAGCTGATAATTGAAAAAGGCAAAGAAAGTGGAGAAGAAACACTATGCACATCAACCATACCAAATCTTTGAATTAATTTTTCAATGTATTCTTTTTGTGGCAATGTAATTACTTTCTTCTTCCTATCCCAAGTGATAGTCATACCAAGAATCTTCTTGGCTCCCCCTAAATCCTTCATAGAAAATGTGCTTGCCAATTTAGTTTTTAGCTCACTAACAATTTTAGAGCTTGTGCCTGCTACTAACATGTCATCAACATAGAGAAGAAGAATAACAAATTCACCATTTAGGACTGTCTTGTAGTAAATGCATGGATCAAATTCACATCTGATAAAGTTATTTTCAAGCATGAAGGAGTCAAACTTGACATACCACTATCTCGGGGCTTGCTTGAGCCCGTACAAACTATGCTTGAGCTGGCAATAGAGATGTTCCTGTCCCTTTTTCACAAAACCTTTAGGTTGATGCATATACAACTCCTCATTTATATCTCCATGTAAAACATTTTCTTAACATCTAAGTATTCCAATTCAAGATCCCAAATGGCTGCTAATTGCAATATTGTTTGGATGGAAGTCATCTTCACAACTCGAGAAAATATTTTAGCAAAATCACTCCCATGTTTCTGAGTATATCATTTTACTACCAACCAAGCTTTCAATTGTTTTTGACCTCCTCCTCCATCTTTCAATTTATAGACCCACTTGTTCTTGAGTGGTTTTTGATTTGGTGGAAGAGAGACATAATCCCAGGTGTTGTTTGCTTCGAGCAAACTCATTTCATCTATCATAGAAACAAACCAATTGTTCTTGTCACTACTTATACATGCCTCTTTATAATTTGTACGTTCAATTTTATTAGAAATTAATAGTTCTGGCTCTGCCTCTTCAGCAAATAATAGCTGATAATCAAAGAATTTTACTGGAATTTTCCTTCGTCTTGAGGATCTTCTCAATTCAGGATGATCTGGTTCACGAGAATAAATTCTCTGCAATTGATTATCATTATTTTCTCCAAGTGAAGGATCTCTAAGAGTAACTATTCTATTGGAATTTGATTTGGTGAATAATTCATGAGGACTGCCCTTGGAGATGGGAAAAGAGCATGTCCTCTGTATGCCCAAACTGTTTCAGCATGCTTGTCATGTTAAGACTCCCCCATTATGAGTATTATCCATGTCAAGGAGATGTTGGAGACTTTCGTGAGTGTCTTCTCCCCTGTCGTGACTACTTTCTCTCATATCATGGCAACCAAAAGAGATATCCCTACTGTGGCTAGTCTCATGAGGATATCCTCTATCATGACTCATGTTCTTGCAGGCATAGCCCTACCTAGCATGATTTCCAGTGGAGTCCCTACCATGAGTTTGTAGAGGATATTCAAAGCTATCATGTGTTTCATGAAGCCTTCTGTGTGCATTAATATCCTTGCCATGAGTTGGTAGTGGATCTCCAAAACTTCCATGTGATGTTTGATCCCTCCTATGAGGTATTAGATGACTGTCATGGGAGCCTTTCTTGTTACTGAGAGTGTCTTAAGGACTGTCATGAGTGTGCATCCATTTTGTCTTGTGTGAATGCCAGGATCCTCAAACCTATCATGACTTAGGGGAGTAATGTCCCTATTGGTAGTGTGTGGAGATAAAAAATTTCCATGAAGAATCTAAAGACTATCATGCTGGAGATTCCATGTAATATATTATGCCTTTTGTGGGTTCTTCCATCCCTTTCGTGAGATAGCAGTGGACTACCATGTGTTATTTCATCACAACCATGAGTTTCTTGAGGACTACCATGAGGGTTGTGCTAGGAAATGTTATGAGGAGGGGGAGGGAAGAGCATGGCCTCTCCCCTATTTTTTGAAAAGCTTTGACTATCATCAATCAAATTTCTTTGTTCTCCATTAAATAGATTATGTGTGTAATCATCCTCACTTGACGAGGATTGAGAAGGAGGAATTAGATCAGAGGTTGGAGTCTCTTGAAGGGAACTTCTTCCCTGATGAGTAGAGATAATACCATTTGAAGGTATTTTGAAAGAAATGTAATTCTTTTTAGACTTATCAATGTCTTTGAGAGCTGGAAATTTTTGCTCATTAAAAATGACATCATGACTGTGAATGATTCGCTCTTCAACTGGATCCCAAATTTTGTAACCAAACTGATCTTCACCATAGCCAATGAATATTCCCTTTTTTTATTTGAAATCTAGCTTTTTCCTTCTTTATTTTGGGACATGTACATGAGCTTCACACCCAAAAAATTTGAGGTGTGAGTATGAAATCCTTTTTCCTAGTCATTCCTCTTTCAGAATGCCAAACTCTAGATGAGATGAAGGAGTCCTATTAATTAAATAGACTATTATATTGCAGGCTTCCACCCTAAATTCTTTTCCCAAACCAACATTGGAAAGTATACATCGTGCTTTCTCAAGAATGGTTCTATTTAACTGTTCTGTTGCCCCATTTTCTTGAGGTGAATAAGGAACAACCTTAATTCATCTTATACCATGATCTACACAAAAATTATCAAACTCCAATGAACAAAATTCACCTCCATTATCCATTTTCAAACACTTAATTTTATGACCACTCTGATTTTCCACAAGAGCTTTAAAAATTTTGAACTTAGAGAATACCTCATATTTTCTAGAAAGCATATAAACCCATACCTTTCGGGTGCTATCATCAAGAAAAGTGACAAAATATTGTTCCTTCATAGGTCCAAAGACATCTAAATGCACTAACTCCAAAGGTGTTGTCCTTTTGTCATGTCTATCCTTCAAGAAACTGACTCGGTTTTGTTTCCCATGAAGACAATGCTCACAAAACTCTAAATTTGTAGATTTAAGACTCGGTAGTTGATCACGATTCAGCATTACCTCAAGGCCTTTCTTGCTCATATAGCCTAGCCTTTGATACTAAAGTGCAACATCATTGTCCACAAGTGTCAAAGAAGCTCCCACCTTATCAATAGGTTTCAAAATATAGAGACTACCAATTTTTTCTCCTTTAGCAATAGCCAATGAACCTTTGACTATTTTCCATGTATCTGTGATTCAGTTTTAAATCTTTGGGTGTATAATTGGCTAACAGAAATTAGATTCCTCTTTAATTGAGGAACATGTCTAACATCTAAATGAGAAGTAATTTTTCTCCACCTTCAAGATGCAAGACAACATCTCCTTTCCCAATTATTTTACATGCTTTATTATCACCCAAATATACCTCTCTGAATTCTCCTTCTTGATAATTTGTAAATGCATTCATGAGAGAGGAAGCATGAAAGGAAGCTCCAGAATCAATTACCCACGAATCAGCTTTTGTATCACTTGTAGATAAAATTAGGATACTTGGATCCTTCTCATGATTTATGTTTTCTTGACTATCCAATACTTGTTCTTGTGCCTTCTTAAATTTCATACAATCCTTCTTAACATGCCCAACCTTCCCACAAAACCAACAACCATTTTGTCTCCCTCTTGACAACGATCTTCTTGCATATTGGGACCTCCGATTGTTATTAAATATTCCTCTATATTGGCTTCTTCCTCTATTTTTAGTGCTCACCATTGTGAGAGTATTACTGGAAGAGGACTCATCAATCTTTCTCCTCAAATCTTCAGAGAGTAGGGTGGCTAAAAATTCATAAAAAACTAGCTTCTTGGTAGTTGATGCTGAAGTGCTTATGGCTATCACAAGTCCATCCCAGCTATTAGAAAGAGAACATAGCAATAGAACAGCCTTATTCTCATCATCTTGTGTCATGCCAACTAAATTTTCTTGGCTGATCAAGGTGTTAAATTCATTGAGATGATTTGTCATAACTTCACCTTCCCTCATCTTAAGTTTTTATAATTTCTTCATGATGAAGACTTTGTTCACAATAGATGCTTGTGCATATGTTGAAACCAATTTATCCCATACATCTTTGGCTATAGTTTTGTCTGAAACATTATACAATACATTATAACCTAATGCAAGAAAGATTGTCGCCATGGCTTTCTCATTAAGCTTTTCCCAATTTTCATTTGACATGGTTGTGGGTTTCTTTTGTTTTCCTTCAAGTGCTAGCGAAAGCTCTTTGTTAACTAACAAAGACTTTATTTGAATCTTTCATCTCCCATAGTTCTTCCCAAAAAAATTTTGAACTCTTATATCTTCCATAATTCTGAAACTGAAATCTCAACCAGTGATTAACCTCGCTCTGATACCAATTGTAGAATTAACGAATTCAGAAATACGACCAAAAATATAGAATAAAAAAAAAATAGAGTAGATTGCAAAAGAACACATAACACACTATTTATCATGGTTCACCACAATAGTGGCTACGTCCACACTGAGAGAAGAAGAATTGTATTAATCTCCAAATCAGAATGTTTACAAATGAGAGACAAAGACTTATTTATAAGCTCATACTGAGCAACTAAAAAGACAAGGCTACAATAGACAAAAGTCTGTTGGCCTTCCAATCCCAACATAAAGGAAGATCTTGTTTGTGGACTCATATTTTTTTCCATGTGCCAGAGTCATCTAGAGTCAATAGATTACACTTGTATTGACTTGTATATTCAAGGTGGTGTGTATCTCATGGATAGCATATAAGGAAAATTAGTCCCCTCTGACTGGCTTCTTCTATAAATCTTGTAGTCTCATTCACTTCTCATTGTTTTATCTATGGATTGTTTGATGTTCATTTGATTTGGATTGTAGATAAGCGTATTCTATTAGTATCAACATCTATCTCATTTTAGATAGAAGAAATCATTCTACTGAGGATGGTGTTTGATGGATTGGTGCAAAACAAATCAAAGTGTGATGGGAGTGTGTTGGAGGTATACTCTCTTTTGGGAAACTATGCTGAAGCATTGGAAATTCCAGTAGCAGAAATATTTTTAGGGTGGTCAATTTTGAATTCAAGTTGGTACAGGAATTTTCATGTTATATTGATCTATTTATGAATGGTATGGTGTATTTATATGTTGCAATACATTCCAATAGATAGGGGAGAGGGACCAATAGTTGTGCGGGGTCCAATAGTCATGCGGTCATTACTGAATATATTGTCCATTCTTACACCATATTTTTACTATATATTGTGATTATATAATCCAAATGTAAATTAAAAAAATTCCAAATGTTGATAAAAAAGGACCAATACTTGAACACATGAGAACCTATAAATGTTATATTAAAATAACATAAAAAAGTGAAATAGATAACATTTTGTTTCAAATAATATATGATAGCTATCTATCATATGTGTGTCAATTAAAAAATAATATGCCCACTTGATAAACTAAGATGCCCACTTAAACAAGTATTGTTATCTTAGTGCACAAATACTATTCTTATGTGTACAACTATTGGGGTAGCAATGTATATGGATTAGAATATTTCATATTAATAATTGGTTTTATCACAAATATAAAAGGTGAACACAACCAAAATGTCTTATATTTTCCCATGAAATGTGTGAGATTGTCAAAAAAATTTAGTGTTCAACTATTGGTCCCTTTCTGTTCGATATAGGTTGTATTTTATATAATAATGTGTTATTTTTATAACAACAAATATTTTTTTTGTGTTGAAGCATTAGTCCTTTTGTGTTGGATTTAAAAGTTAGATATAACAAATATTTATGATTACTAATAGGTATATGGTCCATTTAAGTTATATATATGTCATATTTTGTTTAGAAATACAATCACCCACTAATAACAAATGATATTTTTAAATTCAACTACTAGAGATTTTTAGATTAAGTTTTGGTCGAATCTTTAAAAAACCAATTTTTGTACATGTTTAACTAGGTGTGCTATTTTAACAAGTTATGTGATGAGCCATGCCTTCAAACCTGAATTATAGGTAGTTAAGTGTCCATTTTACATTTCTAAAAAAAATTGAAGGTCTTACGATATTCCATGCAACGACTAGATGTTCACAAAGTTAGCCCTCATGACTATTGGTCCCTCTCCCCTAGAGGAATCATATTGGGCCAATAATCGAGCCATGGTATGGAGGATTAAAACCCTTACATTATTAGCAAGAAAAGAAACACTATTATAATTAATTTTGTTAATGAAACATTGAATTCCAATTATTGTTCATATTCAATGGAAACCTTTGTTGAATGGAAATCTATGCAGGAAATCTATGTAGGAAGTAAATCAATGTACATTTGTAGATGATGGTAATTGCACTCATATGAATGTAAGTTGAAGTGTTGAATTTGTGTAATGATTAGTTTCTTGAATAACTAGTATATAGGAATTTATATAAGTAGATTAAGACTAGTTTTCTCTAAAGAAAGTAAATATGCAAATCTAGATATCAAATTTTTAAAAAATGGTATGCATGTTATTGAATTTGATATGTGGACTTAGTGCTCCATGGTAAGAGTTATGGTTGTAGGTCTAGGTAGTTAATCTTGTAACATACTTGTTTTTTGGATGATATTCAAAATTTTAGGATTATATTTAAGCCTATGTATATTGAATGAGAATGTTTTTGATAGAAAAAAGAAGCAAGAGAGTGCTGGCCCAAGGTACAAAGGGACTAGAGGTGCATTAACAACATATTAATGGATGAGAATGTTGTAAATATAAATTGTAGAAGGTTTGGAGCTTATACTTGCAGAAAATTTTAGAATTCTTGTAACTAGAATTTTGGGTAGTTTTTGGGAAGAGGTTAAATACTTGTAGAATTGATAAGCTTGCCAACATTGGGTATTCCATCATTTGATTGTCATCAGAGAGTTGATCTAGAAATTTGTAAAAAAAGTTCTAGAAAAGTTGAAGAGGATTTTAGTAATAGTTTCATGTTCTAGGAGTCATTATGTGATTCCTATAGTGTTTATGTATATAAGGGTACATAGATGTGCACGAAAGGTTGTGGGAGGTGAGAAGACAATGAAGATCATATTTGTTGAGGAAAATTCCATCATAGTAATAGAAGGAATTTTGCACTAGACTGGGTAGAATTGTTTTAAACTAAACTTGAGGAGTTGATACTAGAAGGAATTTTGGATGGATTGGTAGTAGATTTACTTGAGATTTCTTATGAATTTGTTCTTATCATTAATTAATGTGTAAATAAAAGTAGCTGAACAGAATAATTATGGTGGAAGAACCTTAAAAAGATCTGGCTATGGTTGGGAAGGAGGACAAGTAAAGCTCTCAAGAAGTGAGTTTGAGTAGGTGTAGAAGCCAGAGAAGTGAACCAAAGAGAAAAGAACCATTGTTACCAAAATGAAAAGCTTGGAGGAGAGAAGCTTGGTGAGGTACTTATTTCAAAGTGAAATAGACTTGTTATCACAAAGGCTTAGTGCGGCTCCCAAGTGGACAAGACAAAAAGGAACAATAAAGATGACTATTGATGTTCATGAAAATAAGCCTCAAGTACAACATTCAAAGGTAATGTTTCAAGGTTTTGAGGAAAAAACAAGATACTTATAGGATAAAATAGACAAAGTTGTTGATGAGATGAGAATGTTCATAATGAAAGTACATAAGAAGAGGCATGCTAAAGTAAGTGGGGCGGTCAACAACATAGTACAAGTGACTGTATTAGTTTGCATTAGCAGAGCTAATGGAATATTGTAAAGCAAAGCTTGGGATTCAAGTGGATCCAGTCATGAAAGACTTATGACCAAGAGGTCATAAAATTTTCTATCATGAAAGTTTGATGCAAGAATACAAGACCACATGAATCATTTTGATTAGAGCTTAGGGAGTATCAAAAAAATATTAAAGAGAAATAAGTTTCATAATTAAATATAGTATTTAACTATGATATGTTTGTAGGAGTTTCTAAACCGCTTTACGTGTGAGATGAGTTAGTTGCCTATAACATCCTCAATGCCATGTAATGAGATAAATTAACCTAATTGTTTTAGGATATGATTAGAGAGTTAGCACAAGAATTGGAGTGGTTTAGATTTACTCAGATTTGAGAAAATTTCAATAATATACAAGACATCCCTATATAACGAGATATAAGCTTTGTAATAGACAAGAATAAAGAGGAATCATAATACAATAATAATATACATATAATTCTATGAATTCATTTTCTCCATTGTTTTCATGGCTTGAAATAATATGTGGTTTTGAGTTCCGTTGTGTGCTCTGCTTCAGCAGAACAATTCAAAAGAATTAGCATAAAACGAAAAGACCTAAATTTTCAGGTGGCGTACTAGTGAAGCATCTGATAGAGTGTGGAAGAACGCTTCACACGACAAATATACAGATTGGTGCGCAAACATTCGTCTTCTTTCATTCCCGAGTAAAACGCGGTGTCACGCGTGCTGGACATTTTTATGTGAAAGTTCTTTATATTCCTGGAAACGTTAATGTGAGAATATCATTTCAAGAATTCGTTTCTACTCCCGAACATATTTTTTCTGCCAGGGTTCTTTTTCGCGAATTCCCGAAGAGATTGTGTCACGCGTGGTGAATATTATTACACATTCTTCCATTCCCCAGCATCTTTTTCTCCAGGATCCTTTTCCTCCCATTCCCGAGTAGAGAGTGCCACGCGTGGCGAATATTATTTATGTGCTGTAATCCATTGCTAACGTTAGTAAATGAAAAGGGGACGAACATTAAGATTGCATTTTAACGGTTCATTGTTGGTTGAAGTCTTCTTCATAAATTATGGCGGGAAGTGTTTTACTAAGATTGTGTATATTAAGAAAATTATAAATAATATATTAGGAATTTGTCAACAGTTGGTTGGCCTAGTAGTGAAGCTGAATGGTTCTCATTGAGTCCACCAAGTTCAAATCTACCTTGGCTTTAAGCTGAAGAGAAGTGATTAATAAATGATTCTCAATAAAAACAAAATTATACTAAAATTTTTGATATTTGAATAATCTAAATTAGTAACTCAATATGTGAAACAAATAGTTTATATTGTTTTCCATTAAGAATTTGTTTATTTGAAATAGTTTTATTTGTGTATATGAAGTAAAATTTAGTTTGTGTATTTGGAATGTTTAAAATTCATATGTAAAATAAAGAACATGTCTTGTTTTTTTGAAGTTTTACAAAATGATAGAAAAAGAGAGCTCTTTTATTAAAATTATAAAAATTATTATAATGAATAAATAAAATTTAAAACTATTAAAATAATTCAATAAAATTGAAAACACATTTCCTGAGAATCATCAAACATTCAAATATATTTGTTTTGATTAAGAAAAATAGTTTTCGAAGGGTTTTGAAACCCTTTACACATCAAAATATTTTTAATGAAGCCCGAACAAAAGATACAATAGACCAAAGGTGAAACAGGTCATCAACCAAAATAAGGTGATCGGGATGGCCTCAAAAATAACACAATACAGTTCTGCCACCTAATACAAATCAATAAAACCAATTAGGACCCCTTAATCCCAGAATACTGAGATCTAAGGAGTCGATCAGAGGATTGTTGGGATGTTTGCATTTTTTACCTTTAACCTTTGACCAACCTTCCTCAAGCAGAGAAGCCTCCTTCTCCCAATCCAAAGCATCGACGTCTGACCCAACTAGAGAAGCAGGCAAAACCACACCAGAAACATTACCCACTAGAACCCGACCGGCAAAGGGAGGGGCAACAACGACATCCACATCCAACAATGGATCAAGAGCGTAGTTAGACGGAGCAAGGCTATTGACACCATCGACAACCACATTCAAATATATTTGTTGTGATCTTGTAAATATTTGTATTTAAAATAATTATAGTTATAATATTGTAGAGACACATTCTATCATCAAATAAATGAATGACACATGAATATTTAATTTGATTTATCATTAGATAATTATATAATAGACATATTTGAAAAATCAATAAAATAAATCTTAAGAAAATAAAGTTTATAATTTAATTTGATTAATAGATTAATATGATTTTATTTTTATTTCATAAATAGCCCAAATATTACAACCTCAATTGAGTATTAGATCAGATTAAACAGGCCAGAACATTGTCATGAACAACCAAAATATTAAAGAACTGCTTATCTAGTACAAACAACCAGTTTCTAGCAACAACATAAATGTACAAGTAAATAATACAATGGAACAGTCTATGAACGAACAATAGGATGGCTCTGAGGCAGTGCATGTGGGATGACCTCCAATAGTAGCTCTATTTCCTTGCTTTTCTTTTCTATAAAGTTATTTAGTTTTGCTACAATTTTTTTATTGGCAATTGGCATGTTTGGTGTTCAATGACAACATATGAGAGGAATCCGAGAGATCTCAGTATGTCAAAAGGTTTAGAAGAATTGACCAAAATATCTACTCGTTCGAAGCTAATTGAACTATTGCGGGTTAGTCAGGAGAACAAGATATTCAAAGGTTTGATGAGGTCGATATATTGAAGATATGAAGTCGTGCACGTATGTGATAGTAGATAAAGGTCAATACTTTGTTCACTCCAAGTTTCAAAAGATTTCATAAAGATTTAGGCATGTTTCAGGGTCAGAATTGGTGATCGACAGACAAAGTGGCAGATAGTATTGACAAGAAGATGAAAAGGGTTTGGTGTGGTGAATCAATATTGAATCTATTAGACCACACTTAGGAGTGTGTTTAGGACATACTTTGGTATCGTCAACTAAAAGGGTTAGTACTTCAGAGGTCTGCATGACGTAATTCTATTGTTTGAGGAGTTGGAGTGAGTGTTCAAGAGAAATTTATATAAAAGGGTTAGCAAATCAAATAGCTATAGTGGATTTGAACTAATGACTATTTTTAATAGTGCTATAGGATGTTCTTGAAGTATCTTCTTGATGAGTTTACGATATTCATGGATTGAATTGACCTGATTATGGAGTTTTCAATCAATAATAACATTTTTATTATTATTCTTGTTCTTGGTCGACTAGGTTGAAAAATCATGTTAGGCAATCTATAAACTGTGAAATCTAGGAGATTTATGATCTCTAGGTAATTGCTAAGTTTTATTATTTGGATTTCATGGTTAGAGATTAGTTTAAACAAGAGATTTGGCACAGGGTTTTGAAAGGAAGGAGAGTTAGGGTTTGTAGATATAATTCTTGTGATAAAGAGATGAATTAGGGAAAATCTATTTTTGAATCATGGATGCGGATTCTAGAGGTTTCTAGCAAAGGAACCATCTATCTGAGAGATGATGAGAAAAGGTTCAACAAGAGGTGGAATAGTGATCTACATTGTGCTATATTAGAGTTATATCATACATAAGGAAGATATCATTTACACAACTTAAAAAAGGTTGAGATCATTGTAGTCATTGAGTTGTAAGGTATTGAGCCTTCCTTAGGATTGCACGTCAGCATTTTTTATTTGAGGAGTGATTTCTAGGGTGTAATACTGAATGCAGGCCCATTCTCCACTATTTTAATAAGTTTATACTTCTAAAAATGTATTTTCTGATTGTGAGTAATCAACCCCACATGGCGTTTCTCCTAATAGGGTTTTCATGATACAAAATTTGATGTCATCTTGTGTGGATGTGTTTCTAATTTGTTTTTTTATGCATGCTTTACATTCCTTTTATATAGATAAGATTTAAGGGTTTATAAGGTTAAGAGTTTTGGATTTTAAGGGTTTGAAGATTAAGGTATTGGTAACAACTAATTCACCCCCCCATCTTATTTTTTTCATCCATAATATCCATAATTGGTATTAGATAATTGGTTCCTTGAAGGAAGCCTAACAACTTAAGGGAGATCTGATATGGAAACTTACAATTAGGACAATCCTAGGTCTTAAGGTGGAAACTATCCTATATGGATAGCATGGATGATCACCAATATAAGATGCACTAGAGAATATTTTTGGATCATCACTAAGAATCCCTAAAATCCTCTTGCACATCTATTAGTAGCTCTACACCTGATGAAAAGAACAATTTCAAGCATAATAAAGAGAAAATGAAGCATTATTAAGTGCTCTATCTGATACAAAATACATAAATTTGATGGAGCTAGAGATAATTCATGAGATCTGGGTCAAACTTGAAATCCTTCATGAAGGTGATGCATGGATCAATTAAGAAAAGCTAAAAATTCTCAAAGGAATGTATGAATCTTTGAGAATGTTGGAAAATGAGAAGACCAAATCTTACATATGCTAAAGATAAATAAATTAGTCTCTAGTATCAGATGTGATGGTGGTGTACTAGATGAGGGAGAGATTATCTCAAAATTGTTGAGATCTCTATCCCCTTCTTATAAGAGAAAGATTTTTGCTATTGAAAAAATCATAACTTTTACTAATGTGACGAGAAACACTGGTTGGTAAGTTATATACTTTTGAGATGAGTGAGTTTGGTGATTCTTTTCTAAAATTGAATCAACTTTTAAGGCTACAAGAGACATTCATAGATTAGGTCAAAGTGAAGGACCTTCCAAGAGACAATTAAACTATGAAGAAGAATTAAGAGAACTTGAACAAGAAGAAAGAGAGCTTGGTGTTGGAAGCAATAGTATCAAGAAGGATATCAAAAGGATTTGATAATTACATAGAAAAATTGCCTTTGAAATGTTGTTTCTATAGTAAGATAGGACATGATGCCTCTAGGTATCCTAACAAATTTTGTAATGATATGTATGATAATCCTTGAGAAGAGAGAAAGTGATATTATTTTGCCAATGATGAAGGTGTCATTGTTGTTGAATCTGCCAAGGTCAAAAGTGAAGATGAACTTGTGTTCGTCTTAGTCAAAGAAGGTAATTCTAAGTCTACAAAATCTATATAGAGCATTTCTACTACAAGTATAGTTGAGAATCACAAGTCTAATGTTTATGTTAATAGAATAATCAAGGAAAGAATCTCATACACACTAGTTGATGAAAATATATTATCTACTTAGAATGTTGAAGAAGACAATTTAATCATTCATGGTAAGTACTCACAAAACTTGATCGAAGACATGAACAAATCTGAGGAATATGAGATAGAAAATAGAAAATTTAATAAGAAGGAAGAAGACTCTAAAGGTATGAGCTCTAGTATCAATATTACTACTGAAACTATTGACAAATTTACTATGAATAAAGATCATATTAGTTGTGCTAATGAGAAAACCAGCTAACTAGTGATGTTTCTCCTAGTTGTGTTAATGTATGTAGTAGTATTGATAAGGTTAACTTTGTAAATTCTCTGAGTTATATAAATTAAGAGGATAATGTCATATTTTTATAACTAGATAAGATGAATGATTGGATGATAGTGAATGTTCACATCATCTGAATTGTGATGCGATTATGTTTGCGAAATATGAAAACTATGATGGTGGAATTGTCAGATGGGGTGACAATACTAGGAGAAAAATCAATGGAAGAGGTATTATTTTTATAGGTGAAAATCATAAAATATAAGAGGTGTGAAAGATTGATGGTATAACATACTATCCTCTTAGTGTTGGTTAGCTAGCTGAGAAGGGATCTGTTCTCTTCATTTCTATGATGAGGGTGAAAAATATTGAATAGATCTAAAAGTGAGATTGGATCATAATCAATGAAAAAATATAATATCTTCCATCTAAATAATAAAAGTGTAAAATATCATATCACTCAGATTGAACAAATTTTGATCAATGTACATAGGAAGAGACAAGGAATTAGTGTTAAAAATACTATACAACAACACTATTAGAATCAAATGCGGAAGGACTTAACTTTAATTGTAGATGTAACTAAAGATGCTACATTGTATACAATCACATACACTCCAAATTTGGTCTCTCTCTTGTTAATGTTGTTGATCCTTATTTATCTGCCACCCCTTTCAGCTCAAGTCAATTTCTCAATTTCATTCTTCAGTCGGTGTCTTAGGAATTTAAATTTATCACATACTATATATTTGGTGACCATATGAATCACACCTTTGGTAATCTTTACAAATTCATGTAACCACATTTTTCCATCATGTACTCAACAAAGTACAATCTTGATCCATTTGTTCTTAAATTCCTTTGGGAAATGAAGTGCATTTGTTAACCCTTTTACTTCCAGCTATTTTTGCTCATCTTTCAGCTTCCTATCCTCACATATCTCCTGATAAGTAGATTGGAGCTCTAAATCACTTAACTCATTGATCTTGTAGTGAATATATGATTTAATACCCTTCACTAATAAAACCCTAGGTGGTATAGATGAAAATGTGTCTTTTTCATCGATCTGTGTAGCGATCTCTGGATGTAACTTGTAATTTTGTTCCACATATGTTCCATTCACTTGGTTAACCTTCAAATTTTTTTGAACATATTTAAAACACATCATGTAACTCACAATTCAATATAATATCTTAGAATCTAGTTGCTCAAATATTCTCTCTTCAAATGCAATGTATAATGAGTTTGTTCATTACATATTTATACCCAAAAACCCTTTTTGAAATCAATATGTTTCATAAAATGCTTCACCTATCACTACTTGGTTAATGATCATACACTCATTTGTCTCCATTAGATACTTTATCTCAGTTAACACTATTAGCACTCGATTGACTACGCAACTTGATTCCCTTTACCATTTTCACTGAATAACATTTTCTTACTAAATCTAGCTTTATTGACTATGCTCATTTTAAGTTAATAACATATAATAACCTAGTGCATCTTAATTCATGCTCATATGGTATTCATGCAATAGAAATGGGGAATCATTGTAAGATATAACTGATTAAAATTTAGTTCCCATTCTTGATTGACTTAAGTAGAAGTCATGAAATCACCTAATCCAAAGGATGAAGTGTCACAAACTGTTGTTCTTTTTTATGCATTTTCTTCTATTTACATTCTCCACATTGGAATCATCTTCCTTCTGATTCCATTAATAGTATATTCATTCATATCAAACTTCAGTTCTGGTGCTCATTCTCTGCAATCTTTACTTAAGTGATTGACTTTGTGATAGTGAAAACATGCCATTCAAGAATTCGTCCAATTTCTAGATCTTCCTCTCTAGTGTACAGTCTCATGCAATTTGCAAAAATATGACCATATCTTCCACGTGTTGTAAATTAGGCCAAGTGTTATAATCCCAAGTGTAGGAATTACCTTGTCTTCTTGATTGATAGGTATTGTTTCATCTCTTTGGTTTCCAAAATGACTTTTCATGTGCCCTACATTCTTGTGATATATGACCATGCTTCTTGCAAATACTATAGTGCTTTTCCATGTAGTGGATCTTAGGTGACTTGTCATCCTTGATCTACATTCATATGCTTGATGTCAATACTTCTTGAAATTGTAGCAATAACCATCAAATTGAGGAATAGTGTTAGAAGTACCTTTTTCTTTACTTACCTTTCTCTTGCAGACATTTGTTGTATGACCTAGTTTTCTACAATGGTATCATGATGGATTCTTTGGTCTGGGATTTTCATAGGCATACATTTTCTCTACTTGATTTGATGACTCTCTATTCTTAGTATAACCTAATCCAGTGATGTTGTCCAGTCTCCTCCGACTCATTAAGAATTAATCCATCTTTTTGGTATTTTCCTCAGTTTTCTTTATCATTTCATTGTTTTGTTGTTGCATCTTCAATTTATTTTTTAGTATTTCATTTTCTTCCATTAATTAACCAATGCTTTCCAATTTTCTAGCAAGCTCATTGTTCACCGAGTTGACCTCTTAAATTATGATAACCATCTGATTTGAAATTTCAAAGTGATGCTTGGTCAGCCTTAGTTCAGATTTTATTTTTTCCAATTTCTGAGTCATTTCTCTTTTGTCTTCAATATCCATGTTCCTCTCTTGTTTACCTTGTCTTGTGTTATTCATAACTTCAATCATTGTTACCATTTGAGTTTCTTGTCTAATTTGTAGTTCATTCAATTACTTAGTGAGGTGTTGATTCTTTTCAGATAGATATGAGATTATAGCTTTAGATGCATCAGATACACTTCCATCTCCTTTAGATAATTCCTCAATCTCTTCTTCCTTATATTGAGTTTCATTCTATCAAAATGCTAATTCTTCTCTTTTGTTCAATGACTCTCAAATTTTCTTTGATGTCCTTAAGTTGTTCTAGGGTAATATACCACACCATTTTTATTTTTTTTATTATATTTTCAAGCTTATACCTTTCCATATCTATGGATCTCTCCTCTTCGGTGATTAAAATTCTTGTTGTCACTTTTTCTTGGACACTTCTATATGGAAAATAATGCCTTTGACTCTTTGTACCCAATTCCAAATCTACCAGGAAAAGAACAACATTGATGAAGATAAGAATCCTCCATCAACTTTGAGCTCCATAGACTCAAGTAGGTGTACCTTATTGGTTTACTAAATCTTAGAAAACCAAATAGTTGATGGTGTCTTGAGACAAAAATTTAAACATTTACTTATCAAAAACATATAAATTCAAGATTTTATTTGATTTTTTAAATGACTTTCTTCCTTGACCAGTACTATAATCCAAGGGCACAGAGTCTAGATGAACATAGATCCGCTAAAATATGTCAATGAAAGGAATTCAAAACCATGAAAGTAATCTATGCCTTACATAGAACTTTCAACAATCCAATACTAGATCATCAAATTCATAAACCATCCCAAAATTATCAAAAAAAATCCCTGGGACTTATACTTTCCTTGGAAGAAAGCTATAATTATTTCACTATTTGCATTATAGACAAATGAACCAATAGTGCCTTGCAATCCTAGTTCATCAAGAATATGAAGAGACTCAAAAAGATAATAAAATATTTAAATGGGTATAGAAAAGGACTTTCATTAACATACCAACCTTCCATGCATTCAATAAGAACTGAGTTTCTTTAAATCAACAACAATAGATCATAGAACTGTGGCCCTTTCTAAATGATCTTGTAAATTCATTTATAGGATAGGGATTGCAACAAGCTTCAAATAATTTAGGGAAAAAATAGGGAAACCTAAAAACCTCAACAACTAGTTACAAAATGCAATGAATACAGAAGAGACATGCCACAAAATTCAGGGCAATTAGATCAAATTTGGTCTTCAGTTTAGGAAAAACCCTAGCTGGAACGCCACAAGGAAATGAAATGTATCATTGAAACCCCCCTATTTCTTTCAACTACATAATAAAGAGAAGGATTATTTCACCCACTTCTCCACAACATAGAAACCCTTTCTAGCCAAGTGTCTCTTCAAAAAATCCTTTGGTGGCTAATATAATCATAACTGGTAGATCAGCCATATTGTATTTATTCCATAATTCTTTATCTATAACTTATCCTCTTAACTCGAAAAGGTTAGATCAGACCATGACAAAAAATTTATCGATATGATATAATCCATGTCCACCTGGCTTAGCCTTGGGACAAAACAAAAATATGATTGGGTTCATCGGTTCAGCTCACCGACCCTATAAAAAATCCTTGTAAAAAATTTCAAATATTCTAGTTGCAAGGGTTCATCCATCAATTTTAAAACACGAACATCGATCTTTATCTTTCCTAGCACATTGTGTGCTTCACAAAATTGACAAAATAGTCAATAAAGCCTTTGAAAATAATCGTGCACATCACCTCCCTCGGTGACCAATCTAAAGAATATAAATTAGAAACACGTGTCACCGAGGACACACCCTTTAAAATTTTCATTGGACTAGACACGTGTCATGCAGGCATGTTCCCAAAATCACTAACCACCCTATAACTTTCATTCAAGGCATTGTGACCATCGTTTGATCAAAAAAGTGTTAGAAATTAAAGTCCACCAAGATAACTAAGAGGGTGGGGGTGAATCAGTTATCAAATAAATACAACTTTTATCAACTTCAATATATTTTAACCAAGTAAGAAATGTGATCAACAACCATAAAAAGATATACATACACAATAACACAAGATATGTTGACTAGGGAACCTCTTGATCAAAGAGTAAACCCTGGTGGGAATGACGCCCACAAAAGATGCACTAATATGAAATTTCTTTGTGAGAGGATGGACTTTGTTATGATTCTTATGAAATACATTCAATACATATTAGTCCCTACCAGGAGACTTTGAATCCTAGATAAAAGATTCTAACTCTGTTAGGAGTTATGGAAGACAAAAGGACCCATTGCCCAAACAGCTTCAAGTGTAAGATCACTAAACATAGTGTCCAACTGATCTTTGTATTACTCAATAGAATAATACAAAAAGATTAATAATCTCAAAAAATTAACACTTCTTCTTTGACTATGCCAAACCACACTAAATGCTTCATCGGATCTCAATACCAGATCTCTATACTTTGCATATCCTCTTCCAACAAGTATTGCACAATTCTGTAATTCACTTTCATAATTTCAATTACATACCCATTCATATTACAATAAGGAAAACATTCCTTCCTTTATACCACACTTGAATAATTACAAATGAGTCATCATACAAATTACAAAATAGAATCTTCCACACGTTACATAAAAAATCCATAATTACATAAAACTGTCTACTGCCAATTAAGATAACTCTTCACTCGTACAACCTCTGACCTTTCTGTCACATCCACACCACAATTATCATATCTTAAACATCTATTCAACTTAACATGCTCAGATTCAATCTCGATTAGGTGATATCATCCAAATTCCAAAAACTGCTAGTCAGGAACACTGTCTGAGTACCGCTTCAACTGAATTATAGATAACTATCATGAATAAATGAATTTCCATATGCTCTCTTAACCACAATCTTATACAACATCATAGAGTAATTTCTCAACTCCTCATAGCTTGATCTTCAATATCCCATGTGCACTAACTCAAATACTGTCTACTTCTCTGCTAAACTTTAGTAGATCACTATGTTGACATCGATGACAATCACAGTCATGAATACAACAAAAACTACTATAGAATGGCTATGAATACAACAAAAACTACTATATAATGGCTATGAATACTAACCCATAGGATATATTCATCATTTATTCCTAACTATCTCCCCCATTGGCATTGATGCAAACATAGATGAAAAAAAACATCCAAGTTCCATGAATACCAACACTGTAACACTACTGCTCTAAAATGCTTTCAAATCTTCTTCATCAATCAAATCTTGCTTCATTTTCCTATTCATCTCTTTTATTTTTCCATTTTATATTGATAGTAATCTTCTCCCTCAGATTCTCTTTTATAGATAGTTTTTTTTTCATGTATCATTCTCCCCCATTAACAAAAATGACAAATGCTTCATCACTATGCCAACAATAACTTCAATGTCGAAAGACACTGTTCAAAAAATACATTATCTAGAGTCCTCATGACTCATTTTAGATACACATACTCCCCCATAGAGGAAGTACAAACATCTAGTCTAGAAGAAAGATAAGGCTCATATACCACTAGACAGATGCAACCATCTGCATCACTTCTCAAAGGTAGGCTGGGGCATAACCCCAAGCATACCTCTTAGATACTCAAATGTATCCTTAGGAAAAGGCTTTGTAAATATATCTTCAATCTACTCTTTTGTGCTTATATACTCTAGTCTAACTTCTTTTTCTGCCACTTTCTCTCTCACTACATGATACTTTATCTCTATATGCTTTTTATTAGAATGTAGTACAAGATTCTTAGACATACTAACTGTGCTGGTGTTATCACAATGTATAACAACAAGCTCAACAAATTTTATTCCAATATCCTTCAACATTTGTTTCATCCAAATTATCTGATTACAATTGTTTTCTACTGCTACATACTCTGCTTCTGTTGTGCTATGTGAAATAAAATTTTGTTTCTTGCTTAGACAAGAAACTAATCTTCCTCCAAGGAAAAATGCTCCACCACTTGTGCTCTTTTTTTCATCAACACTACCTCCCCAATCTGCATCTGTATATGCACATAGGGTAAAGTCATCAAATTTTTCATACCAAAATCCATATTCAATTGTGCCTCTTAAGTACCTCAGTATCCTTTTTACTGCTACATAATGTGATTCTCTGGGATCAACTTGAAATCTTGCTACAATTCCAACTGCATGTGATATATCAAGTCTTGTATGAGTTAAATATTGAAATCCTCCAATCATAGATCTGTACTTCTTCTGTTCAACTGAAGGAGTCTCATATGTGCTAGATAACTTGTGTCCAGTTACCACAGGTGTTCCAACTCATTTATAGTTATCCATTCCAAATCTCTTCAACAATTCATTCAAATACTTTATTTGACTTATGAAGATACCATCATTTTTCTATGTTATCTCCAATCCTAAAAAATATTTCATCTCACCAATCATACTCATTTCAAATTCAATCTTCATTTCATCTACAAATTTATCACTCTCTTCATCTTCTCCTCTGAAGATAATATCATCAACAAAGATAACAGCTATACACTAAGTTTGCAACCTTGTTTCAGTCTCTCATAGTCTTGATAACCTAGTATAACATGGGAATCATCTCCAGGTTGTGGGACCTATGCTAACTGAGATGAGACCTCCAGGTTCTAGGCTGGTTCCTCTTGGATAATCACCCTAATTTGCTTCTAGACATGAAAAGTAAAACTTTTGAGGGAAAGGGATAGAAGGACTGCTTGAAAAGGAAAAGACTTGAAAGCAAACTACCTACTAGGTGATACACCGAAATTAGGGTTTGGATCTCAGTATAGAGGATGAAATTAATGAACAACTTAGGTCTAAGGGGTCACAACTCACTGAATAGGCTTGCATAAGTGTTTCATAGAAGGGTTTGCAACAAAAAAAGGCTATTCAGGGAAAAAGAGGATTTCACAAACAATAGTATTACTGAGGATTTAGATAGAATTTATAACATATAAACAAACATTCACTTCTACAACTCGGCATAGGAATGAAACAAGATTGTTAGGGGGTTGATGTATACCCACAAAAGCATTCACATCCAATCATCCACAATAACACACAATAGTTGTAGAAAGAGAGAGGGATCAGGAACCCTAAGATATCACTGAAACATTATATACTTCAACTCACTAACAGATAATCAGAACAAGGAATTCTAGGGACATGAACAATTATCACAAAATACCTCTGCAATGTTTTTATTATGAATGAAATATTTACCACTCTATAAGCCAAAGGGTAGGAATAATACCACAGATGACCCTTAAGAAACATGAAATTATTTTGCAATTGTCAAACTTTGAGCTCTAAGATCTAAAAATACAATATATACATCCTCCTTGCACGTAGGCAAGAGTCAAAAAATCTAACTAGGGTTAAAGAATTTTGCATTAGAATAATGATAAACCCTAGTTCAGTCAAGTCTAATCATAAATATATCTCTGCAAAATCATAGCTGATCAGATATTTCTTTGAGTGTCCCTCCCTATACTTACAATCAGCCTGCAGACAAGCAACCCCGACTCATCCACCTCTCTACAAATTAGCCCACCATGAATGCACTAATTTGGTACTCTCAGAAAACAAGAAATGACCAAAGTGACTACCCAGACCTCCTTGTCATCCTCTTCCAACTACAAATATCCTGAAGACATAAATTCTATCTACCCACTCTGTTGGAAATGACTATTGGATCAAAACCTAGCCAAAACCCTACAAAGAAATAAATTTGAATTTAAATATTAATGGCTAGCAGGTGATGCCATACTTTTCCTCCATTGACAACTTCCATTTAAATCTCAATCTCCTTTTAAAACATGACCATTAGATCCTCTTATTTACCTGGGAACCATTCGTCTACAAAACTAACCTCAAGTTCACCTCGGGTTACCTTTTCTCATTGGTTGGAGGACCGCTAATTGTTTTAGCTGACCTTGGTTAAGTCTGGTGAACATGAGAAACCCTTTAGTCATTGATTCATTTAATGTTTTCTAACCCTAGGCCCATTCACCACTTGGTAATCCTTCATTCACGCTGACCGCCCCATCAGCAAAACACCTTGGCAGGGTCTGACAATAGACCCACTAAGAACTGGATTCCAATCCAATCGTGATTACATGATCTCATGGCCCCTAAATATTCTTTTAAATAATGTGCCATCTGCTAATCCCTTTAGAACTGGGACCCCACAACACATCAGATCCTCTAACAAATCCTCATCAGTATATGACAGCCAATCAAGTGTGACCACCTCAGCACTAGGTAGCACACCGGACCCACGACCCAGAGATTCTCATCAGATAGTTGTCACATGATCTCATAGGGTCAGAATATTCTATAGATAATACAACCACCATAGATCTTTTCCTTCCTGACACATCCGCAGACCTTCTGACATGGTCCCACTGACACATCCCAGCTATCGTCTGGCTAACCAATAATGAACGAGCATGTCAAAAATTGAGGACCCACTTGATAGAGCCTAGAGATAAAGCAAGATCAATAGGGGGTGCATGATCTCATATTTCAGAAAAGCTCCTTCAGATCATGCACCATCTGTTAGATCATTGTTGACTGAAAACCCACCGAGCTCGGACTGACATGGCATCGAATCACAAGCCTTAACCAATCATAAGTGCATAGCTCGGACTACGTCGCTGGACCCACTGACAAAATATGACTCACTATAGGTAGGAAGATCAATGATCATCACATAATCTCATGCCTCTGACAAATCTTATGAGAACTTACACCCATCGTTAGATTAAAATGGTGTCAGAGAGCCTGGGCCCAAAAATAAAAGGCGTCGAGAGTTAGAAAAAATTAAAATTCTAGGTGCTTAGACTTAGGGAAATATTAAAGCACGTGGAAATATGATCACTTAAGTGGCTAAAAAGGTAATGCAGAAATATAATAGGCCAAAATGATTTTAGGGTTTTAAGGGTCCAATGACTAGTTTTATGAATTTTCTGACCTACAGACCAGGGAGTAAAACAATTTGTAGAGGCTAGAGGACAAGGCACAACTTCATGAAATTTTTAGGGATGCCTAGAAGGATAAAAAAAGAGACCCTGGGATGGATCTTTAGCCAAATTTGTATAGGATAGGAAAATTATGGTAACAATAAATACAACTAATAAACCATTTTCAATTTCTTTTGTGTACAATTTTTTGTCTATTGTTCCTTTAGTAAATCCTAATTTTATCAAATACTTATCAAGTCTTGCATACAAAGTTCTAGGTGCTTGTTTCAATTCATATAAAGCTTTTTTCAATTTCCATACCATATCTCCTTCATTAGTTAAAGGAAAACCTTCAGGCTACTCAATGTAGACCTCTTCTTCTAATTCTCTATTCAGAAATGTTGACTTCACATCCATCTAATACACTTTGAATTTCTTATATGCTACATAAGCCAAAAAAATTCTTACTACTTCAATTCTTACAACAACTGCAAAAGTTTCTTCATAGTAAATTCCTTCTTGCTGTGAGTATCCTTTACATATTAATATTTCTTTATTTCTTACAACTTCTCCTTGTTCATTCATCTTCTTCCTGAATACCCATTTAGTTCCTATAACATTGTTATCTTTAGGTCTAGGGACCAACTCCCAAGTCTTGTTCTTTTCAATATGATCTACTTCTTCCTTCATAGAATTAATCCAATGTTCATCTTTATAGGCTTCACTAGTAGATTTAGGCTTAATTTGAGAAATTAAACACAACTGTTCTTGTACCTTATTTTGTGTCGGAACTCCTTTGTCTGTGCTTCAAATAATTTTTTGAAAAGGATGATTCCTCGATAGACTTTTTTTAGGTGTCACTATCTCAGTTCTCACATCAACTGTAGGTTCTTCTATGATTTCCTCAATGAATTTTTCATTTTGGAATTCACTGCTAGTTTCATAAACTAACTTTGCATTCTCTGGATTAGTTCTAGGATGAGTTCCTTCATCTAATTCATAATCAAGCATTCTTTCCTGAATTTTAAACTTTTCATCAAGTTTAACATCTACACTCTCAACAATAGTCTTAGTTCTTTTATTATAACATTTATAAGCTTTTCTCTTCAATGAATATCCAAGAAATATACCACCATCACTTCTAGGGTCAAAATTTACAATGTCATCATCTATCTTAATATAACATTTTCTCCCAAATTCTAAAATATGTAACTGATGGTGCATGTCCAAACCATAGTTCATAAGGTGTCTTGTTTGTGTCTTCTCTGATTTGTACTTTGTTCATTGTATACACTGTTGTGTTCACTCCTTCTCTCTAGAATATCTTCACCAAATCATTTTCAAATAACATGGCTCTTGCTGCCTCAGTCACTAACCCATTTCTTCTTTCTACAATACCATTTTGTTCAGGTGTCCTAGGGGCTGAAAGCTTTCTCTTAATACCATCCACTTCACAAAAAATGTTAAATTCTCCACCTCTATCTGATCTCAAACATTCAATATTCTTTCCAGATTCTTTCTCAACTTTATTCTTAATCACTTTAAACTTATCAAGTGCTTCATATTTTTCTTTAAGAAATGCAATCCACATCATTCTTGTAAAATCATCAACAAGAATCATAAAATACCTTTCTCCATAGAATCATCTAGTCCTTATGGGACCGCTCAAATCTGTATGAACAATTTCCAACTTCTCTACTATTATGAAATTCTTGTTGGGAAATGAGCCTCTCTTCTACTTAGCCATCACACATTCCTTGCAAATCATATTATTAGGTTTCATAATCTTAGGAAAATCTCTCACTGCAAGGGTAGTACTGACTTTGACAATATTATTAAAGTTTATATGATAAAATCTTCTATGCCATAAAAACCTGTCATTAATCTTAGTAATCAAGCATGTCATCTCAATAGGATTCAACTCAAATACATTACCTCTGGTTCTTGATCTAGTACCAATCAAATTTACCATCCTTGTCTTTGATTAGAAAAGTTTTATCAGTAAACCAAACTTGATATCCCTTATCAACTAGTTGTCCAACACTCAAAAGATTGTGTTTCAAACCATCCACAAAGTAAACATCATCAATATTAGTCTTTCCATCAAGATTAATAGATCCTATACCTTTTATCAAACAAGGTGCATTATTTCCAATTGTAACACCTCCTCCATCATAATTTTTAAACTTTAGGAACTTCATGTCTCTACTCATATGATGTGAACAACCACTATCTATAATCCAATCAAATTTCTTTTCTACTTGAGAAAATAAATCTTTTCCTCCTTAACTTCTATTTTAGGATTTTCTTCTTTTATCACTACAAATCCTATATCATCATTCTCATTATCACTTTCACTTAGAGATTTCTCCATACTAGATTCAAATTCTTCATCATTAGAATAATAGCATGCTCTAGATCTTCTAGGTTTAAAGTACTTTCTATACTTCTTTACTCTCTTAGGACATTTAGATGTAAAATGACCATATTCTTGACAAGTCCAACATTTAAATATTTTCTTACCATCTGGTTCTCTTTTCACAAGTAAATAAATGCCTTCTTCAATCTCCCCATCTTCTTCATTCCTGGTTCTGTTGCTACTAGCATAATCTCCATTCACACTCATGCTTCTTGACAAAGTAGGGTGAATACTAAGTGCGGTGAATGTTGTCTCCATTCCAGGTAAATCTCCAAATTGCCTCAAGTTCATTTCTGTTGCTTCTAATCTTCCAACAAGAGTTTCTTTGGTGAAGTTCTCAATACAAGGTATAAATTTCTCTATCATCTATGTTGTCTCCTTAAATGCAGGAGTTAATGTTCTCAGAAGTTTCCATATCACTTCATTCTCTATCTTGATTCCTTCACAAGATTTAATACCTGCAACAATTTCTAACATTCTAAATATAGCTTCTCACAGATTCATCTTCCATCATTCTTATATCTTCAAATTCACATACCCAATTATGTAATCTGACTTTCTTTGCATGTTCCTCACCTTCAAAAGTAGATTATAAAGCTAACCAAATTTCATGAGATGTTTTAAGATATTTTACCTAACTGTACTCATTTTCTGGAAGGGATGACAAGAGTGCTCCTCTAGAAAGTATGTTACACATGAATAGATCTCTTTCCTCATTAGTACATTCTTCAATTTCATCTTCATCAATGATAGTGTTCTTCTTTTTTGTGATTAACCAATATCCTGGTCCTAATAACTTTCTCTACCATCTACGTTGTCTCCTTAAATGCGAGATTCAATGTCCTCACAATTTTCCATATCACTTCATTCTTTGTCTTGATTACTTCACAAGATTTTATACCTGCAACAATTTTAGACATTCTACCAATATAGCTTCTAACAGATTCATCTTCCATCATTCTTATATCTTCAAATGCACATATCCAATAATGTAATATAACTTTCTTTGCATGTTCATCACCTTCAAAAGTAGATTGTAAAGCTAACCAAATTTCATGAGATGTTTTAGGATATTTTACCTGACTGTACTCATTTTCTGGAAGGGCTGACAAGAGTGCTTCTCTAGAAAGTATGTTACACACATGAATATATCTCTTTCCTCATTAGTACATTCTTTACTTTTGTCTTCATCAATGATAGTCTTCTTGTTTTTGGTGATTAACTAATATCAAGGTCCTAAAAAAAGTAAATGTGTCTTCATCTTTTCTTTCCAGCTATCAAAATTTACTACATCAAACTTAGGGCTTTCTTTCTTCAAATGATTCACCATGTATCTCCTTAAGCTATTAAACTTTTCCTTCAAGGACCTATTGCTCTGATACCAATTGTTAGAAAGTAAAGTCCACCAAGATAACTAAGACGGGGGGGTGAATCAGTTATCAGATAAATACAACCTTTATCAACTTCAATATATTTTCACCAAGTAAGAAACATGATCAACAACCATAAAAAGATATACATACACAACAACACAATAACACAAGATACGTTGACTAGGGAACCTCTTGATTAAAGAGTAAACCTCAGTGGGAATGATTCCCACAAAAGATGCACTAATATTAAAGTTCCTTTTGAGAGGATGGACTCTGTTAGGAGTGTTTTGAAATACATTCAATACATAACAGTCCCTACTAGGAGACTTTGAATCCCTGCTAAAAGATTCTAACTCTATTAGGAGTTAAGGAAGACAAAAGGACCCACTACCAAACAACTTTAGGTGTAAGATCACTGAACACACTATCCAACAGATCTTTGAATTAATCAATAGATAATACCAAAATAATACTGATCCAAACAACTTAACACTTCTCTAACTTTTCCAAACTGCACCAACTGCTTCATCAAATCTCAATACCGGATCTCTATACTTTGCATATCCTCTTCCAACAAGTATTGGACAATTTCATAATTCACTTTCACAATTTCAATTACATACCCATTCATATTAAAATAAGGAAAAATTTCCTTCCTTTATACCACACTCAAATAATTAAAAATGAGTCTTCATACAAATTACAAAATAAAATCTTCCACATGTTACAGAAAAATTCCATAATTACATAAAACTGTCAGCTTCCAATTAAGATAAATCTTCACTCATGTGACCTCTGAACTTGATGTCATGTCCACATCACAATTATCATGTCTTCAACATATTTTCAACTTTTCATGCTCAAACTCAATCTCAATTAGGAGATATCATCCGATTTTGAAAAATCGCTACTCAGGAACACTACCTGAATACTGCTTCCACTGAATTACACATAATTGTCATGAATAAATGAATTTTTGTGCATGCTCTTAACCACAATCTTATAGAGCATCATATTTTAATTCCTTCACTCCACATAGCTTTATCTTCAATATCCCACGTGTGCTAACTCAAACACTATTTGCTTCTCTTCTAAACTTCAGTATATCACTCTGTTGACATCAATGACAATCACAATTATGAATGCAACAAAAATTGCTATAGAATGCCTGTGAATACTCCCTGATAGGATATATTTAGAATTCATTCCTAACAAAAAGACCTAACAAAACATTAGCTTACATTATCCTCTAGTGAATGATGTCACATTTTACCAATTGGAAGATTAGATGGCAGGCGTGATGTCATGATCACTAACCTTTGATCATCTTTTTATTGAGGCATTATTCCCACCACATGATCACTTTAAATCTATAGGTCCTTTAATAGTCCTTCATCTTAAAGACCTTTCAACTTAACCACAATGATTCCATGACTAGCATTTCTACCATTTTAACCAAGTCGTCAACATTGTTCTCTTAATGACCTTTTTACTCGTGACTTAGTGAGAAACATTTCTTAATCATCCTTTTCTTCATCACTAGTGCATAGACTATTTCATTTAACCACCACTTCATTTGTAACCTAATGACAATGATTAAATATGACCCTCACTACATCACCACGGTTAGTGAAAATTTTATCAAAAGGTATGCAACTTAGGGAAAAGGGATTCACTTACATACTCACCCTCTCACAACAGTTGGGTATGTATGGGATCATGGTATGCCAAACTAGGCCCTTAAGTGGCAATGAAAATTCAGAAAATTAGGTTTAGGCAAGTTCACATAAAAATTTGAACAAGTTATAAATATTATCAAAAATATGTAAGAAGAGAATATGTCAAAAATTGAACTTAGTTTCTAAGATACTAGGCCTTTTTTGAAAAACAATTATTCTATATACCATGTTGAAAATTTCAAATTTCAATGTAGTTGTATGAAAATTTTAGGAAAAAAATAAGAAGTAGATGTCTGTCTGACCACCTTAAACACAATCAGATGATAATTTTTTTTTTACAATCTTCTATATATAAGTAGTAAACTCATGTCCGAATGTGACAAATATTTTTTTGTAATTTTTTTCCAAGTAAATAATTAATTATGATTTTTCTTCTACAACTTTTCCAGAATACAAAAACTCTCTTGCTTGACCTCATTAGCTTAGTATAAACTCTATCAAGTTGAAAACTTATTTTATTTTTCTTGTAGGAGGAAAATCATAGAATGTGACACATATTTTGGATTTCAAAAATGTTATACAGTTTGAAAGTTATAGCTATTTTTCATTAAGTCTATCAATCAAGACTAGAAAGATAACAAGTAGATGTAAATTTTTTTGTATTTTTTTTCCATGTAAATAATTAATTATGATTTTTATGCTATAAAGTTTCCTGAATATTAGAACTCTTGTGTCTAACCACCTTAACTTAGTCTAAACTTCATCAAATTGAAAGAATTGTTTACCATTATTGTATTAGGTGAAGCATAGTATGTGATGTATATTTCAAATTTCAAAACTGTTATATTGTTTGAAAGTTATAGTTATTTTTCAAAGAGTCTATCAATCAGGACTTCTTTTTCACATGAGCACTTTTTGGCATACGACGATCCTTCATATACTCAGTTAAGGATTACATTCAAAAAGAAAAAATGAGCTAGTGAAAAAGGCTTAACATGAATGATCACTCACTCACGACAACTATTGTCTAAAATTTTAAACTACTAGTGAGCAAGCGACAAGAGCCTAAAAGGTTGGCAAGTTAGTGACCAAGCAGCAACTTAAGTGGCATGAAAAAGGTAACAAAGAAATAGAATAGGTAGGGTCTAAGGACTTAACAAATGAGTTTTTAACACCCTAGAAACATGGATAAACCCTATCCCTTCATACCCTTGACAATTTTTAAAGGACTTTGTAGGGTTAAGAAATTTTTGTGAGATGTTTTACATTGGTAGGAAAAAGGGCTAACAATGGCTCTGTTTGGGGATGATGGGTAACTTGTTCCCATGCAAGAAATTAGAATTGCTTGTAGAGAAGACAATGAACTTGATGGCATGATAATCATAGGGATTAATAGGCAAAAACCTATTTATAGAGGCAAAATAGGAAGAAACAAAAACACCACACTATTCACAAAAATATACACAATGTACAAAGCCTAACTACTGTTCATGGAGAAAAATACTTTCAAGAAAAGTTTTCTTCAGGAATTATCCATGAACATGAAATTATTGAATGTCACCAAAGATTTATTTGATGATGTATGAATCTGGGCCCCATTTCTCATGAATCAAATATTGTCCTAACCAGATTGGATCAAATTTTCTATGTTTTCCTTTCTCTTCCAACCTAGCATTCCATAGTAACACAAAATCATTTAATTCAAATTTTCTTTTTACAACTCATTTATCATACAAGTTCTTCACTTGTAACTACATCTTTGCATTTTTTGAAGTCGATTCTCTTCTAGTTTTATCCAATTGAATTAAATCTTCAATTCTCAATTGCATCTCATCGTCTAGATATTCATCATATAATTGGAAAAAGTTGTACATGTCTAATAAGTTATTCTAAAACATCCTTTCTTGTATCCCATACACCAAATCAAAAGGTGCACACCCAATTGCCTTTTTAATAGTTACTGTATCAGCCTACACAGATAGTGACAATTTTGAGTTCCATGCTTTCTTATTCTTTTAAAGGATTCGCTTGAGAATATTTATCAAGCTCTTATTTGTTGATTTTTCTTGTCCATTTCCTTGTGGATGGTATAGGGATGAGTGTGACATTTTAATTTTGAAACCTTCACATAATTTCTTGTACTCACTGGATATGAAACACATTACATTGTCACACAAAATCCTCTCAAGGAAACCAAACCTAGTAGCAATATTATTCAATAGGAACTAGGTTACCAATTTTCTATTTTCATTCCTTGTAAGAACAACCTCTACCTGGCCAAAAACCCAATAACTTGTCACCCTTTTACATAGAAAAAGGCTAACAGAATCAAAGTTGTTCAACTTCAATATTATAAAAATGACATTTATGTTTGGAATTTGAAGATGATGTAAACTAATTAAATTTGATAAAATGGATGAAGTTTATGTTTAATATTTTTAATATTTTTTTGAATAATAATTGATATTTTTTTTAATTTTTAAAGACTTTTTTTTAGTTGCTCAAAAATGCTGAATATTAGGGGTCTAGTTCCCACCAAAAAATTATATACATGTAAATAAACATTTTTCCCCCTAATTTAAAAATATGTCATAGATGAAACATATAGCTAGTGCATGAAGAAATAAAAATTGGTTTGTGACCTATATTTTCTCTTTTATAAGAATTCAAATTCCAATTGACTGAAATTGATAGTTTCCATCTCACAACATATTTTTCATAACAAATCTATCCCAATCAAAAAAAGAAATATATTATTGAAGAAGACTCTCTTCTCTAGTGCACCATATATTTTTCAAATTTATTTACTATGATTTACTATTTTTTATTTCTTTCTCTGAATCAACATCTCCTTGACTGTTAAAATACCTACTTGCAATATTTTTTAATTATAATAAACTATCTAATTAAAATAGTATAAAATATATATGAGGATATTCTTGACCCTGATCTCTACAAAAGGGTATTTTTTATTTTTTTTAAAATATCATTGAAAATATTAGGAGATATTGAAACGCCACTTTTCTGAAATAATTTTATTTTTATGTTAATTAGACCCAAAGTGGTATAAAACACGCATTCAATAGATATTTCCAATTGGAAAAGTTAAAGAGCTTATCTAACTTAGCTAGAATGAATCTACCTAGACCATATGTTTGACCAAAAGTAACTTTTAGTTAGAAATACTTAAATTCAGTTGTGTTAGTAAGTTAGCGTAAATGGTGACACCTGATTGTGCTTTTACCCACCCACTTTGTAAAGTATTCAATGGAAACTATGATCCAAGAGTGCCCTCCACTTGACTTATTTGATATTTCTCCTATGAATTCCATTCTCGATTATTAGAAAGGAACTTGCACCGTAACTGGTTTCAAAGGCAGATTTCCTAAGAATTTTAACTTGCCAGAAAATCTTTGACAAACATCATAATTTCTTACCAATTTTTCAGCATCCTTGAAAATTGTAGGCCCCCAAAATCATTGTCTCAAAAACTTTTGAGCATTATTTTTACCCATTTAGTGTCCAGCACACATTCCTTCATGCATCTCCCTTAGCAAGTTATTAGCTTGATCTTCATTTACACATTTTAATAGAATGTAATCTATATTCCTTGTCCACAATTTGGACCTGATGATAATATATTTGATTTCTTGTAATTTCAAAGCTATTCTTTTATCATCATCCAGTCCTGGTGGACACTTCATTTTCTTCAAGTAATAAATTATATCTTGATACTTGATGCATCCATCCATGTCACATGTAAAATCAACCTCTGTCTAATTGATTTAATTAGAATCAACATTCAATTGAGCCATTACGTTCTCCAACCCCTAACCTCTAACCAACTTGGTGACCTAAATATCAATGTTTAATTCCTAAATTCTATTTATCCATCTACATCTTCTCCTAAATACTTTCTATTGTGATAAAATGTCTTTTAGTGTAGCACTTGGTAAAAAAGTGATTATTGTTGTGTTAGAAATAAGAAATAGTGAGAGGGGGGGTGAATCAGTATTTCACAAACTTTTACTTTTGCCCAATTATGGATATAAGAAATTAACTTGAAGCTTTCATAAGAAACTAAACTAAGTAAACTGAATAAAAAGGATAAAAATAAAACAAATGAACTCATAACACCATGTTTTTACTTGAGGAAACTGTGGCCAATGGAAAACCCTGGTGGACTTGATACCAGAGACTGATCCACTAATAAAAAGTATCAGGTTAAGGATGTTGACCCTGTTAGGAGTTTGTTACATGCATATAATGTCTTTATCCTGGTTAAAGGACTCTAGGCTATGTTAGAAGCCTCAACCCTATTAGGAGTTTTTATTACAAAACAAAATGTTTGGAAGATGAGCTCACTACCCAAACATGCAATATACAATAATAGCTTTAGATAAAAAGGTAAGGTACAAAAACTTTTTATTGTTGCCAAATAGCCTTACTATTTTGATCTAGCTTTCTAGGCTCTTCACTTTGATATACAGTACTTGCTTCCTTTCTTCTTACAACATACAATTTCACATCATATATCAACTTATTATAGTCTCTATATGATTCTTACATATTTCGCATTACATTGTACTTACATATAAACAAGTTATTACAAAATAACTTCCTATTGGCTTTACAATACATTATACTCTTACCAAAACATAAAATAATTATATGCTTCCTTAGGGTTAATATCTAGGATGTCATCCCTAAATAGTTAATTCATTATTTTGATAAACAAAATAATCCTTTAACTCGATATAATCATGTTCTATCTTCTGTTGTGTTTAGATCAGCTCAACACTATCTCTATAAAACATTAATATCTTCTTTTGTACATGTTGTACAAACTTGCACTCTCATATGTGGCTTTGATATAAATATAATGATCCATGTTCAAGTGTGCATGCACTGAACCTTCTTCGCTGATCATCGCTAAACAAAATGGTCTCTAATTAGACTAGTAAACACTATTTTTCTTAGACAATTTTCAAATGTGCTCATACAAAATGGTTTCCTCCAATCGTGTTATCTTCATGCTGAGTATATGTTTCCATAATGATAAAATTTGGATATCCTACTTATCCAAATTTTCAACAATCTCCCCCTTTGTCATTGGTTGCAATATATGGGAAAATTGCCTAAGTCCCAAAAACTTTAATTATAAAAATGAAAAATGTAATATATCTAGCCATTAAAAAATTGTGGATCCTACATGTCTATACGTGTCTACTTATTTCTCCAAAAAATGATACTCCCCCTAATAGTATACATACTATTATTATACATATTTGTATCTTCTATATACATACAATTTTCATACTATATTACTTGCGCTTTGACAACAATGACAAAGGCCTCAATTATATAAGTATGAAAAAATTGATTTACCTTTTGATCTCAATACTTCAAGGCTGGAAGACTTGGAACACAATCTGCAAAGTTGGCTTTCATATTTTCTAATTCCTTGTCCCATGTCTTCTTCACCGAGTAAGAAACACTGAGTAATGCACATAGGCCAAAGGATTCTATTTCAACTGCCTTCAGATTAGCATAAGAAAATTTTCCATAAGATGTCTTACATAAAAGACATTCTTCCAACTAACTTTACATAGTACTAATATTTAGTGATAAATGATCTCTAAGTAGATTGAATCTCTTCAATTTCTTCTCTTTTTCATCCTCAATAAGTCTCATGTCATCATAAATTCCTCTTGCTTTCTTCTCATTATATCTGTGATCTTTGCATTCAAACTCTGCAAATCATTTATTATCACTTGTATCTCTGCTTCTATGTTCTTCATCTTCTCTAAAAATTTTGATGTGTGGCCGCAGTATTGTGTACACTGAATGTGCAATGATTTTCCTCTCTCTAGACATCTTCTTAATTCTTTTATTAATATATCTAAGTTATCTAAATCATTTCGGATATTCTAAAAAATAACTTGAAATAATTGGGCATCATGGGTTGCTTGAGCTTTGACTGATGCAATATCTGATAAATTAGTAAATTCCATGTCAAAAGCTTTTATTACCTCTTTATCTTTGGCTTGGGGATCAAACTCACTAACTTGAGTTGATATCACTCCTTGAAGTTTACTCATTACCTCAAGTAATGCTCCCTCCAATATTTTCACCTTATTGTTGTTTCCAATTATCTTATTTAGAGATGAGATCAACTCTATTTGATCATCATCATCAACTTCTTGTCCCAAGCTTGCAAAAATTGATTCAATAGGTGGTCTGGGTGGTACTTTTGTTTTGTCCTTAGTCTGATAAATAGTCTCTATCTTCTCTTCTTGCATCAAATTCTCCTCTTCTACTATTTTAATCTAATTTTCTTCCTTCTATTATTCTTTTCTTCTCTATACCATTTCTTCCTTAATTTATGTTTCATCTTTTTGCTCATCAGCTTCTTTCAAATTACCAATATCAGCTCCTTGGTAATTGAATGGGTTTTATTCTCTGTCTATGGTGATATTTGTGCCTTCAATGTTCATAGACTCATCAATAATGTTGATAGAGGGTGGTGGATCTCGTGATGATTCAGTCACATGTTTTGCTTCTACTTCTTGATTATATTCACTAATTAATTTTCCTAGTCTAGAATTCATCACCTTCACAACCTCTTCCTCAGTTTCTCTATTTACTTCTTCATAATTTCCTCCCATTATAAATACTATCATTCTCTTCCCCTTAGATGAGTACTTAAGTTCTTCATGATTTCTCTGAAGTGATCTCCATACTTAATCTCACAAATCTTTCTTATATATATTTATCTTATGCCTTTTTCTTCTTATAGAACTCTCTTCTTCTTGTTTAATAATTTCTCATATAGATTATCATGGATCTTACCTTTGATATCTTAAAACTTCTTGTCAATAAGGACCATATGTCTGACAACTGTATTTTCAAGATTTAATTTCTTAAAATTATTATACATCTCATAATACTTGTTTAGCGTGGTGAAATCCCCTTGATTTATGATCAAAGGATTCACTTTGTCTATCTTTGGCTTCCATTTTTTCTTCTTGCTACTACCTATCTCTTCATCTACATGTGGCTTCTCTACTAGTGTCCTTATCGTTTGCACTGGTGTAAAGATAGTTTTCTATCTCTTGCCTAGTCCAGTTTCCATATCTTTAACTCTCTTAGTTGATGTGGTGGAGGTGGATCTTATGGATTTCCTTTCTTTAGGTACATCCAATTCTTCAATATCTATATAAATATCTTGAAATTATTCAGTAGGAGCTCCATGGGTTGTCAAGGGTGGAATTGACAACACTTCTTTCTATCCAATATCCTTAATTGTTGTTGTTGTCTTCTTTGCAATGACAAATTCATGATTGTTCTTGCCTGTATCCTTCAATATTTTCTTGATTGTATTATCAACTCTCTTCTTTTCCATTTTCTACACCTATGACTTTTGTGCTGAATTGAAGTTATCTTCATGTGTTCCAAATCTAGGACTCTTTGCATTCAAATCACTTTTAAGTAACCTATTCACATAACCTTCAATTTTTACTTCTGATACCTCATAATCAAGAGGATCTACAAATTCTTCTCTTGGCTCAACTACTTCAATGTAGGTAAAGTTCATGTTCACTAAGAAGCATATCTCATCTTCCTACTTCTCCACAATAGATGGTGGAATCCTTGATCTCTTTCTCATTTCATTCTCAAAGGTCTTTATTACTAGAGTAGCACTCTCATTCACTTTATCAATAGGATTTCTCAAATATACTTTGTTTATCCTATCCATTTAATTTTTGTTATCATTCCAATCAACTCCTATGGTGTATGATAATCTTCTTAACAAATGGAAAAACATGTAGGTGATCAAGGATCAGAATCTAAACTATGAACTCTTAGTCTTTCTGATCTTCTCAATATTTTCAGTCAACTATGTCATCAAAATCTCACACATATCTACTTCTAGTTTTTCTACACACATAAGATAATTTGCATGTACCATGCCAATTGCCATGTCCTCTTTCATTGAAATCACACATAATTTTAAAGTCAATATTTTGTATACATATCTCATATCATCTTTCTCAATTTTACTTATAATAATTCATCTTCTATTATATGTTAAGACTTGATGTTTTCTAATACTATTTTCTTAACATTATTTTCATTCAAAGGAATTACTCCTAACTTAGATAGTCTTGTTACCTCATGAAAAAGATCTGCAGTGATGTCTATGACTCTATTATCCAACCAAAACTTTCCATTGTGAATTTTTCTCAAGATTATCATGGTCCATTCATCATTTTGAAACCTATAGTGAAGTGTGTACTTGATAATATATATTTGACTTAAATGCTCAAACCCTTCTTCGTAGGACATTTCTTGTTTGTAAATCTTATTATACTCCATGGTTAGACTACCATCTCCTATAGTCTCAAACATACATTTTGGATATCCTTTCACATCATCCAAATGCAAAACTCTATTTGGGATGGTTGACAAAGCCAAACTAGGGTCTTCCTCTAAGGGTTATATAGGTTCCTTCTTCATCTTAGGTATAGATAAGTCCCTGATGGTGTGAACTAGTGATGCATCCATGATTCTATAAAATATGACTTCTTTGATAGTGAATACTTAGTAAATACCTTAGAATCACAATTTAGGGCTTTGCATAGATCTGGAAAGGAAACTATCTCCAAATCCTACAAAATCCTCTCAATATCCATTTGTTAAATCTCTATACATGTTGTAAACACTTGAATAATCTACTAATTTCAATCATCTCCTTTATCCTTCAAATCTTTCAAGATATTGACATCGCATTATATTTCTTAAGTGCTTCATGCCAAAAAGTTGTTCCTAGTTACCTGCAAAATTTCATTCTTTTCTTGTACTTGCATACATGTTCATAAATCCATGCACTCTTAACCATAGCTTCATTATATCATATAATAGCTCATATTAACTTCACAACACTTAATTCAATTTACTCTAAATTCTACACTATTATGATGCCTTACACTAATACATAGTTCATGAAATAAATGCTTAATTTATTTTAGATGAATTAGGAAATGAATCACACTTACTCTCAGCTACTTTACCTATCTAATTTCTAAGAAAACTGAATGTGCTCGCTTAATCGATGGCTTTAACAAACTCAACTTTGTCCAAGTTACTGCAGCATTCTCTCTCAATGTTGTTGGTGTTCATATTTCTCCTAGTGTAGTTTTTAGGATTAGGGTTTCTTATGTTGTTCATTCTACAAAATCTCATTGTAAGACCAAAATTGTTACATATTGTAAAGGATAAAATATGGATGGGTTCTAGGGAAATGGCTTGCACATAAAAAAGACCCCAAAGCCAATATTTTACACTTACGTGAAATTGTATTGATATGGAAAGTAAATGTAAATGACTAATGTTGAAATTAAGAAATAAAGGTACTTACCTCCAAAAAAGAATCAGCTTAAAACCCTATCAAATGATCTTAAAAACTATTGATTCAGAAACTGCTAAACCAAAACTGTGAGATCTGCAAAACCCAAAAATCTTTTTCTGAGACGAGATCAGGTAGACTTTGACCCTTATAAAATGTGAATGACAACCTGGAGATTTTGAAGGTCGATTTTGACTTTTCTCATGGATGTCGAAAGTTTGGTGAAAAGGGTATGCAGATCTATACTTTAACTCGCTATCCCACACTTGTACCTACAAGAAAAATGGTTTTTTTTTGTTGGAGGAGAGGGGTTTGCCTTAGTCAAACCCAAAATTAGGAATTAACCTTGAAATTCAATTGAAATTTCTAGAATAAAGAAAGTAAATGCAACAATTCACCTTGCTTGAGTTGAAACCCTTGTGGAGGATTTGAATCCTTGAATCGACAAGAATGGATGAATGTAGAACCAAATTTAGGATGTCTCCAATCAATTGTATTTATATCTTCAACACCAATCTTGAATGGATCTTGAATTAGGAAGAGGGTTGAATGGAAATGGAGGAATCTTCAACAAGAGATCTCCGTAGAGCTTGAATCCTTCAATGGCTACTAATGGATCTCCTTGATGAATTGGATCTTGAATGCTTGAAGTCTTGAATGCTTGAATTCTCTTTCTTGAGAGCTTGAGAGATGGGATGAAAACTTGATGGAGAAAATGAGAGAGGAAGACTCCCTTTTATAGTGATCTAGGGCACAAGACGGGCCTCATAGAAAACAATAATTAAGGGGCCATGGCACAAAACTCTAGAGAGGTGCACATGGAGAGGAAATTAAATTAAATTTTTGACACAAAAATCTAGGAGGGGACCACCCTTAATATAGAAATAAAATAATTATTTAAGAGCCTTGTCACAAAATTTGAGGTAAGGCCAACCCCAAAGTTAATTTGAGCATTAGGCACAAAACTCAAGAAAGGCTAATCTCCAATAAAAAATTAGGAATCCTATAAAAATATTGAGAAAGTTCCACCTCAAATATTAATTTGAAAATTTGACACTTAATCTGAGAACTAGTGGCCCTGAAGAGGGAAAATGCTAGATTTTGATGAAACCCTAAAATTAGAAGGAAACCCCGAAGATCCCAAACCCTAGGGTCAAGGAAAAGCTTGAACTGGAATAGGTCAAGGTTGAGGTCAATCCTAACATAGTTGGGATTGAGGTTGACTTTGACCCCATAAGGTTGACTTTGACCTTATGGTCAAAAACCTATCAAAAACCTCAGGTTCATAGTCTAAAATGCTAGGAAAATGCTAGGAAGAAGTGGAAAATGGGCTAGAATAGGGAAAAATCTAGATCCAAGCTAAATATCCATTCAAGGCATTCAACATGACCCCAAATGACTTAATGGGAGGGCTAAACACTCTTATCATGGAAGTGCTTCTATTTTAAGATGATACATTAAGCCCCCACTTTAGCAAGAGTATGGACTCGATGCAAACTCTTGGTAAAGAAGATCAGAAAGAAAAAGATAATCTTATTGAAATCAAAGGGACAAAGGAATTCCTCAGTTCCACAGGGACTTGAGTCTTTGTCAACTCCAAGATTGCAATAAGAGAGACATCACTAGAGAAAAGAGAGAAAAGGAGAGAGAGAAGTGGTTAGCTCGCCCAATAAGATGTGTGTATCTCACTGTGAACCACGAAAGGATAGGATGGCCTACCAACAAAACACTTGATAGTCACCCCATAATGTTGTGTGCCTTATGGAAGCTTTTTACATGTATGTAGTGCATCTTCTAATGACTTTTATAAAGTACCCATGGATCCACCTTCTTGTATCACTAGGAATATAAAATGTGTGTCTCCTAAGGATTTAGCAACTTATGTGCGTTACCTTCAGAAGATTTAGCATATAGATGCATGTCTTTTCAGGATCTAGAAACTTATGTGTTTTACTTTCCAAGATTTAGCATATTGAAAATTTTGAAAAATGTGTGTCTCCTTAGGATTTAACAACTTATGTGCATTACCTTCAGAAGATTTAGCATATTTGAAATTGGAAATGTGTGTCCCTTCAAGATTTAGCAAATTATGTGCGTTACCTTCCGAGATCTAGCATGCTACAAAACAAAAGGTTAGAATAAAAATTCATAATATAGAATGAGGGAGGCCATATATATGCCCCCCTCCTTAATATGGCAAAAACATACTATTTTGGCATGTTAAGGAAAGAAAAGAACAAGGATAAAGTCCTCTTCAAGATCAAGACAATATCCTTAGACAACACCCAGTCCAAGCCAAGAAGGTCAAAGCTCCTATGAGGTCATGGAAGGGATGAATTCAAAGAGATATCATGCAAGAAGTGAAAAAGGTAACCCTTGTGGGGGATAGCACACTGTTTAGTTTCCAAGGTGAGATATATATATATATATATATATATATATATCTATATATATATATATATATATATATATATATATATATATATATATATATATATATATATATATATATATATATATATATATATATATATATATATATATATATATATATATATATATATATATATATATATATATATATATATATATATATATATATATATATATATATATATATATATATATATATATATATATATATATATATATATATATATATATATCAATCATGGAAACCCAATGTGAAACAATGAAATCGGTTATGATCAAGGAAAAAGATCCTCAATGAAAACCAAAATGTTCATGTATGATTGGATATCACATAATAGATAGATACTACTTAACTAAGGAAAGAGGTGAATCCTGAAAAGATAGAAAAGAAGGAGATGACATCCTTGCCCCTCAACTGTAGGAACAAAAATGTAAGGGGACTTATTATATCACTCACAACATGAGGCCCCAAGAATTAGGCTAACATTGTTTAGATAATGTGGAGTTCTATAATAGGAACATAAATGTTATTTACAAAAAAGAGTATGGAAATACAACTCATTTCCACATGATATATAAATAACATTACTATCAATGAGCTGCCTAATCTTATAATGTAAAGCTTGACATTCATTAGTAGAGTGATCATGAAATCTATGATATAAACAAAAAGGAAGACTCTTCAAGTGTGGACTACGTTTATTTTTACATTTAGGTCTAGTAATCATCTTAGCATGAAGGAGTTTAGGCAAAAGAACTTCTTCATCAAATTCCATCACAGTTTCATCATGTTTTGAAGTGTTATTTGAGATGTTGTTAACATTGATTTGTCATCAAGGATTAAATCCTAATCCATAAGAATGCTCATGCCCCCCAGTGTGTAAGGGTATTTGAATTCCTTGTTTATGCTTATCAAATCCTTGACTATTAAATCCTTGTTAAACAAGGAAATCATAACTAGGACCATAATGAGAAGACATATCAGAAGGAGTGAATGGAACCTTAGTAGTCACAATATCATCCTTAGTAGATTTGACAGGTTCATTGTGGGTAGAAGCAGTGACAAAATTATTATAAACAACTTTAGAAGTAAAAACTTGTTTTTCAAATTGTTGGTATTTCCCTTTGATCCTCAACTTGCAGATTTATACTTTGATGGATAAATTTAATATAACTTTGACTCTATCACCACTCCAAAGTCTACAAGGAAGAGGGCCAATTAACTAGGATCAAAAGAGATCCTCCTACACTTTGAGCCTTAATGCTCAAGCGGGTGTACCCTTGACTCACTTCTTGAAAGGAATCACTAAATGTTATACCAATATACTCTTTACTAACTAATTTAAAGATTTGATCATCTGAATTTACGTGTGTGTGATTGAAGATGATGGACTACCTCCAAAGAATAGATTAATACTTTAACTAGGGCATAGAGTCACCTAATACCATACATCAACCAAAGACCCTAACTCAAACACACTTGAATTCAGGATAAGTGCTTTGCCTATTATCCCTCTCACTCACATACTAGGACATCAAATTCTCATCAAGCCATGAACTCACTAAAATTACTTGAAATACTTTAATCCTAACTTTGTCAGGAACTCAAAGATAATCTCAAAATACTCTTTGTTTACCATATACTAACCCACTTTGTGAAGTTAACATATATGAGCTCAAGAACAAAGAAAAAAGACATACAACACTATGAGATTGGAATTCAACTATATTCTCATTAAGACTTGTAGAATCTATACATTATTAGACAACAAAATGCCAAATAAATAGACCCAAAATATAGGCTCTCCTTACTCAGTATAATACCATCGACAACAATCAGGGACCAAAAAGTTTTGGAACCTGCACCAAGTCAAAATTTTTGCTATAAATACCCCCTAGTCATCTTGGAAACTGAAAATAGGTTGCAACAAGCTATGGATGACTAGGGTTAGGGTTTCACCCACTAAACCCATTAGAAATGGTCCAAAATTTATTATAGGGGGAGAAACCTAGGCAACCAGGAGAAAACAAATCCCAGATTGATCCTTAATCATGAGAATCTCACTGAGAAGGTAATGAGAACCAAAAAAAATCCAAAATGTTAACCCTTTTAGTAACCTGCAACACACCTCGAGCACATAACCACATGGTACAAACCCCTACAAATGATTAAAGAACACCTTGGACCACACTGCAACAACAAAGGCCACCAAACAAATCAAATCTAGCCATGAAAACATTCAATTTTGGTCCTTTATGTTACTGAGAAACCCTCAGAAATTCAAATTTGAAAATAAATGGCTACTTCCAAGTGCCAGCAGCAAATCGGTGGTCTAAATTTAAAATCAGGTTAACTTTATATCACAACTGTTAGATATCTCTATTTTGTGGTCTTTTATGATCTTAACTCAACCAGACACCTCAGGTTTACTCCAAGAAAACATGCGACAAGGCATTTTCTTATTCAGCGAATGAAATCTTAACTCACCACTTAACCCCACAAACTAGCCACTATAGGAAAATAAACTTCTCCTGGTTACATTTGATGAACTGGAAACAAAAGGCTTTCTCCATTTCATTGAACATTCTTTACTTCCGCCAATATATCTAGCTATTATGTGACCCTTCTTCACTGAATCGCTAATCATTTTGGACCACCACCATTTCATTTCACAAATGAGCGAAAGGCATGAATTTTGTTAGGCCGCTAACCTTATTTATCCAGACCGCTAAGACCTTAGACCCCACCTGGGCCCACTTTATGCCACTTGTCATTACCTCATTCATGGCTCATGCTTAGTCACACTAACATGGGACCCACTTTTTGTAAGCCTTATAATCGGACGGTAGGCGTAAGATCTCATAGCTCTGACAAAACTCATGAGAACTTACGTCGATCGTAGATCTTTTCCTTGTCACTAATCTCTCTAACAATGACCCCACCCTGTTGCATCATCCACGTTGACCAATAAAATTTGAACAATCCTGCACCACCTAGCAAGTGGCCCCATTGAGAACATTAAGCCACCTAGAAGATCAGAAGGCTAGCACAAGATCTAAAGGGCTTTGAAGATTCTCTACACTTACAGGCCAACCGTTGATCTTGAATCTCCTGATAGAGATACTGGGTCCGCCTGACAACACATCCATCTCACACATGGACCAATCATAGTACAACAAATTAGCATATCTAGCAGACAGACCTACCAAAAGAAAAGGTTACGTCATACAAAAGAATCAACAGTTGTCTCAAAATCTCATACAGCTAACACATCTCATAAGAATTTATGCTTGCCAATGATTCACTACAAGTGTTAGGACCCTCTGACAAGCTGGCAACCCAGGGCCCACTGACAAATGCCAATGTGTCAAAACATGGACCAATAAGATGTCACCATTTTTGCATATGTGTCAATGGACCCACTTGTTTGAGAAGCTATGTCATAAAGGAGAATCAATGACTAGTGTAAGATGTCAAGCCTTTGACAAAGTCAATGAGAACTTATGCCAACCGTTAAATTGAGATGTTGTCAGAAGACCTTGCCCAGGAAAATACAAAGCTGAAACATTAGGAAGTATTAAAATAGTCAGACTTAAGAAAAATTAAAATACACTAGGTGCTGGCAACTTAGGATAGATTAAAGTGCAGGGACATGGGAAAAATTAAAGGGCACCCCGCTGACACATGAAAAACCTAACCGTGAACATGGTAAAGTGGTCTCTAATAAGTACATGTGGATTTGGAGCTTTAGTGGCTCGAATAAATTAACATCAAATTAGAACAAGGCCAGGGTATAACAAAGGGTTTTTGAACATAACAGCTAGATTTTCAAAAATTTGAACTAAGGGCTTATGCCAGAGGCATGAAAAACATTGCAGAGACTAGGGGAAAAATGTTATAGCCATGAAATTTTTTGCACGTGCTAACAATGGCTCTGTCTGGGGATGTATGCCTCCTGTAGGCATAGCAAGGATCTAGAATCACTAGTTTAAAGTAGACCATCACAGTGAAAAACTGACAACAAAGAGCAATAGGACCAAAACCCCACAAGCTAGGACAAAACAGGGTAGGGGCAAGCAACTTATTTATAGAATTGACAAAATGTACAAACCTAACTACTGTTCATGGAAAACAGAACACTTCAAAAGAAGTATTTCTTCAAGAATTGTCCATGAACTAGCAATTCCTGAATATCACCATTTAATTCCTTAACAATATATGAATCTTGGTGCCATTTCTCATGAATTAGATATGGCCCTAGCTAGATGGGATCAAACTTACCATGTTTTCCTTTATCCTCTAGTCTGGCATTCCAAATTAACACCAAATCATGAGGCTCAAAATTTTTGTCAATAGTCTTCTTATCATACAAATTCTTAACCTGCAACTGTAATTTGGTATTTCTTGCAACTGACTCTCTTCTAGTCTCATCCAACCTAATGAGGTCCTCAATTCTCAACTACATCTCATCATCTATGTCATCATCATATAACTGCACAAACTTGTACATTTCCATCAAATTATTCTGAGGCAGACTTGCATGTCTTCCATATACTAGGTCAAATGGTGCACAACCAATTGCCCTCTTCACAGTTACCCTATCAGCCCATAGAGCTAATGGCATCTTTGAATTCCATGCCCTCTTATTCTTTTCAAGGACCCTCTTGAGGATTTTAATCAAACTCTTATTAGTAGATTATGCCTGACCATTTCCTTATGGATGATAAGGTGAGGAATTAGAAATCTAAATTCGTAAACCTTTTCAAAATTCCTTATATTTAGTAGACCTAAAGCACATGGCATTATCATTTACTATTCTCTTAGGGAAACCAGACCTTGTAACAATATTATTCAACATAAAATCAATTACCACCTTACTAGTTGCATTTCTTGTAGGTATAGCTTTTACCCACTTCGTAAAGTAATCAATGGCAACCAAGATCCATGAGTGTCCTCCACTAGACTTGTTTGGTATCTCCCCTATGAAATCAATTTGCCATTGTTGGAAAGGAGCCTATACTTCTACTAGTTTTAATGGCATATTACCTAAAAATTTAAGCTTACCAGAGAACCTTTGACAAGGATCACACCTCCTTACCAACTACTCTGCAACCTTGAAGATTGTGGGCCACCAGAAACCTGCTCTCAAGATTTTATGAGTAGTTGTCTTACCCATATAATGTCCACCACAAAATCCCTCATGCATTTCTTTCAACAACTTGTTAGCCTGATCCTCATCAACACATTTCAAAAGTATGTAATCTAAATTCTTTCTATACAATTTACATTTCACAATTACATACTTGATGGCCTATAATTTCAATGTCATCTTTTGATTATCATTCATGTTTGTTGGACATTTCATATCTCTCAAGTAATAGATAATATCCTGATACTAGATATGATCATCCATATCACATCTATAATCAATTTCAGAATGATTTACTTGATTAGCATCAAGATTGGATTGAGCCATCAATTTTTCCAATCCTTGTCCTCTAACCAATTTAGTAATCTAGACATCAACATTGAATTCTTGGATCCTATTGATCCATCTGCATCTTCTCCCAGACACCTCCTACTGTGAGAAAATATACTTCACTGCTGCCCTTGGCACAAAAGCAATCACAACTACCCCCATCAAGTAACACCTAAAAGCCTTGATTTCCTTGACAAGTGCATATGCTTGTTTCTCATTGATGTCATACTTCAAATCAGTAGCCTGCAAAGATTTACTAAAAAATGCAATAGGCTACTCAAAACCATCCTTATTCTTTTGTAACAAGACAACAACAATAGTGTGAAAAGATGCAAAGGAAAAGATGTGCATTGGGACATTATAATCAGGTACCTTAAGCATGGGTGCATCTTTGATAGCCTACTTGATATTTTTGAAAGCCTCATGAGGCTCACCCTCCTAATTGATTATAGATCCCTTCTTCAACATCTTAGAAATAGGTCTAATAACCTCTGCAAAATTTGTCACAAACCAACTTAAGAAATTGACCTGACCAAAGAAGGACTGAATCCCTTTAACATTCTTTGGTTTCTAAATTTTATCAATGGCTGCTACCCTCTTAGGGTCAATTCTCACTCCTTGCTTCCAAACTAAGTGGCCAAGCAACTTACCTTCAATGACACCAAAAGCACATTTCCTTGGATTTAATGAAATGCCATATTCCAAAGCCCTTACAAATATTTGCTCTAAATGAATACAGTGGTCTTCTTCCTTCTTGGAATAGGCAATTAAATCATCTTGATATATACAACAAGGAAATCATTTATGAAATCTGAAAAAGCAACATCCATTTACTCTGAAAAGTAGTGCCAGCATTTGTGAGACCAAGAGGCATTCTCACATAAACATATGTCCCCCAAGGTGTAGTGAAAGTTGTCTTGAATTGTTTTGATTCTTTAAAAATCACTTGATTGTAACCAGAGAAACCATCCATCATAGACATCAATTTTGATCTAGTTACTCTCTGCAACATAGCTTCCATATTGGGCAGACAATAGTTATCTTTTAATGAGCTGATGTTCAAATTCCTAAAGTCCACACAAAGCTTGATGTCACCATTCTTCTTTCTCATAGGAACAAGGTTTGATACCCAAGAAGAGTGCCTTATAGGCTTGATAATTCCAGCATCTCTCAACTTCATTAACTCTTCTTGCATCTTGGGTGTCAAAGTGGGATTTATAGGCCTTTTTTTTTGCCGAAAAGGTTTAGCATCTTCTTTCAAAGGAATGATATGCTAAAACAAATCTTCTCTATAAACCTTTAGGTCATCATATGACCATACAAATATATGCCTAAATTTTCTTAGTAATTCAATCAAAGATTTTCTCACATTGTGAGACATGTCCCTACCAATGTATACCTTCTTAGGTGCTTCATGTGTTCCAAGATTTATCTCCTCTAGATCAGCATGATCATCTCTTTTGATATTCTTTTGTACTCTATCCTAGTTATCAAAGGCAGTCTCCAAAACAACAAGCCCCTTGGGCACCTTGTTAGTTCTGAGTTGAATGACCTTATTGCCAAATACAACCTCTTTTCCTTCTATAGACTCCACCAAAGCTAAACAATCAAATTCATGACCATGATACTGATCTTCACAACTCATAAACTTCAAGATATCATTATCATCATCAAAAACTTGCCAATTTTCAATATTGTCTGATACACTGGGCCTAGCCTGAATTTCAACTTTAGAGATACCAGAAAAAGTAATATCAGTGGGATTGATTGCAATATTAGTTAACAAGTCATCCATCTTATTGTTACTCGTATCCTTCCACTCAATATTGAAGGCATCAAAATGTTCAATTAAATCCCAAACTACATTCCTATATTGTTTCAACCTCTTATTCTTGGAAGCATATACTGACCTGACTTGGGACACCACCAACTCAGAATCACCAACAACACTCAAACACTTAATTCCATGCTTTTGTGCCAACCTTAGTCCTAACAACAATGCCTCATACTCTGCTATATTTTTGGAAGAAAAGAAATTCAATGTGAATGAAAATTTGTAGGTATTTCCATCAAGAGAAATTAGTAGAATACCCGCTTCCACTCCATCTTTACAATTTGCACCATCAAAATACATTACCCACAAATCACCCTGCATAGAATTAACACTTACCTCAACAGAGATAGGTGACAAAATAGGTTCATTTTCAATTATAGGGAACTCTACCCTAAAAGCATTAATATCAGTATCCACAAAACATGTAGTCTCATTGTCAATATTCCTCTCAATCATGTGGCATACTCTTGGCTCTTGATCAATCTTGACAAATTGATCATCAATCTTGAAAGTGGCATAGGATAGATCACACTGTAAACTTTGACCCATGGAAGCACTCCATTTTCTAGATAGTAGCATCCCATAATGAGGAGGGATGTCCACCACCAAAACACTCATTGTTAACTCTTTCTCTAGATATGCTACCAGCCTATATGGCATTGCATTAATAGTCCCTATATCTAGTAACTCCCTCTGATCCATTGCACAACATCTACCTTGAACCGTATCAACTTTAAGGCCCAACTTCTCCATGATTTTGAAAGGCATAAGAGTATTAGAGGCACCACTATCAATCATATAATTTCTTAGCTTCATTCCATTCACAAGAACACTTAAAAAGAATGGATCAATGTTTTCAAGGCTGGCATTGATAGAACTATGAAAATATATAGGGGGAATTTGAGACACTATTCCCTGAGCAACAACACCTTTTAAAGCTTTATCCTGAGATCCATTGCATGCAACATCATTGTTATGAACATTATCTACCCATGCAATAGCTCTATCTTTGTGTTCAGGGATCCTCAAGAATTCTGACAATGGAACCTTAACTGTAATTTGGGACAATACAAATAACATATCAATACGAGCAGAGAAAGGAATGTCAATCTAAACTACTTTAGTATCCTTTTGCTTGTTTGATACATTAGGTGTATTGGCCACTCTCATTTTTTCAATCTTAGCCATTGTGTTAACTGGCTTCTCAATCTCATTAGAAATTTTTTGAATTTCAACTCATTTAGGCTCACAATTCTTACCTTTTACATTCTAGAATTTCACCATGTGATCACCCTTTGATTTGTTCTCATTAGGCTCTCCAGAGTTGGTACTCTTTATAAACATTCCTGTAGCTTTCTCATTTGTATTCCTTGCCACCATGCCTCTAGTTTGCACTTGGGTGATCATTTCTATAGTAATCCTATCCATCTCTTCTCTAGAAGGTCTTCTTAAATTTACTAGCTCAAAAGAAGAGTTCATGTTACATGTCTTCTTATCAATGTCTTCACTATCAGAAAAAACCTCTTGATGAAAAAGGGCCTGATTGTGTCTCTTCACATTTACATCTACTTCTTCATCCAAATCAGAATCATCTTCATATCCTAGAAATGAAGTAGCCATGTTTCATCCAACGTCATCTTGATCTTCTTCTTGATCTATCCCCTCATTGCCACAATCTTGATTTGTAGCCATAGAATGTGCAACCACACAATGCTCTGCAGAATGAGGGGACTAGCATGCAACACACCAAGGTATGTCCTCCATGACATTTATTGAAGCCTTTTGTAGTGGTTCAGGGAGACATTTGTCATTGTTATTTCCTGCAGCCGGGACAATAGGCTTTCCATCCTTCCATTGGGTGTTGTAGGGGTAGTTCTGCAATCTATTCTGCTTATTGAAATTGTTGTTGAATTGAGGCCTTTCATTGGCATGAGCATTGATGTTCCTATTTTTAGGTGCCTTCAAATCCTTCAATGCATTGAGAATCTTATCCAATTTATCTTCTTCTTGCTTCCTAGCTCCAACATTCCTATCATTTTCCTTTTTGTATTTCTTGTCCCCAAACAACTTAGGGTCATCCCTCTTCCCACTCAATTTCCTTGATATCTTCATATTTTTCTCAATATTTACATCAATCCTAAAAGAATCTCTAAGAGTTCTTGGTTCTTTGTCCCTCAACAAGTATCCCATCTTTCCATCAAATTCATTTAAGTATGTGGTCAAACAAACATTATTATCTAAACACATAACTTGGAACAACTTATGCATACCCTTCTGAAATCTCATGTTGAATTCAACTGTAGTCTCATTCTAATTTTTTCTTATGGTATTGAATTCATTCAACATCAAACTAGCACTAGGCCTATCACCATACTACTCTTTGAAACATCTGTCAAAAGAATCCCAAGTATCAATACATTTATTAGGAAGTCTCTTAAACCAATCTCTAGCATCCTCCATTAGAGATTGAACAAACAATTTCATGACTACATCCTCATGCTCTACCTCATAATCATTAAGCATGTCAACAAATAACCTAAGATGCTCCTCACAACTAATAGCATTATTACCAGCAAACTTAGGTACCTTATCTCTTATATCATTTGGAAAAGCATTCGGGTAACCAGGAATTCCATCAAAACTAATTTACCTATAGCCTTCTAGTTGCATAGGTCTTCTTTGAAAACTTGAACTAGTGTTAACCCTAGGATCAACATTTGCATTTACATTTCCATCTACCTATGCATTTGACATGTTGCCTAGGATCAGCACCTATCCTAGCAGATGAAGAAGGAATTGAACTAGTAGCATTACTAAGTGGAATAGCAATAGTCATAGATGGCATACCTAGTTCAGTAGTAGATGGACCAAGAGCATTTGTAGATGAAACCCTCAAGAACTAGATCTTTCTTCTCTTTTCTACAATGGAAGCTTCAATTTCAGCCCTCTCTAATTCTCTTGCAAGGTATACATCTTCTTTTCTTCTTCTTTCTATCTCTATGTCCTTATTTGAATTGGGTGGTGGGACCCCTAGTATTGTCAATGATCTACTTGTTTGATGTCCCACCATCTTCTGCTTTCCTTTCTCTCTAGTGGCAACAGTAGGCCTAGTGATCTCTTACCCATCTTTATCTTTAGGGAGGGAAGCATAACTTTGAACCTATCTAACTATAGGGCCCTCCTGATCAAATTCATGATCTTGTAGTAAGTGCTCTTTCTCATTTCTCAAAGCCTCGAGATCACCAAAGACATCATGTTGCAAAGTCTTAGCAGCAGAAGAAAGCATCTTATTTCTCTCCTTCATTTCATTAATCTTTCTAAGGAGAGACTATCTTTCTATTAGAGCATTTACCTTTTTAGCACCTCTCTCCTCTTGTAACCTCTTATGTATGGCATCATGTTCTGCCAACTGTAACCTTAGTGCATTTAAATCATCTGGGTCTACCATAATGTCATCAGAACTTGATGACACATCTATATCAGTAAGATTTTGATATGGGAAGTGGACTTGGCTTGGTCTCATGGGCTCCCTTCTGAAATTATCTTCATCAAGATCTAAATCAGTCTCCAAACCCATTTCTCTAGCTTGTTCATCTTGACCTACAGGCAATGGACCCTTGTCTTGAAATATAGCCTCTGGGGTATCATAAAATCTATCTTCAGAGCGACCACCATCTGATCTAGAAACTCTATCTTGTGGACCTTCCTCACTTGAGGAAACATGGGGTGCTCTTCCTCTAGTATTTGTTTGTTCTCTTATGGGAGCACTAGTAGACTCACCATTCCTTCTGATCCAACTCTTCTTTTCCTATCTAGGCAATTGCTCTAGAGTGACCTGCAGATTCTTTCTGACAAAGGACCTAGTATTCCTCCTTTTGTCAATGATTTACAGTATGACACTGGTTCTAACCTCTTGAGTCACCACCCACCAAAGATGGGAAATTTTTAAACTGAATACAATAGGAAAACAAGAGTGCACTTACCAACCTTTATCTCTAGACTCTCCCCAGCAGAGTTGCCATTTTTCTGGTATTTCCCTTTGATCTTCAACTTGCAAATTTATACTTTGATGGATAAATTTAATATAACTTTGACTCTATCACCACTCCAAAGTCTACAAGGAAGAGGGCCAATTAACAAGGATCAGAAGAGATCCTCCTACACTTTGAGCCTTAATGCTCAGGCGAGTGTACCCTTGATTTACTTCTTGAAAGGAATCACTAAATGTTATACCAATATACTCTTTACTAACTGATTTAAAGATTTGATCATTTGAATTTGTGTGTGTGTGATTGAAGATGATGGACTACCTCCAAAGAATAGATCAATTCCTTAACTAGGGCATAGAGTAACCTAATAGCATACATCAACTGAAGACCCTAACTCAAACACACTTGAATTCAAGATAGCTACTTTGCCTATTATCCCTCTCACTCACATACCAGGACATCAAATTGTCATCAAGCCATGAACTCACTGAAATTACCTGAAAGACTTTAATCCTAACTTTGTTAGGAACTCAAAGATAATCTCAAAATACTCTTTGTTTACCATATACTAACCCACTTTGTGAAGTTAACATATATGAGCTCAAGAACAAAACAAAAAGACATACACCACTATGAGATTGGAATTCAACTATATTCTCATTAAGACTTACAAAATCAATACATTATCAGACAACAAAATGCCAAAGAAATAGACCCAAAATCTAGGCTCCCCTTACTCAGTATAATGCCATCAACAACAACCAGGGACCAAAAAGTTTTGGAACCCACACTAAGTCAAAATTTTTTCTATAAATACCCCCTAGTCATCTTGGAAACCCAAAACAAGTGGTAAAATGCTATGGATGACTAGGGTTATGATTTCACCCACTAAACCCATTAGAAATGGTCACAAATTTGTTACAATGGAATAAACCTAAGCAACTAGGAGAAAACAAATCCTGGATTGATCCTTAATCATGAGAATCTCACTGAGAAGGTACTGGGAACCACAAAAACATCCAAAATGTCAACCCTTTCAGTCACATGCAACATGCCTCGAGCACAAAACCACATGGTACAAACCCTTGCAGATGATTAAAGAACACCCTGGACCACACAGCAATAGAAAACACCACCAGACAAATCAAATCTAGCCATGAAAACATTCAATTTCGGTCCTTTCTATCACTGAGAAACCCTCAAAAATTCAAATTTGAAAATAAATGGCTACTTCCAAGTGCTAGCAGAAAATTGGTGGTCTAAATTTAAAATCAAGTTAACTTAATATCACAACCATTAGATCTCTCTATTTCATGGTCTTTTATGATCTTAACTCAACTAGACACCTTAGGTTTACTTCAAGAAAACATGCGACAAGGCATTTTCTTATTCCCAGAATGAAATCTTAACTCACCACTTAACCTCATGAAGTAGCGACTGTAGGAAAATAAACTTATCCCTATTACATTTGGTGAACTATTGACAAAAGGCTTTTGCCAATATATCTAGAAATTACATGACCCTTCTTCGCTGAATTGCTAATCATTTTGGATCATCGCCATTTCATTTCACAAATGAGTGAAAGGCATGAATTTTGTTAGGTCGCTAACCTTATTTATTCAGACCGCTAAGACCTTATACCCCACCTAGGCCCACTTTATGCCACTTGTCATTACATCATTCATGGCTCATGCTCGGTCATGCTAACATAGGACCCACTTTCTATAAGCCTTATAATTGCATGGCAGGCGTAAGATCTCATAGCTCTGACAAAACTCATGAGAACTTACACTGACCGTAGATCTTGTCCTTGTCACTGAACTCTCTGACAATGACCCCACCCTACTACATCATCCACATCGACCAATAAAATTCAAATAATCCTGCACCACCTGGCAAATGGCCCCACTGAGAACATTAAGCCGCCTAGAAGATTGGACGGCTGGCACAAGATCTTAAGGGATTTGAAGATTCTACACACTTACACACCAACTGTCGATCTTGAATCTCCTGATTGAGATATCGGGCCCACCTGACAACATGTCCAGCTCACACAATGTGGACCAATCCCAGTACAACAAATTAGCATATCTAGTAGATGGACCCACCAAAAGAAAAGGTTACGTCATACAAATGAATCAATGGTTGTCTCAAAATCTCATATGTTTGACACATCTCATAAGAATTTATGCCTGTCATTGATTCATTGTAAGTTTTAGGACCCTCTGACAAGCTAGCAACCTAGGAGCCACTAACAACTACCAATGTGTCAAAACATGGACCAATAAGATGTCACCATTTGTGCATATGTGTCAATGGACCCACCTGTTTGAGAAGCTCTGTCATAAAGGAGAATCAACAACTGGCGTAAGATCTCAAGCCTCTGACAAAGTCAATGAGAACTTACACCAACCATCAGATTGAGATGTTGTTAGAAGATCGGGCCTAGGAAAATAGAAAGCTGAAACATTAGGAAGTATTAAAATAGTCAGACTTAGGAAAAATTAAAATACACTGGGCGTTGGGAACTTAGGAAAGATTAAAGTGCAGGGACATAGGAAAAATTAAAGGGGATCCCGCCAACACATGAAAAACCTAACTGTGAACCTGGTAAGGTGGTCTCTAATAAGCACATGCAAATTTGGAGCTTTAGTGGCTGGAATAAAGTAACATGAAATTAGAACAAGGCCAGGGCATAACAAAGGGTTTTTAAACATAACGACTAGATTTTCAAAAAATTAAACTAAGGGCTTATGCCAGAGGCATGAAAAACATTGTAGAGACCAGGGGGAAAATTCTATAGCCATGAAATTTTTTGCATGTGCTAACACAAATTCTCTTTTTTTTTTCATAAAATCAAGATCATTAATCTTATACTCTCCAATGAAGGTAGGAGTAAAATCCAAGGTTCCCCAATCATCACCAGGAAGAGCATTATAGGAAAAAAGATTTCTATTAAGAATAGGAGTAGTGTGATTTTGAATATTAAGACAAGGATTAGGTGCATCATCTGCATGAAGTGTATACATCCTGTTGTTATGAATAAACTTGACTTTATGGTGAAGGGTGGAAGGTACAACATACATCTCATGCAACCAAGGTCTACCCAAAATAAGGTTATAATTGAGAGGTCCAGGCATAACATGAATAGGTGTATTCAGGATGACCAGTCCTAATTTTATAGGTAAGGTAATGATTCCTTAAGTGTTCTTAGCAATGTTATCAAAGCCATGTATAGGAACATTGTCAGGTTGAATAGCTAAAAGATCAACATTAATTTCTTTGAGCATGTCCATGCTACAAAAATTAAACCTAGATCTATTATCAATCAAGTTCCTATGACTGATACTTTTATTGATAGAAACAAAAAGCATAAGAGCATCATACTGATTCTGAACTTCTTTAGAAGGAAAATCCTTTTGAGTAAATACAATGTCAGGAGGACCTGGGGTAGCATGCATGCATTGTAATAAATTATTGATGTTCTCTTGATTGAGGTGGAGTAGGAAGAGTTTCTAGAGCATTTTGCAAGGCTTCATAGTAGGTAGGTGAAGTTTGAAGAGGCTCCCATAAAGAAATCTTGGTAGGGGTATGTTGCAATTGGTTTATCAAATCATACTCCTTGCTAAGAAGATGGGGTAGAGGAAGAACAGGTTGAGAAGGTGGTAAAGAAGTAGAAACCATCAAATTAGGTGAAGGGTTATTCTATGTATGATAAGTGTGAGCTATAGAATCTTGATCATTGAAAGACTCTATAGGTTTACGTTTGATAGTAAGGTGAGGACAACCTTTCATAGTTAACAAGGGTTTAGGATAAACCATTTTAGTTGTCTCAACACTACAAATAGATTCAAAAGAAGGAAGAAAAGAGGACATCCTAGGAGGAGATGAGGTAAGATCTTGATTATCCATAGGATCATCACTAAAAGGGAGAGAATTAAGGGAATTCGTATCATTCTCAACTAATGCCTCATCACTAGAAGGAATCTCAAATGGAGGTAAAGCATCTATAATATCATCTTCTTTCACTAAAATGTTTGCATAAGGGGAGTGTGTTTTAGGAAAAGAGTTTTCATCATGTAATAAATCACCCTCTTGTATCAAGTTTTCTTCATGAGGAGGGGATAAATCAATGTCTTCATCAAAGGGTTCATTCACAATGGTTTCATGAGGAAGAGAAAAATCAACATCCCCATTCAAAGATTCAATAAAGCACTTAAACCACACTTGAGATAACTTGTGAAACATGATAACAAATAAAGAAATGCATATAAAATAGATCTAGATATATCTAAATGCATTCAAATGAAATATTTTTCTATTTTTAAAGAAATTTTACAATTTTTTTAATTTTATTTTTGAAATGTAAATCCAAGAGCATTAAAGAAATCTAATCTTAATGCAAGAAAACAAATGATCTAACACCAAAAAGAAAGAGAGTAAGCAAGTCGGGTTCACCAAAATGTATAAGTGAAGGTGAACACACAAAATAATAAAAAGGGAGATCTAACATAAAAGGGGATCTAAATCCACAAAAGAGAGGGGTAAGTATGTGGGGTTCACCAAAATGTATAGCATAAAATATGGATGGGGCCTAGCAAAATGGCTTGCACATAAAAGAGATCCCAAAGCCAATATTTTACACTTACATGAAATTCTATTGATATGGAAAGTAAATGTAAATGACTAATGTTGAAATTAAGAAATAAAGGTACTTACCTCTAAAAAATAATCGACTGAAAAACCTATCAAACAATCTCAAAAACTATTGATTCACACATTCGTGAACCGAAACTGCGAGATCTACAAAACCCAGAAATATTTTTTTGAGATGAGATCAGGTAGACTTTGACCCTCATAAAAGGTCAATGATGACTTGGAGATTTTGAAGGTCAATTTTGACTTTGTTCACAAATCTTAGAAGTTCAACGAAAAGGGTATCCATATTTGTACTTTAATTCACCATCCCGCACCTATACCTAGAAGAAAAATGGTTTTGTTTGTTGGGGGGAAGGGGTTTGCCTTAGTCAAACCCCAATTTAGGAATTAATGTTGAAATTGAATTGAAATTGCTGGAATAAACAAAGTAAATGGAACAATTCACCTTGGTTTGCTTCCGATTTTGGGAATTCAACACCAATCTTGAATGGACCTTGAATTAGGAAGAGGCTTGAATGGAAATGGAGGAATCTTCAACAAGAGAGCTCCATAGAGCTTGAATCCTTCAATGGCTACTAATGGATCTCCTTGATGAATTGGATCTTGAATGCTTGAAGGCTTGAATTCTTGAATTCATTGCTTGAGAGCTTGAGAGATGGATTGAAAAACTTGATTGAGAGATGGGATGAAAACTTTATGGAGAAAATGAGAGAGGAAGGCTCCCTTTTATAGTGATTTAGGGCACAAGAGGGGCCTCATAGAAAACAATAATTAAGGGCCCATGGCACAAAAATATAGAGAGGTGCACATGGAAAGGAAACTAAATTAAAGTCTTGACACAAAACTCTAGGAGGGGACCACCCTTAATATAGAAATAAAATAATTATTTAAGAGCCTTGTCACAAAATTTGAGGTAAGGCTAACCCCAAAGTTAATTTGAGCATTAGGCACAAAACTCGAGAAATCCTAATCTCCAATAATAAATCATGAATCCTATACAAATATCAAGAAAGGTCCACCTCAAATATTAATTTGAGAATTCAACACTTAATCCGAGAAATAGTGGCCCTGAGGAGGGAAAATGCAAGATTTTGATGAAATCCCAAAATCAAAAGTAAACCCCGAAGATCCCAAACCCTAGGGTCAAGGATGAGCTCAAACCTAACTAGGTTAGGGTCAAGGTAGATCCTAACCTAGTCAAGATCAAGGTTGACTTTGACCCCATAAGGTTGACTTTGACCTTATGGTCAAAAACCTCAGGTTCATAGTCTAGAATAATAGGAAAATGGTAGGAAGAAGTGGAAAATGGGGTAGAAGAGGGAAAAATCCAGATCTAAGTTGAATATCCATTCAAGGCATTTGACATGACCCCAAACCACTTACTTGGAGGGCTAAACACTCTTATCATGGAAGTGCTTCCATTTTAAGAGGATAAACATATATGAAAAATTACTCTATTATTTCCATATCTCAGTCCTGACTAACTGATTTTTGTATTTACAATTTTTAGCAATATGTCCAATTTTTTGTATCTATAACATACAACTCCATTCCTTTTTTTCATGTCTCCAATAGATCTATTATCTACAAGTTTAGTATTTCTAAACATTCTACTATTATTATTTTCATTAGATCTAGGTTTCTTACAATCAATAGCTCTATGTCCAAAACCATTATAATTATAACAATAACCAGAGATAGGTTTGAATTGCTTACCTATACAATCTCTTTTCATGTGTCCAAAACAATTGCAATAAAAATATCTACCTTTCAATTCTCTTCACATCACTTTAGGTGGTTCATCTTGCTTAGGTGGATTAGACATATCTTCTGATTTGTTAGATTCATTAGGCTTCTTTTCATCTTTATTCTCAGGGTGTTTTGGATCTGGTTCTTTGCACTCCTTAATCTTCTTTGGAAACTTATCTTCAAGATATCCAAGACTAGTTTTATCATAAGACGGTTTCTAATAAGATATTTTTTCATCAATCTTTTCACTAATGGAATATAATTTCTCAAGATATTGTTTAGACTAAGTTAATTCTCTTTTCAAAATTGTATTGTACTTCTCAAGTTTAGCATACTACAATTTTGTTTTCTCAAGTTCAGATGTCACTTTGGTAAGTTTAGATCTCAGATCTGCATTCTGAGATTTTAGATTTGATTCATCTTTGCTATTGTCATCTTTCAAGCTTAACTTCAGACCTATAATTTTTAGGTCATGTTTAAGGAACTCATTTTATTTCTTTAGTCTTCAAACTTCATCACAGTCCTTGACTTGAATTGTAGGCTCTTTCTTTGATTTCAAATCTTGTATCTTTTCTTTTAGTTTCCCAATGTAGTTTTTTGCATCATCATTTTTTTCCTCAGAGTATCTCTTTCTTCAATAAGAATATCAATTTCTTCAAGATCTTGATAAATATTCTTTTGCAACTAATCCATTTCCATAGAGATCTTACTCAAGCTGTTAGGCTTTCTCCAAATAACATTGTTTTGAGTAACTATTCTCTGATACCAATTTTTATAAATAGGAAATACTGAGAGCGGGGGTGAACTAGTATTTCACAAACTTTAATTTTTCCCAATTATGGATATAAGAAATTAACTTGAATCTTGCATAAGAAACTAAACTAAGTAAACTGAATAACAAGAATAAAATTAAAACAAATGAACTCATAACACCCTATTTTTTCTCAAGGAAACCCCAGCCAAGGGAAAACCTCGGTGGGGATGATACCGACAACTGATCCACTAATAAAAAATATTTAGTTAAGGATGTTGACCCTGTTAGGAGTCTGTTACATACATACAGTGTGTATGTCTTGGTTAAAGTACTCTAGGCCTTGTTAGAATCCTAAACCTTGTTAGGAGTTTCTACTACAAAACATAACATTTTCAAGATGAGCTCACTGCCCAAACATGCAATATACAATCATAGCTCCAAATACAAAGGTAAGATACACAAACCTTTTTACTACCGCTGAATAGTGCATTACTATTCTGATCTAGCTTTGTAGGCTCTTCTCTTTGATATACAATACTTGCTTCATGTATTCTTGCAACATACAATTTTGCATCATTAATAAACTTATTACAATCGCTATATCTTTCTTACATACTTTGCATTATATTGTACTTATATATATACAAGTTATTCCAAAATAACTTCCTATCAGCATCACAATACATTATACTCTTCCCAAAACATAAAATATGTTGGAAATATTCAAGACTATCTAGGTTACTCAGAGGGGAGGGGTGAATCAGTAACTTCAAAACTTTTAACAGATTCAGATCTTAATAATATTTGATTGATAATCTGACTGCATGCATGAGTATCAAAAAGAATAAAACATTCATAACACTTAGAACACATAGATTTGGTGACCCAGAAACCTTCCAAGTAGAAAGTAAAACTGGGGTGGGGATGATACCCACAAAACTTCAATATTGCAGTATAAAGTTTGCCGGTTAAGGCTTGCAATGATCACTTCTGATGATTTTCCCTATTAGGAGAAATAAGGACTACTAGGTCCACCTTTTTAGAGGTTTTACAAACATACAATGAACTATGCACTCAATTAAGAGATTTTTACAAAGACTATTAAGTCTACTCGGTTAAAGGATTTCATGTTGATTCACCTGTTAGGATGAAATAGTAGATCTTTTACTTGCAACTGTACTTGATGATTGAGATTCTCTGATGTATTGATCACTTTCTATGATGGATAGATCTTTGCTACTTCTTATACTGTTGTAGCCCTTTATAATTCACTTATCTCTGCCTTTCTCTCTTTTTTTTATACTTCTCTATTTTCTTCCTTTTTGGATATGACATAAAACATTGTTTATATATCAATCTAAGTCAATTCCAAAACAATTACAAAGTCATCTCTTAAACAAGTAAACACAAATATTACTGAGTTGGACCTAATATAGTTACACAGTTACTGCAGACTAACTCGGTGACTTTCTGATACTTGACATCCACTGCATTACTTGGCATCATCATGCACTCGGTAGAAGTGGAAGCTCGGTCCATACTAACCACTTGGTCATAGTTTCAAACTCAGTAAATACTGGATACTCGGTAGATAAAGTGTTACTCGGTATAGACTAAGTTTCCTATTTAATCATGCAGCACTTGGTAAACACTGTGAAACTTTGCGAGCTCGGTATGCACTGTTCTGCTCGATAAGCTCTACTTGGTAAGCTCTGCTCTTACTTGGTAAGCTCTACTCTACTTGGTATGTACTATTCTACTTGGTATGCACTATTCAGAATAAGTGTTGTCACTAATGACAATCATGCTTAATGCCAACAATCTCCCCCTTTGGCATTAGTGACAAAAACACTTATTTGCCAAAACTTATATACAAGAACCATGCTGAATCTTTTTTTTGATTTTTCAAAATTTATCTTTGTCAACTGCTGTTTATACATTTCATGACTCCCTTATATAGAGTACTTTCTCCCCCTTTCATATTACACACCTTAATCTTATACACTTTCTCCTATACATTTTCTCCCCCTTTTTGACAATAATGTGAAAGGTGTATATACAAGTATTTTACGAGGAGAATCCAAAATGTGAAAGAAAATTAGAATGTACCTTTATGATTAGTGCCAGAGTTCTATCCCAATTCTCTTGCAGAATCTTGCATGTTTGGAGTGCAATTTGGACTTCTGCAGAGAGTTCAATCATGTGATCTGGAATGGAAAATTGATTGTCATGGAGTAATGCTTTTGAGTGAACAATGTGCTTTTGCATTATGTCCATGATGGGAAGGATCATGTTTTGAATATCTAGCAGTGTTGACCGGATCTTTGTATCTTCTTTTAATAATTTTGACTGCTTATTTGATAGGAATGTGATTTTCATATGATGTGCAGAGCTTGAACTAGGTTCAAGTTGTAACTTCTGTACACTGTCCTTCAGATCCTCATCAATCTTATTCAATTTATCCTTGACTTCCTTAGTGAACTTGGAAACATTACATAGCTTAGCAATAAGTGAGGTAACATTGGAATAGGAGGATTCAATATCTATCAAAATTGAAGATAATTCTTCCTGATTAATAGCTATATGCTGAGCAACATGCTCAAGCACTTTATTCTCAAACTTCTTCTCAGCTTTCTCAAGAATCTTTTCTGACACATAGGAATCCTCATGGAACTTGTTTACTACCTCAGCTAACTGTAACAAAATATGTTGAGAGGAATCAATTTTAATACCTAATGCTTCTGACAAAATATCCTTTGCATCTCCAATAATTTTATATTCCTTGTCCCTTTCTTCTTTTAGTTTCTTCTGCTTTGCTTTCTTTTGGAGGAGTTCACCAATGTTTTGCATTTGGTCTGCTGAAAGATCTACAAAGTCTAATTTTGGAATCTCTATCTCCTCATCTAAGTCTATATCCTCTTCTATATTCTCACTCAAAAATCTTGTACTCAGTTGAGCCTTAGGATCAACTGTTATTGCACTTAATGCCTTTGTAGAAGTTATTGTAGACATTGTAGGACTAGCTATGAAAAATGATAAACTACCAACTGGAATACTTGAAGGGGTCAAAATAGAAGTATTCACAATTGTAGAATCAAAAACTGAAATACTTACTGAAGTATCCAAAACTGAGGTACTTACTACAGGAAAACTTGATATGGAAGTAGGTATTGAAGTAGATACAAGAGACTACAACTCGGTAAAAGAGGTGGTAGTCATTTTTGTCGATGATACATTGAGTTGTGCTAGTGATGATTTGATATTTGATGTATCTGTGGAAGTTGTCACAATAATACTTGAAGTTATCTCCGTGCTAGGTGTAGCAACTTTTGCTGGAGAGTGAGGAAGTGAGGCAATGACTTCTGCAGCTATCCGAACAATATTATCTTCCTCATCACTTTGCTTGTCTACCTCGGTATCTTCTTAATGTTCATCACTATCATCATCAATATCCTTGATTATCATAGTTTCAACACTTGGTTTGTGAAGATTATAGATGTTTTTCCATGTGGCAGTGGCACTCTTCACAACTGACTCAATATCTTTGATCAAAATCAAACAACCGTTGAATTTGAGTGTCAACTTATTTTCATTATCTATTAATGCCTTATTAATTTCAGCATTTTTCAAACTTGGCATTAATTGCCTCAAGGTTTGAGCATAGATGTCCTTGACAGTTTGTCTTGTATTGGACCATCTCAACTTAATTTTGTTCAGTAGAATTCCTGGGATTTGAGAAGCTATCTCTTCAAGTGAGTATTTCCATCTTCCTATTTTCTCGATAACAACATCTTCAATTTCCTACTACTCTTCCTCAGATCTGATTTCATATTTGAGAGATTTGAAGTTTGCAATTCCAGATCCTTCTCTCATATCCTTGATCTTTTCTTTTAATGAAGGAGGAGGCCTTTTGAATACTATTTCTTCACTATCTTTGCCCGCCTTGCCTCTTGCACTCCTTGTAAATACTACAGAGGGTTGCTTGGGTGCCCTGGTGATAATTACTTTTCCTTTCTTCTTTGCTGGTACTTGTTCTTCTTCCTCTTCATCCTTTTTCTCTTCTTCTTCTTCAAATTCCTCTCCTTTTTCCTCGGTTGACATTAGAGGTGTGCTAGCTTGTATTTTGGCCATCCTCTTTCTTCCTTTGTTAACTACCTATGGAAGCTTTATACTAAGCTCAATTCTCTCCTTAGCTTCTTCATATGTCCCAAAATATGGTGCCTTTGGATTAACAGGTTGATTAATTAGGGCTTCAATAATATTCTTGGTTTCATCAATATTTACCTCATAGGGAAGAGGTTTCACATGTACAATCCTTGGTTTTGCTGCCTGTATATATAGATTATCATAGTCCACCATGAAACAAATATCATCTTTGTAATCTTCCACCAATTTCTATGGAATCTGGAATCTATTGTTCATTTTCTCTTTAAATGATTCAAAATAGTTATCCATTATGCTTTCAAAATTGCCACCCATTTCTAAAATGTATTCATTCATCTGATAAAGAACCGGCACATCTTTTCTCCATACTATCGTGCCTTTTGATGGGAAAAACTTTTGAGCATAGAAAAATAAACAAACCAACAGTGAGCCAAACTTACATGGATTTTTCTTTGAGGTTTGGATGCTCTCCATGTTCTTGTTGAACTATTTCAACAAAAGATCTGCTAGGTCAAATGACAAATTGTTCTTTACAATTTTATATGCTAGGTCAACTGCTTCACATGGAACATAGTTCTGCCGACTTGAACTGTATATCTTGTGAGCTACGATATGTATACCAAACTTCAATTCTACATCACTAATTCTTCTTATCTTCATACCTCTACCATCCCACTCGGCTAGGGTTTTCTCTTGCAGTTCCGTCCGACCTATGGTTTTTGTAGATTTTGCGTTGTCGAGCATGGGAAGACTAGTGATTTGGTGAATCATCTTCTTCGTAATCTCTACTAGTTGCTCAAGCCATATTTTACATTCATGTACTTGGCTGAAGATATATCTGACCCATTTTATCTGAAGCTCCAGGGCAAGTGTGTGATGTGAACTAAACCCTTCTCTTCCAAATGTTGATGCTCCGGTTTGAGAACACCATCGACACATAGTTCCTCACGAATAGTATCTATCTCTAGGGTTCCAAGCTCTTGAATTTTACACTTAAAATGACTATGAATATTGTTAATAAGGAGTACCTTAGGAGGGATCTGAGATTGAGCTCCACTCAGGTCTAGGGTTCTGGCAACTATGGGCACGAGTTTGAAATTTGGTGCTTTCCATTCTCCATGAACCAACATTTCTGAATCTTTCTTCACTTTAGCGCTAGATGATGCCATGGTAGCTCGGTGAACATAGTAAATTCTTTGAGGAAAGAGAATATCTTGCTGAAATAAGCTTCAAAATGCTTGATTGCACTAGGAGACTCTTGTTCATGGTGAATAGTGAACTTGATTTCACTCCTTTTGTTAAAACTTTGTCATTAATGCTCAGTACGAATTAGGGTATTGAATTAGAGAGGCTATCATCCACTATGAATTAATTTCTTGGTGAAGACTCCGTAACTCGATGATCATATGAATTCATACTTCTCTGACCTTACTTGGTAGCCAAATGAAGTTAGGTTACTCCCGACCTTGCTCTGTGGTAATTGATACCAACCTTCTTGTGATCCTGCTGTATCTTGCATACTGATATGGATCTGTATTCCTTTCAGTTTAGGAACTATTTTGGAATATGTCTATGAAGATACAGTTCCAGTGCTTTCTTGGAGACTAGTTAGAGCTCATAGAGCCACTCCCTTCATTAGTGACTTCAGGATTGGTTTGCTTGGTAGGTTTAGGAATCCACTTCTGTCTCATCTGCTTCCTAATGTTATTTGCTTTTGCTTTCTTTTCATCTTCAATTTTTCCTAAATTCATTCAATTTTTAGCTATGTGACCAAGCTTAGTGCAATTATAACATCTTACGGTAGAATCCCTTTTTCTCAAGTGGTGCCTTACACAATTCATGCTAATGTGTCCATATTCTCCATAGTAATGACATCTACACCAAGTGGTGTAATTCCAACCAAACATTGCTTTAATAATTTGTTCCGCTGGATTGGGTGTTTTAGTTCTGCATTTTGATGCCTTATGACCTTGTTTGCTACATTTGTGACATATGCCTTTAAATCTTGGTTTCTCCTTGCATTCATTTTCTTTATGACCAAGCTAATTGCAATTGTAGCATTTTCCATTAAATTTTTCTTTTCCATTGCTCCAACATTTGTTTGAAGTATGACCAATTTTTCCACAGTGATTACAGGTAGGTTTCTGATTCTTTTGAGTACCTTGTTTGGAGCATTCACCTTCCTCTTTGTATCCAAGTCCTGCTTTTCCTTTTTGTTGATGAAGGTTTCATTCATACACCTGATTCATATCTTCTTGAGATTTCAACATTCTCTCATTGATTTTCCTTTTAGCATCTAGCTCACTCATCACTCTTAAATTGATTTGCTTTTCAGATCTCAGCTCTTCTCTCATATTTTCATTTTCTGATCTTAGAGTCAAGATTTCTTCATTTGCATTGGAGATTTGATCAATAAGATTTTCTAGCTGAAGAGTTTTATTTTAGATTTCATTGTTCTTTCCATCTATTTCATCTTTCATCTTGTTTCTTTGTTCCAAGACTTCACAGAATCTTATTGACTAAATTTCCTATTCTCTTTTCAATTTTCTCACTTCTTCTTGCAGAGATCCACTCTTTTCTAGAAGTTCTTTGATTGCATTGTTTGCTTCATCTGAGCTGTTTGAAGGGAAAATGTTTTCAATCTTTTCTTCAACATACTGGTGGTCATTAATCTGATTTGCAAGTTCCTTCCTTCTTTTTAGGGAAAGGGAAAGATGCTCTCTTGCTTCTTTGAGTTGAGTTATGGCCATTTCCAGATCTAGCTTTTCATTCTCAATTGCTTTGTTCAGTCTGAATATCTCCATTGTCCTGAATCTTTTCTCAAGCTATCAAACTTTATTCTGAGATCCACTGAGCTCTGATACCAATTTTTGGAAATATTCAAGACTATCTAGGTTACTAACAGGGGAGGGGTGAATCAGTAACTTCAAAACTTTTAACAGATTCAGATCTTAATAATATTAGATTGATAATCTGATTGCATGCATGAGTAACAGAAAGAATAAAACATTCATAACACTTAGAACATAGAGATTTGGTGACCCAGAAACCTTCCAAGTAGAAAGTAAAACTGGGGTGGGGATGATACCCACAAAACTTCAATACTACAGTATAAAGTTTGCCGGTTAAGGTTTACAATGATCACTTCTGATGATCTGCCCTATTAGGAGCAATAAGGACTGCTAGGTCCACCTTGTTAGAGGTTTTACAAACATACAATGAAGTATGCACTTGGTTAAGAGATTTTTACAAAGACTGTTAAGTCTACTTGGTTAAAGGATTTCAAGCTGATTCACCTATTAGGATGAAATAGTAGATCTCTTACTTGCAACTGTACTTGCTGATTGAGATTCTTTGATGTATTGATCACCTTCTATGATGGATATATCTTTGCTACTTCTTATACTACTGTAGCCCTTTATAATTCACTTATCTTTGCCTTTCTCTATTTTTTTTATACTTCTCTATTCTCTTCCTTTTTGGATATGACATAAAACATTGTTTATATATCAATCTAAGTCAATTCCAAAACAATTACAAAGTTGGCTCTTAAACAAGTAAACACAAATATTACTGAGTCAGCCCAAATATAGTTACATGGTTACTGCAAACTAACTTGGTGACTTTCTGATACTCGACGTCCACTGCATTACTTGGCATCATCATGTACTTGGTAGAAGTGGAAGCTCAGTCCATATTAACCACTCAGTCATAGTTTCAAACTTAGTAAATACTGGAGACTCGGTAGATAAAGTGTTACTCGATATAGACTAAGTTTCCTATTTAACTGTGTAGCACTCGGTAAACACTATGAAACTTTGTGAGCTCAGTATGCACTATTCTGCTCGGTAAGCTCTACTTGGTAAGCTCTACTCTTACTTGGTAAGCTCTACTCTGCTCGGTATGTACTATTTTTCTTGGTATGCATTGTTCAGAATAAGTGTTGTCACTAATGACAATCATGCTTAATGCCAACAAAAATCATTATATTCTTCCTTAGGGTTTACATCTAGGATTTCATCCCTAAATAGTTAAGTCATTATTTTGATAAACAAAATAATCCCTTAACTCAATATAATCATGTTCTATCTTCTTCTCTATTTAGACCGAATCAACATTTTCTCTGTACAACATTAATATCTTCTTCTATACATGTAAAGACTTGCGCTCTCATATGTTTCTTTGATATACATAAAATGATCCACGTTCAAGTGCACATGCACTAAACCTTCTTCTATGATTACCACTTAAAAAAAATGTCACTTATTAGACTAGTAAACATTGTTGTCCTTAGACAATTTTCAAATGCATTGATCAAAATTTTTTCCTCCAATCATGCTATCTTCATGCTAAGTATATGTTGCCATAATGATGACATTCTGATATCCTACTTAGCCAAATTTCCAACATGTTGCTCTCATGAGATTGAATCTAAAACCCTTAATAGCCTTTACAAGTGCATATAATTGTTTTTCATTAATGTCATATTTCAGTTTAGCAACTTGTAATGATTTTCTAAAGAATATAATAGGTTGTTCAAAACCCTCAATATTTTTCTACAACAGTACTACAACAATAGTATGAAAAGAGGAAAAAGCAAAAAATATGCATTGGAAGATTATAATCTAGCTCTTTGAGCACAGGTGCATCTTTGATAGCCTTCTTGATGTTCTTGAAATCATAAGAGTAACCCTTCACTCTCTATGAATATTGACATAATTGTCATCAATTTTTAAAGTTGTGTAGGACAATTCATATTGCAAACTTCCACCCATAGTAGCACTCAATTTTCTAGACAATAGAATTCCATAATGAGGTGGTATATCTACAACCAGGACACTCATAGTCAATTCCTTATTAGGGTAGGCTACAAGTCTATAGGGTAATGCATTAACAATACCAATAACTAGTACCTCTCTTTGATCAATTACACAACATCTACTCTAAACAGTATCAACTTTTAGACCCAACCTTTCCATGATTGTAAATGGAATAACAATGTTTGATGCTCCTAAATCTATCATGCAATTTTTTATTGTTCTTCCATTTATTATGATGCTCAAAAGGAAGAGATCTATTTTTTCAAGACATGAATTTATAGAACTATCCAAATACATAAGTGTTATCTGAGATATCACTCCTTGAACTTCCATTATTTTATTGGCCTCAACTTTGGGTTCATTTGTGAACTACAAACAATATTGTTGTTTTCTTGGACATTATCAATGCATGCTAGGGCTCTATCTTTGTACTCATGGATTCTTAACAAATAAAAAAAATAAAATTTAATATTAATTTGAGACAATACTGAAAGCATATCAACAGGGGTAGAAGAAGGAATTTCAATTTGCATACCTTTAGCATCCTTCTACTTCTCAGATATATCAGTTGTAGTCACAATTTTTTGTTTTTCATTCTTAGCCATTGTATTAGCTATCTTCTCAACTTTATTTTGGTTATCATTATTTTGGATGACATATATCTTTATAGCTTCAACCCCTTTTGGCTCCCATTTCTTCCTTCTGACATTTTTTACTTTCACTACATATTCACCCTTTCGTTTATTTCCAATGGGCTCCTTGGAACTAGTATTTTTTATGAACATACCGACAACCTTACCAATATTATCAGTTTTTGTCATGCTTCTAGTTTTCACTTGTGCAATGTTAAAAGCACAATTAGGTGTCACCTTTTAGCCAAACTAATCTGAACAACTAAATTTTAGTATTTCTAACTAAAAATTAATTTTGGTCAAACATATGCTCTAGCTAGATTCATCCTAGCTAAGTTAGACAAGTTATTTAAGTTTTCCAATTGGAAATGTCTATTGAATGCATGTTTTATACCCCTTTTGGTCCAATTACCATATAAATAAAATTATTTCAAAAAAGTGGTCTTTCAATAACTCCTAATCTTTTTAATGATATTTTTTTAAAAATAAAAAATACCCTTTTGTAGAGATTAGAGTCAATAATATCCTCATTTAAATTTTATAGTATTTTAATTAGATATAATTTATTGTAATTAAAAAATATTACAAGTAGGTATTTTAACAGTCAAGGATATGTTGACTCAGAGAAAGAAAAAATAGTAAATCATATTAAATAAATTTTAAAAACATATGGTGCATTAGAGGAGAGAGTCCTCTTCAAGAATATATATTTCTTTTTTTGATTGGGATAGATTTTTTATGAAAAATATGGTGCGAGATGAAAATTGTTGATTTTAGTGAGTTGGAATTTGAATTGTAATAAAAGAGGAAATATAGGTCACAAACCAATTTTTATTTCTTTGTGCACTAGATATATATGTCATCTATCACATATTTTGAAATAGGGGAAAAAATGTTTATTTACATATAATTTTTTGGTGGAACTAGACCCCTAATTTTCAGCATTTTTCAGCAACTAAAAAATTGTCTTTAAAAATTAAAACAACATATCAATTCTTATTCAAAAAAATTATTAAAAATATTATTCATATACTTCATCCATTTTATCATATTTAATTAGTTTACATCATCTTCAAATTCCAAACATAAATGTAATTTTTATACTATTGAAGTTGAACAACTTTGATTTTGTTAGCCTTTTCCTTTGTAAAAGGGTGACAACTTATTGTGCTTTTACCCACAACCATATCTGAAGTTATTATGGAAATATCCTCCTTTGACGGTCTTCTCAAACTTACTCCCTCTAAGATATATGTCATGTTACATGATCTGTTAACAAGATTTTCATAACCAAAAAAACTTCTTGATGACACATTACTTTACTAGGTCTCTTCAAATATACATCAGTATCCTCATCATAATCTAAGGCATCTTCTTGTACCAGGTATGAATCAATGAGATTACCCCAAATTTTATCATTCATGTCTTCCTGATCTAACTTCTTAATATCTTCATCTTGGTAAGAAGATATAAATCATGCAACTACAAAATGTTCTGAAGAGTGGGGTGACTAACAAGCCATACACCAATGTGTGTCTTCTAAAACATTCAATGAGGCATTTTTTAGTGGATTAGGGACTCTCTTGTCATTATTTCCTTTTTTATAAGGGGCAACAAGTTTACCATCTTTCCACTAGGTGTTATAAGGGAAATTTTGTAGTCTATTCTACCTATTGAAATTATTGTTAAATTGGGGATTTTCTACAACATAAATCTTGTCATTTCTACTAATGGATAGTTTCAAGTCATTCAGTGCATTCCAAATTTAATCCAACTTGTATTCTTCTTATCTTTTTATTTCAACAGTTCTCTCATTATCGCTCTTATTTACCCTATTCCCAAATAAACTAGGGTCATCTCTTTTCCCACCTATTTTGTAAGATATTTTCACATTGTTTTCAATATTCACAACAATCTTCAAAGAATCCCTAAGATTTATTGATTCTTTATCTTTTAGGAAATATCCCATATTTCCATAAAAGTATAGGAAATTAATGTTTTGGAGTACTAGGGATCACTTGAGGGTTGTCATTTATGGCAACACTTATGCTCGATTGATTTCATGAAAAGATTTTTGGTACTGGAGTCACAGTCATGAAATTGACTAAGTACAGAATCAGGATAACAGTATACTATGTTACAGTTTTGGTTAGCAATGAAAATGTATGATGTATTATGGATTTTGAAGATAGTAGACAGAATTTTGGGATATGTAGGACATTCAGTTAAAATCACATGTATTTTGGTGATCAAATCAGATAGATACAATATTCTGAAGGTATGCAAAGACAAAAAATTAGTGTAACAAGGCATATGAGCAATTGTGAAGATTAAGGCAAGCTTAGTTGGTATGGAAATGTGCTAAGTCAGATAGAAGTTGTATATTTATGACACTTTGTTAATATATGATCATCGAATCTATATTGATTATTTTCATAAGTAATTATTATGTTTACTAATGCATTTTGGAGAGTCAACTGGATGACAAAATTTGTATAGGTATAGAGTTCTTTATGAAATCTATAAGTATGCATGTCATGATGATGTGATGGATGTGAATTTGATATCAGATAGTAGATGCAAGATCAATGTTTGACAGAGTTATAACTGGAACTATCTAAGAAAAGAAAGTTCTTGTATTGTTCAGTTTTTAGAACTCTTTTGAGATAGTATTTTGATTGTAAGAGTTGTATGCTCACCACCTTTAACCAGGTGTGTTTATCTCCTAACAAGCTTTTGTATTCCTCTAATAAGGAAATGTAATATGTAACAATCAGCTTCTAACCAGGCTAGATCTCCTAACAAGGATATAATATTTTAGGGGATAGTTGTGGGTAGCATCCCCACCGGGATTTTCCCTTGGCCAGGGTTTCCTTGAGAACAAATCATGGTGTCATGATTTATGTATTGTTCTTTTATGTTCTTTTTATTTCAACATTGTTATGGTTTATTTTCAATTGGTTGAAGTTTAATTAAATTCTAGTAATAATGATTCACCCCCCTCTCAATATTACATAATCCCAACAATTGGTATCAAAGTTATTTTCCCTAGGAGAGAAAGCCTAATAGCTTAAGGGAGATTTACATGGATCCAAAAAGTTTTCAAGAGAACTTTGAAGTAGAATTTGATGACCTGGACAAAGAGAATGTTGAGAATGGTGTATTGAAATTAAAATTAAGAAGAGCTAAAGGTTGCATTAGGAAACTAAAGGAACAACTTGAAATTTCAAGAAATCAGAAACAAGACCTTATGGACAATATCAAAGAAGATTCAAACAATGATACATCAGATCAAGTAAAGAAGTTGGAGTAGGAAAAAGAGAAAATTAATCTTCTGATGATTAAAGAGATTCAACATGAAAAGGATGCAAGATATAAAGTTGAAGAGTCACTAAATGAAGAAAATGAGCAGATTGGTCAAATGAAGACTAAACTTGATCACTACAAGGATAAATGTCAAAAATTAGAGAAGTACAATTAGATCATAAAAGGAGAACTCACTCAATCCAAATTTCATATTGAGAAATTTCACATGAGTGGTGATAAAATTGATGAGAAAACAATGATACAGAATCCTAAAGGAGATATGACTGGAGTTGGATTCAATGAAGAAAAATATTCTAAGTCTAATGAAGAAGAAAATGGAGCAAACTATGAAGAAATACCTTATCATGAAGAACCTAAAGAACATATCAGACCTTTCAAAGGTAGATACTTTGGATGTAACAAATTTGGACACATAAAAATAGATTGCAAAAGTAAAGGTGCTTCTAAACCCTTTGCCAACTACTATTATAACTATTATGATTATGGACACAAAAAATAATATTGTAGAAAACTAGATCAGTGTAGGTATAAACAAGATTATGTCAGAGAAGAGTCAGCATCCAAGATCACATACCTTAAATACAATAAATTTGGGCATACGGTAAGTTATTTTAAGCTAAATTTATATTGGGATAGAAGGAGACCTCCTACATGGTACAAATGCAACAACCTTGGACACATAGAAAAGTTTTGTAGATATAATGGAGAGGACAAGAGAAGAGGACCACCTCTTGTGGTTATAAAGAAGAATGTTGGTGATAGTGGTAAGAGTCTTAATGAGTATATGAATGAGTTTGAGAATTATTTCAAGAAATCAGAAAATAAAGAGGATGGCAAGATATGGGAGGTAAAATAATTCAATAATGCATTGGTTCAAGGAGAGACAATAGATAATATTGTGTCTTCACATGATGAGTTCTTTGAGACATTGACCTAGAAGGCCTCATCACCTTAGGGGGAGCATTGGATGAAAATAAAAGAATATATCTAGCCCTTAATTATGTGGATTAATTTCATGTGAGATTAGGTATGGTATGTACATACACTATAGAGTGTGTGGTTTAGAGCACAACACTTGAAGATTCATTTTCTGTGTTCACAAGATTTGTGTTGACTAGACATCATGTGAAGTTGAGATACTTATGATTAATGCACTTACTCAACTTGGAGAGGATTAAAAGGCTTGAAAGATATCATTTATGCACTATTTGTTGATCACCAACTAAGGAGAGAATATTTGTGAAGCATTTCAGTCATCTAGTAGAGAATTTTCTTGACCGTGTGAAGAAAAGTTCCAGATTTTAGTATGTTAAAGGTATTTAGACTTATAATAATTGAGAAAGTAATGGACGCATCAATAATATTTGCTGTTGTGGATAGACCTAGGTATAAGTTTAAGAGACATCCATTTAAATCTTGTGATGATGACCCGAAAGGAGCATTTTTACAAACCCTTGTCAATGTGTTGCACGTAGAGGGCATTAGGGAATATATTACACTACAAGTATGAGATTATAAGAGATGTAAACATCTATAGTGAATTGGATGCAATCATAGAAGCATATGGTATAATGGTTGAATAGTTTAAGAACATAGAAGATCAATCTAGTTATCAAGCTAACCCTACTAATGGAATTCACTAAAACTAAATGGTATAAGATAATCCTTAGTAGAATGCATGATCAGTTCATATAGATTGCAGAACAACTATTGAAGATATGTGAATAGGCAATTCATGAAATAATAGATTTAGATAATAATGGAGCCCTTCAGATAGTAGAGAAGAATATAAGGAAATAGGTGGAAACCCTAAACCATTCCAAGTAGGATAAGAGAGCTATGATAGTCAATGACATGTATCCACAAGATGTGAGGCTATTGGCAATGATACTAGGCTACAAATTGTTTCATAGTAGTAGACCTAACTCTATATTAGTTGGAGTCATTATGATGCCATATAGAATGGTTAAGGAAAATAAGAAGTACAACCTTTGCAAAGTTCTTGCACAACAATTTATAGAAAATTGAAAGGTTATAAAGAAAGACATGTCTAAGGCATTCAGGTTTGGATCACTCTACGTTCACATGTATATCTACATTGTGTGCAAATTCCCTAGTATGAACTCTAGATCATGGAAGGATAATGTACCTAATAGAACTCAGATCTTTGAGAGCTTCCAAAGGTAGGATAAGAATTGGGTAGATGAAGAATTGTTTTCTATGACTAAAATATTACAGAGATAGATGAAGGAAAGATATAGAATACTAGAAATATAGTTGAGAAATATGAGGACACTATTTGTTTCATGGTTGAAACTTATTGTTTGTGTTTTTAGGTAGTTGAGCCCACAAAGAAATTTTGTTACCCTATGGGGTATGAATTAAGTTATGAGATCTTGACTATGCAGGTAGAGCATGTATTGCTAGCATAAATAGACCCTACTTAAGAGAGATGAGGAACATATAGCGAAAAGTAAAAAAAGGTCAAAGAAGAACAAGAAAAAGTGACAAGGAAAAGGAAAAGGAAAATTAATTACATAGTTGAAGATATCACTGTGAAGGTAGGAATCACTAGTGATCAGTTGAAGAACATCAAATCAAAGATGACACAAGCATCTTCTAGCATGGCTATTGATGCACCTATTACTCTGAAGGCAGAGAAAATTGTAATTCCTACACTAGACATAATTGATTGATCTCCTACACATGAGAAGAGTACCAAATAAATTGCACCTACAAACATTCCTAGAAGATCAACAAGATCCACCAAGAAGAACAATCCTAAGGAAAAAGAGGTAGAAGTGAAAATGAAGAAGAAAGAAGAAAAATTAATTGAGAAAGAAGAAGAAAAAGTAGCACAATGGGTCCACAAACTCTATGGAAATCAGGCATTCAATCGCTACAAAAGAGAGTGATAAAAGATGGAAATCTCAAGACGATAAACATATATTATGAAAGATAAGACCTTGAGAATCAATAAATTATTGAGGACACAATAATTGAACACTTTTTAGTTTTTAGAAAGAAATTTTTGGAGATTGAAGGAAGCATTCCTAAGGAACTATACAGTAAGCTAGAGATTAGAAAACAATTGGCACAATCATAAGATGAGAACATAAGGAAAAAAAATTTGAGGACATGTTACCTATTGTCACAATAAAAGAAAGGGAGAGGATAATTAATAAATTGAAACCCTTGTTGAGGACCAAGGCTACATTGGTGAAAATCATGGCAAGGAAATACGATGAAGTAATTGAGGACACTCAAAAGGCACTGGATCAAATACGTATGATTGATATGATGAAGAAGACCTCACCTCCCAAGGTTACCAAGCCTACATCTTTGGGATTAGGAGAAATCTTCAAGGTAGCAAATGAATGTGAACAAGCTAGCATGCAACTAGACTTCTTTGTCTCTAGTGTGACTGTGACCCTTGAAACTTCACCTGATGCAAATGATCCATTTCTAGACAACTTAGATAGTGCAATGGAATTTGAAGTAGAAGGATAGATAGAGGAGGAGAAAATAGAGGATAAATAGAAAGAGAAGATAGAGGAGAAGGAAATACATCAAGAAGAAAGGAAGGAAGAAGAGACTAGAACAAAGCTAGTAGTTGAGGTTTGAATGGAAAAAAAGAAAGAACCTAACACCTCTTCTACTCTATTGTTGGAAATTATGGCCAAGATAGTAAGCATGTATGTAGAGAGCGTGGATGAGGATGACCTCATGAGGCTATCTTTCATGGCTTTTACTAAGGAAAAGGAAAGGTGAGTGCAAAAAGGAGACAAAAGAGTAAAGGTAATGACTAGGGAAGTTGAGACAGTAAACATATTGCTTTGTAAACCTATTATTTTTAAAGGTAAGGATGAGGTAGAAAACCTAGGTAGGGCATTAGACAAATTTGATAGTCACTTTGAGTTACTACTGAAGACTGCAGAGAATAAGGTAGAGAATAATTTCTTGGAGAAAAAGCTGAAATAAGTTTGTCAGCCCATCTCATGGGACTTGGACATTCTTAAGGAAACTACACTTACAAATAAGGGGTGTGTACCACAAGGTAGAAACATATATAGTCACTTCATAAACCCTTGTATACATGTAAAGACCATTGAAGACATTATAGCCAAGGACAAGGCTACCCTTCACAAGTTGATGGACAGTTGTGAAACATCTTCACAAACTGTGGTAGAGATGGATAAGAAAACATCCAAACTTTTGGATAAAATTAGTGCTCTATAAATGGAGAAAGGGAGAGTGGTAGAAATATTTGGCTTCTTGAAGAGCATTATAATTCCTAAACTTTCAATTCTTGAAACTCATCTAATAGAGATGGAAAAAGTAGAAGATTCAATGTCTAAAGCTATACCCACTGAGCTTAACATAAGAGAGAAAAAATCATATGCAATGAATGGAATGATCCATGTCAGAAAGATTTTGATCAAGTCATCAGCTAAGTAAATGAAGACCTTGAAAAACTCTTTCCAAGATATCTTAAATCTGGTGAGTAAGCACTAAATATTTTTGTGCTTAGAAAGTTTTGAAATTTTGTCTGTACCTTTGCCATTGGTATCAAAGGGAGAGGACAAGAAAGAAAAATAAAGAGAGGAAGAGAAAATAAGAAGAAGAAAATATTAAATAAGGATAAAATAAAAAAATAAAAATAAAAAAGGGAAAAATAACAAAAAAAAAGAGATATGTATATAAGTAGAAGGGAGAGATTTCTTAGAAACTTAGTCATTTTTCGCTAAGTGTTTCCATCAATACCAATGGGAGAGATTGTGGGAAAGTAATGTTTTGGAGCACTAGGGATCACTTGAGGGTTTTCATTTATGGAAACACTTATGATGAAGTGATTACATGAAGAGAGTTTTGGTACTGGAGTTAGAGTCATGAAAATGATTAAGTACAAAATTAGGATAACAGTATAGTGTGTTACAATTTTGGTTAGAGATGACAATGTATGATGTATTATGTATTGAGAAGTTATTAGAAGGTATTTTGGGATATGTAGAACCTTTAGTTAAGATCACATGTGTTTTTTTTATCAGACCAGAGATATACAATATTATGAACATATGTGAAGACAAAAAATTAGTGTAATAGGGCATATGAGAAGTTGCCAAGATAGAAGTTAGTTGGTATGGAAATGTGCTAAGTCACATATAAGTTGTATATTTCTAACACTTTGGTAATATATGATCATTGAATCTATATTGATAATTTTTGTAAGTAATTAGTCTATTTAGTAATGCATTTTGGAGAGCTGACTGGATGGCATAATTTGTATAAGTATAGAGTTCTTTATGAAAGTGATAAGTATGCATGTGATGATGATATGATGGATGAAAATTATAGATTAGAGAACACATGTGAGATTATTTTTTGATAGAGCTATAACTAGAACTATCAAAGAAAAGGAATTGCTTGTATTGTTCATTTTTAAGAACTATTTTGAGACAATATCTTGATTGTAAGAGCTGTATGCTCACCACCTTTAACTAGGTGTCTGTATCCCCTAAGAGAAAGGAAATGTTCTATGTAACAATCATTTTCTAACATGGATATGATATTTTAGTGCATAGTTGGGGGTACCATCCCCACCGGGGTTTTCCCTTGGCATGGGTTTCATTAAGAACAAATCATGGCATAATGAATTATGTATTTTCATTTTATGTTCTTTTTATTTCAGCATTGTTATGGTTTATTTTCAATTGGTTAAAGTTTAAATTAAAGTGTAATAATACTAATTCACCCCTCTTCTTAGTATTACATAATCCTAACACAAAGGAATTAAAGTATGTTATTAGATAATAATTATCATCCAACCTTATAACTTGAAACAATTTATGAATGCCTTTCTAGAATCTCATGTTAAACTCTACAACCTATTCATTATGATTCTTTCTTATGTTAAATTCATTTAGAATGAAACTAGAATTGTAACCATATTATTCCTTTAAACACTTTTGAAATGCATTCCATGAATCAATACTATGATCAGGAAGTCTCCTAAACCAATCCTTGACATCTTCCACTAAGAATTGAACAAACAATTTCATAACCACATATTCATTTTTCACTTCATAATTATTTAACATATCAATAAATAATCTGAGATGTTCTTCACAAATGGTAGCATTATTACCAGTAAAATTATTTTCCTTATATCTTAATTCAATTGGAATAGCATTAGGATAACAAGGTATCTAATGAAAACAAATTTTCCTATACCCTTCTAATTGTATAGGTCTTCTTTGAAATCCTAATCGGGTGTTTCCAATAGGACCAGTGCTAGCTATTGTTCCCCCACCTACAGGCAACAAGATCACCAAAGAGGTTAGGCTATAAAGCTTTAGGAGAAAAAGAAAATATTTTTTTCCTTTCTTTTAAGTCATTAAATTTCCTAAGTAGATACACTCTTTCTTTTTGCAACCTCTTATATATCGCATGTTTCTCTACTATCTATAATCTTAATGCAATTAAATCATTTGAGTTAATCATAATATCATTAGAACTTGATGATACCTCTATTGGAAATTTGGATGAGCTTCTTACATAGATGTTGTGATTGTGGCAACATATGATCCACATGAAGATCATACAAGTCAGAGAGCGAGTATGACAGACTGCATTGCAAATTTGTCTAAGTGTGAGATAGTATTTTTACGAGTGAACTTGGACATAGTTTTTGTTTGCAATGTTGATTGGAGTAAGTTCAATGCTTGCACACTTGAACATGGACTCTATGATGTCTATTGAACACCCATATCAGAGTGCAAGTTAGTACAGCATGTACGAAAGAAGTTATGATAGTTTTACCGAAGAAAGTGTCAAGCCGACAGGATAGAATATGAAGACAAAACTAGTAAAGAGTTAAGGGATTATTTTGTTTATCAAAATAATGACTTAAAAATATAAAGGGAAAAAATCCTAGATGTTAAATCTTGGATAAAGTTATTGGTATAAATTTAAATGTAATTGTAATTCTAATTCTAATTGTAGCAGAATACGCAATAGTGTGGACAAGTGATATGATGCGAAATATATGATGCATATGTAATAGCAATAGTGAAAGAGTAGCGAAGAGATATTTATGCAAGAAGTATAAGGTTATGTACCTTAACCTATTTTTGTAATTAGTGTATATTTTTCATTACTTGTTTGGGAAGTGGGCTCATCTGGTAATCACATTTTGTACTACTAACACGTAACAGGGTTGAGGCTTCTAACAAGGCCTATAGTCCCTTAATCAGGAATGATACACTATATGCTTGTAATAGACTCCTAATAGGGTCAAAATCCTTAATAGGATACTTTTGATTAGTCGATCTTTGTGGGTACCATCCCCAGTAGGGTTTTCCCTTGGCCAAGGTTTCCTCAAGAACAAATCATGTGTTATGGGTTCTTTAGTTTTATTGCTATGTATGTTGTTTAGCTTCTTATGTTATGCATGTATAAAGATAATTTGTTATATCAATAATTGGGAAAAAGATAAATTTTTTAGAATAGTGATTCACCCCCCCCCCCCCCTCTCATTATTCCCTATTTCTAACAATTGGTATCAGAGCTTAGTTACTCAGAAAAGAATCATTCAAGGAATGCCTAGCAACTTGAGTAAGATCTCTATGGATATGGATCAACTACAGAAGAATCTTGAAGAAGCTCTTGAATAGATTGACTTGCTTACTATTGAAAAAGATACTTTGAAAAGAAAGTATGATGATGCAAATAACCTCATTGAGAAACTGAAAAACAAATTGGAAGATCTAAGATCTGAAAAGGAATCCGAAGTTTTTATTGAAGATTGTGATGACAATTTAGAAAAAGAAAATGAGATCCTTAAGCATGAATTGAAAATAGAAAATTTGAAGCTTAGTTTGAAAGATGGAAATGGAAAGAATGAAGAAAATCTAAAATTTGAGAATGAAAGTCTAAAGACTGAAAATGAAGGACTAAATTCTAAACTTTGTAAAGAAACATCCGAACTTAAGAAAGTCAATTTATAGTATGATGAACTTGAGAAATACAATAAGATTGTGAAAGGTGAACTGACTCAATCCAAACAACAACTTGAAAGGCTATACTCAACTAGTGAGAAGATTGATGAACAAATATCTTATCAAAAACCATTCTATGATAAGACTGGTCTTGGATTCAACACTTTTAAAACAAATGATGAAAGCAAGGAATTAGATTTGAAAATATCTGAAAGCATAGATGAGATCAACAAATCTGAAGATACACCTAAAGAAGAAGTATCACCGAAGTAAGAGGAATCACCCAAAGGTATGCAAAGAGAATTCAAAGATAGATGTTTTACTTGTGATACTATTGGTCATATGAAGAGAGATTGCACAGGTAAGAAATTTAAACCTTTTAATCATTACTTTTACAATTGTCATGGTTTTGGGCATAGAGCTATTGAATGTAGGAAACTTAAATTTATTGAGAATAATGATGGTAGTAGATTGTTTAGGAATACTAACAATGTAGATAAGAAACCTACTGAAGATATGAACATAAGAAATGGAGTAATATGTTATAGATGCAACAAGGTTGGACACATTGCTAGAAACCATAGATCACAAATCAATTAGCCTAGACCAAGATATGGAAACAATGGAATTGTTTGTCAGATATGCAACAAGATTGGACATACAACAAGGTTTTGCCAAATGAACAATAGAGTTTTTCATCTTAATCCTAATCCTAGAAATCATGTTAGAAGAAATGAAGATGCAAGTAATAGTCAGGAAGGATGTTGTAGTAATTCAGATGAAGTGAAGTTTATCAAAAGCATAGATCAAGGAGACATAGTCAACATTGAAAGTAATTAGGAAGGTGAAGTATTGAAAGGTTAGCAAAAATATCTTTTTGGAAAGAAGTGGCAAAAGAATTGAATGCGATGTTAGGTCTAAGTGAGATTGAATTAATAAAAGGTTATGATTGGTATTATTTGATCATCAAAGAGAATTCAAGTGTCAAGGAGATCAAAGAGTAGTGATTGAAACCATTTTTCCAGCATTTGGAGAAGAATTTTTGTGCCGAATCTACGCAAGCCCTAAAATGACAAAATTAAGGTATTTTACTTGACAGATCTTTGAATCAGTAAAGGAATTTGAAGAAATCATGGAAGTTTCTTTAATACATAATGTCAAAGATAAGAAAAGACCTAAATTGAAAAGGGAACCAGTAGAACCCTTGGAAGATGACCCTAGGTTTGCTTTATCATCCATACCAGATGGAGTTTTACACTTAGAAAATGTTAGAAGTTATCTTGGATGCAAACTAGAGATAGTCAGTGATAGTGATTTCATAAATGAATATTAGAAGATGTACAATAAGGATATGACACTGAAACAAGGCTTTGAATATTTAAAACATAATGAAATTGTTAAGTATGGATTACAGTATGAATTTGATAATGAAGAATGCACTAAGATTATCTTGAGCAGAATTCATAATGGAAACTTTTGCCTAGAAAATAGAGTGATAGATATTACAGTAGATTTGATTCATGAAGTCACTGGATTATCTAAAACTAGAGCTATTCCTTTAAATGAGAAAACCATGAGGAAAATAGTCATTGATAACACAAACTCATCCTATAATGGTATAGGAATTGTGATTAGTGTTATAAAGTAAAGTGCACCAAGATAACTAAGAGGGGGGTAGGGGGTGAATCAATTATCAGATAATTATAACTTTTATCATCTTCAATAGCATTAAACCATATAAGAAATATAATTACCAACCATAGAAAGATATTCATACAAAATAACATAATGACACAAGATATGTGGACTAGGGAACCTCTTGATCAAAGAGTAAACCCTGGTGGGAATGATGCCCACAAAAGATGCACTAATATGAATATTCCTTGTGAAAGGATGGAGTCTATTAGGAGTCTTATGAAATACATTCAGTACATGTGAATCCTTGTTAGGAGATTTTGAATCCCTGTTAAAAGATTCTAACCTAGTTAAGAGTTATAGAAGACAGAAGGACCCACTGCCCAAACAGCTTCAGGGTAAGATCATTGAACACACTATCCAAATAATCTTTGCATTACTCAATAGAATAATATGTTACCTCTTCTCTAAATATTCCAAACCACACTCACTATTACATCAGATCTCAATTTTAGATCTTTGCACTTCGCCTATCTTCCTTCACACATTAGCTTTCATACTTAGCTCTTTTCTTCACTTCATGCATACAACATCACAATGGTCGGTACCATATCATAATTACATACTTTCACATCACAAAATCATGCTACTACATTATAACTCACATCAACAAGTAAATACATTCCTTCCTTTATACCACACTCAAATAATTATAAATGAGTCGGCATACAATTACAAAATACAATTTTCCACATGCTACACCAAAATTACATAAAACTGTCGACTTCCAAATACTATAAATATTCACTCATGTGATGTCAAATTCTAAATTGTCATCCATGTCACTAATAATGTGTCTTCAACTTCCCTTTAACTACACAAAACTAGATTCCATCCCGATTAGGAGATATCATCTGATTTCCACAAACCTTTACTCAAGAACACTGCTTTCACCAAAATGATCATAACTTCCATGAATCAATGAATTACTATCTACACTCCTAACCATAGAAATATGACATATCAAAGATTATAACCTCAACATCACATAGCTCCAACTATAATAAGCCATGTGTGGTAATCCAAACTATGTCTGCTTCTCTACAAGTCTTCGTTAAATCACTATGTTGACATCAATGACAATCATAGTCACGAATGCAACAACAACTGCTACAAAATGGCTACCAAACACTTTAGCATTCATTCCTAACAATCTTACCCATTGGCATTGATGGAAACATAGATGAAAAACATCTAATGTTCCAAAAACCCAATACTGCAACACTGCTTCTTCAAATCCTCTTCATCAATCAAATATTGCTTCATTATCCTGTTCAGTTCTCTCCAACAAATGTCTCATATTGTTTTTCATGCATACTTCTCCCCCATTGACATCAATGACAAAAATTACATCACTAAGTCAACAACAAATCAATGTCAAAAAACACTTTTTAGAAAATACATTTACTAGAGTCCTCATGACTCATCTCAAATACACATACTCCCCCATAGAGGAAGTACCAACATCCAGTCCAAAAGAAAGATAAGGCTCATATACCACTGGATAGATGCAACCAACTGTATCACTTCTCAAAAGTAGGTTGGGGCATAACCCCAAGCATACCTCTCAGGTACTCAAATCTATCCTTAGGAAAAGGCTTTGTGAATATATTTGACATCTAATCCTTTGTACTTATGTACTCAAGTCTGACTTGTTTTTCAACAACTTTTTCTCTTACAACATGATACTTAATCTCTATATGCTTTGTCTTAGAATGTAATATAGGATTCTTAGACATACTAACTGTACTGGTGTTATCACAATGTATAACAACAGGTTCAACAAATTTTATTTCAATATCCTTTAGCATCTACTTCATCCAAATTATCTTGTTACAATTGTTTGCTACTGCTACCTATTTTTCTTCTGTTGTGCTTTGTGAGATACAATTATGCTTATTGCTTAGCCAAGAAACTAATCTTCCTCCAAGGAAAAATGCTCCTCCACTGGTGCTTTTCTTATCATCAACACTGCCTCCCCAATCAGTATCTGTATATGCAAATAGGGTAAAATCATCAAAATTTTCATACCATAATCCATAGTCCATTGTGCCTCTTAAATATCTTAGTATCCTCTTTACCGCTGCATAATGTGATTCTCTAGGTTTAGCTTGAAATCTTGCTACAATTCCAACTGAATGTGCTATATCAGGTCTTATATGAGTCAAATAATACAATCCTCCAATCATAGATCTTTATTTCTTTTGTTCTACTGCAGGAGTCTCATCTGTGCTAGATAACTTATTTCAAGTCACCATATGTGTTCCAATTGGTTTACAATCCTCGATGCCAAATCTTTTCAACAAGTCATTCAGGTACTTTGTCTGACTTACAAAGATACCATCATTGTTTTTTGTTATTTTTAATCCCAAAAAGTATTTCATTTCACCAATCATAGTCATTTCAAATCCAATCTTCATTTCATTAACAAATTTGTCACCAGCTTCATCTTCCCCTCCAAAGATAATGTTATCAACAAAAATAACTATAACTAACAAACCATTTTCAATTTCTTTTATGTATAGATTTCTATCAATTGTACCTTTTATAAATCCCAACTTTAACAAATACTTATCTATTCTTGCATAACAAGTTCTAGGTGCTTGTTTAAGTCCATATAAAGCTTTCTTCAATTTACATACCATGTCTCCTTCTTGAGTTAGAGGAAAACCTTCAGGCTGCTCAATGTAGACTTCTTCTTCCAATTCTCCATTCAGAAATGTTGACTTCACATCCATCCGATACACTTTGAATTTCTTGTAAGTTTCATATGCCAAAAACATTCTTACTTCTTCAATTCTTGCAACAGGTGCAAAGGTCTCTACATAGTCAACTCCTTCTTGTTGTGAGTAACCCTTACATACCAATCTTGCTTTTTTTCTTACTACTTCTCCTTGTTCATTCATCTTGTTATTGAATACCCATTTAGTTCCAATAACATTCTTGTCTTTAGGTCTAGGGACCAATTCCCATGTCTTGTTCTATTCAATCTGATCTAGTTCTTCCTTCATAGCATTAGTTCAACTTTTTGATGCAAGAGCATCTTGGGTGTAAGAGCAATCTTGCATCACCCAAAAATATTTCTATTTTTGTATTCAATAAGGGCTATCTTGTGGAGAGCTGCTATTTATGTAAACTTTCTATTTTTAGTAAGTTGGTCATTTGATCTTGGAATGTTTTGATTTCTTACCTGGAGGTTCATTTTAGTCATATCAGCTTGCCAGTAAAGTCTCATTGATAGATCAAGTCTAGCTTTGTAGATATTGAAGATTTTTAGTATTGGCAAAAGGGTACAAAAACTTTGAACTTAGTTTTGAAGGATTTATATGCCCTAGATGAGGTTGAAAATTTGGGTGATAGGCACTTGCATGAATCAAGCCTATAGAGCACTTCGTGGCCTTTCCAGAATGGGGTTATAATAGTCAATCGAGTCAACTAGCGATGACTTATGGTCTTCAAAAGTTGGGTCACCTGAAATGGGGGAAAATGATTTTCATTCAAAAATTTTGTTTGGGTTTCAAAAGTTATTTTGAGCCAACTTTGATGTAATAAATTGTAAAATAAAATAATTCTAAGTTTGGTCAGCCTTGTTGGATAAAATTTTGGAACCTTCCCAAGTGGTGGAAAATTGCCTATATAAGCAAGGTTGTAGTGTTGTCTTAGGCAGTTCAAGATAGTTCTAGGTAGTAGATCTGGGTATTGATTTGAGGCTTTGTTCTACAAAATATTGTAAGGGAATGCCCATGTGGCTTTGCATATTGTAATTCTGAAAGTTTGTAATTCCACATTTGTGGAGATAATAAGAAGCCAATTTTCTATTCTTGCATATGGTTGTTGTTTCTCTATTTCTATTATGTGTTTGTGGTATTAAGGGGAGCACCCTTCATCACTTTCATCTTCACAAGCTTCATTAGTAGTCTTAGGTTCAATTTGAGAAATCAAACATAACTATTCTTGTGCCTTATTTTGAGTGAGAATTCCTCTTTTGATGCTCCCAATAATCTATTCAAAAGGATGATTCTTTAACAAACTCTTGCTAGGTGTCACTATATTAGATCTCTCTTTAGATGTAGGTTCTTCAATAACTTTACTATGGCTTTCATTCAACAAATCACTGTCAGTTTCATAAAACAATTCAGTAGTTCCAATATTAGGCTTAGGATGAGTTTCTTCATTAGATTCATAATCAAGAATTCTTTCCTAAATTTTGAACTTTTCATCAACTTTAACATTTGTGCTCTCAACAATAGTCTTATTTCTTTTATTGAAACATCTATATGCTTTTCTTTTCAAAGAATGTCCAAGAAATATACCTTCATCACTTCTAGGATCAAACTTTCATATATCATCATCTCTCTTTATATAACATTTGCTTCCAAAAATTCTAAAATACTTAACTGAGGGTGCATGTCCAAACCATAATTCATAAGGTGTCTTGTCTGTGTCTGCTCTGATTTGTACTCTATTCATTGTATATACTATTGTGTTCATTGCTTCTCTCTAGAATATCTTTTCCAAATTATTTTCAAACAACATAGCTCTTGCTGCTTCAGTCACTGATCTGTTCCTTCTTTCTGCAATGCCATTTTGTTTAGGTGTTCTAGGAGCTGAATCCTGTCTTTTAATGCCATTTTCACAAAAGTCATTAAACTCTCTAGAATTAAATTCTCCACCTCTATCAGATCTTAAACATTTAATCTTCATTCCAGATTCATTCTCAACTTTATTCTTAACAATCTTAAAATTATCAAATGCTTCAAATTTTTCTTTAATAAATGCAATCCACATCATTCTTGGAAAGTCATCAACAAGAATCATAAAATACCTTTCTCCATAGAGTCCTCGAGTCCTAGTAAGACCGCTCAAATCTGTATGAACAATCTCTAGCTTCTCTGTAGATGTAAACTTCTTACTAAGAAAAGAACTTCTCTTCTATTTAGCCATTACACATTCTTTGCAAATCATGTTAGTAGGCTTCATAATTCTAGGAAAATCTCTTACTGCAAGTGTAGTACTTATTTTCACAATGTTACCAAAGTTTATATGACAAAACCTTCTATGCCATAACCAACTATCATCAATATTTGTAATCAAACATGTCATCTCAGTAGGATTCAACTGAAATACATTACCTCTAGTTCTAGATCTAGTTCCAATCAAATTTCCATGTTTATCCTTTATCACATAGGTTTTATTAGTAAACCAAACTTGATATCCCTTATCAACTAATTGTCCAACACTCAAAAGATTATGTTTCAATCCATCCACAAAATAAACATCATCAGTATTAGTCTTTCCATCAAGAGTAATAGATCCTATACCTTTAATCAAACAAGGCACATTGTTTCCAACTCTAACTACTCCACCATCATATTCATTCAACTTTATGAACTTTTTCATGTCTCCAGTCATATGATGTGAACAACCACTATCTACAATCCAATCAAATTTCTTTTCAACTTGAGAAACTAAGGCTTTTTCTTCCTTAACATCAAATTCAAGATTTTCTTCTTTAATTGCTACAAATCCCATGTCATCATTATTCTCAGTATCACTTTCACTTAAAGTTCTTTCTATACTAGCTTCAAGATCTTCATCATTAGCATAATAAAATTCCTTATATCTTATAGGCTTGAAATTGATTTTGTACTTTTTAACTCTCTTAGGACATTTAGATGAAAAATGACCATATTCTTTACAAGTCTGACATTTAAAAAATTTCTTACCATCCGGTTCTCTTTTCACAAGCAAGGCAATACCTTCTTCAATCTTCTTGTCTTCTTCATTTCTAGATCTACTACTGCCAGCATAATCTTTTCTCACACTGATGCTTGTTGATAAAGTAGGGAAAATACTAAGAGCACTAAATGTTGTCTCCATTCTAGGTAAGTCTCCTGATAATCTCAGGTTCATTTTTGTTGCTTCCAATCTTCCAAGAAGAGTCTCTCTTGTAAATTTTGTTGTACAAGGTATCACTTGTTCAATCATCTATGTTGTTTTCTTAAATACAAGAGTAAATGTCCTCAAAATTTTCCATATCGCTTCATTCTCTATCTTTGTTCCTCCACAAGATTTTATACCTAAAATGATCTCTAACATTATACCAATATAACTTCTAAAAGATTCATCTTCCAACATTCTTATATCTTCAAATTCACATATCCAATTATGTAATCTAACTCTTTTTGCATGTTCATCACCTTCAAAAGTAGAGTGTAAAGAATTCCAAATTTCATGAGATTTTTTAAAATATTTTACCTGACTGTACTCATTCTCTAGTAGTGCTATCAAAAGTGCTTCTCTTGCAAGTATGTTACACATGAATAGATCTCTCTCTTTCATAGTACATGTTTCAAGATTGTCCTCTTCAATGATAGTCTTATTATTATTTGTAATCAATGAATAACCTAGTCCTAAACATAGTAGGTGTGTCTTCATCTTTTCTTTCCAACTGTCAAAATTTACTCCAAACTTAAGGCTTTCTTTCTTGAAATTCACTATTGATCTCCTTAAGCTATTAAACTTGTCTTTCAAGGACCTGTTACTCTGATACCAATTGTTAGAAAGTAAAGTCCACCAAGATAACTAAGAAGGGGGGGTGAATTAGTTATCAGATAATTATAACTTTTATCATCTTCAATAGCATTAAACCATATAAGAAATATAATTACCATCCATAGAAAGATATTCATACACAATAACATAATGACACAAGATATGTTGACTAGGGAACCTCTTGATCAAAGAGTAAACACCGGTGGGAATGATGCCCACAAAAGATGCACTAATATGAATATTCCTTATGAAAGGATGGACTCTATTAGGAGTCTTATGAAGTAAATTTAGTACATATGAATCCCTGTTAGGAGATTTTGAATCCCTGTTAAAATATGCTAAACTGGTTAAGAGTTATAGAAGACAGAAGGAGCCACTACCCAAATAGCTTCAAGGTAACATCACTAAACACACTGTCCAAATAATCTTTACATTACTCAATAGAATAATATGTTACCTCTTCTCTGATTGTGCCAAACCAAACTCACTATTACATTAGATCTCAGTTTTAGATCTTTGTACTTTGCATGTCTTCCTTCACACATTAGCTTTCATACTTAGCTCTTTTCTTCACTTCATGCATATAGCATCACAACTGCTACTACCATATCATAATTACATACTTTCACATCAAAAAATCATGCTACTACATTAAAACTCACATCAACAAGGAAATACATTCCTTTATACCACACTCAAATAATTATAAATGAGTTGGCATACAATTACAAAATAAAAGTTTCCACATGCTACACCAAAATTACATAAAACTGTCAGCTTCCAAATACAATAAATCTTCACTCGTGTGACCTCAAAGTCTACACTATCATTAACATCACTAACAATGTGTTTTCAACTTCCCTTTAACTGTAAAAAACTAGATTTCATCCCGATTAGGAGATATCATCCGATTTCCACAATCTGTTACTTAGGAACACTGCCCGAACATTGCTTTCACCAAAATGATCATAACTTCCATGAATCAATGAATTACTATCTATGTTATAAACCATAGAAATATGACATATCAATGTGTATAACCTCAACATTACATAGCTCCAACTGCAATAACCCACATGCGCTAATCCAAACTCTATCTGGTTCTTTGCAAGTCTTCGATAAATCACTGTGTTGACATCAATGACAATCATAGTCATGAATGCAACAAAAACTACTATAGAATGGCTGTCAAACACTTTATCATTAATTCCTCACAATTAGTAAGATCAAACAAGATGATGTGAGATACTTATGCAAGATCCTAACTACTAAGTTTTGTGCAAACTCAAGAGAGGATGACATGGAAGCTGGAATGATACATGCAGCTTATCTAATGTGTGTTGATAGGGTACAAGTTGATATGTGTGAAATTATAAGATTTCAATTGTTTGAGAACTTGGAGAAGATTAAGAAAACTAAGTATACACATTTTAGGTTCTCATCCCTAATCACTTATATCTTTTTTCATCTTTTGAGGAGATTTCCCTACACCATTGGAAATGACTGGAATAATGGACAAAATACAATGGAAAGGATTAACCTAGTATATAGAAGACATGTTATTGATAGTGTAAATGAGAGTGCAATACTGGTAATTAAGATATTTCAGAATATTATGTCTAGCAGATCAAGGATCCCTAAGTCTCTTATGGAAAAATATAAAGATGATATATGTTTTATGGTGGATATTGACTTTACCTATATTGAAGTAGTAGAGCCTAGAATAGATTTCGTAGACCCTCTTGGCTATGAGATATCTAAGGTAGAAATAGAAGAGTATGTTAGTAGGTTACTTAAGTGTAAGTTGGACACTCAGTGTAATAGGTTTTGAACCTTTGAGGAGAAGTTCAACTCTGCAAAGATCTTAATTAAAGAGAAGTAGTCTAAGAAGAGAGTTGAGAGCAATATAAAGAAAATCCTAAAAGATACAGGGATGACAGAGCATGATTTTTTGGTAGAAAATAAAATAGCAGCAACAATCAAAGAGAGTGGACAAAAAGAATTTTTGTCTATCCCTTCTTTATCATCAATTGTAGTACAATAGAAAGAATCACAAGTGAAGGTAAAAGTGGAAGTAACTAAGAAGGATATAGAAGCAAAGATGTCTACTAGATCCACTTCCTCCACATCTAGAAAAAGAGTAAAGGAAAGTGCTACTGGACCAAGAAAGAGACATAAAACTTTAGTGCAACTAGTTCCAAGAAAGATTATAGAAATAAAAGATGATGTCACTACTATTAAGAAGAAATATTGGAAACTCAAAGTTGAAAAGCTTAATGAGCATATCATTGAGGATGGTGACTTTACAAGAATGAATAAGTACTATGATCTTTATGATTATATAGATAGACTTAATCTAGAGAATGCAGTTGTAAAGCATATGATTTTGGCTAACAAGAAGTTTGATACAATTCAAGGACAAATACTTGATGATTTATATAATAAACTTGTGAATAGGAAGAAGAGAGCATCAGAGGAGGACATAGCTATCAGAGAAAAGCTTGTGAGGAAGCTTTGTGAAGTAAGAGATGAAACACATTTGAATAAGATCATGAAAGCCTTAAGCACCCATCTGAGAACCAAAAGGAGAACTATTCAAATTATGGGAGGCAGGTATGAAGAAATCAATTCTAAGATAGAACAAGCTATTATCAAGGTTATGATAGAAAATTTTGGAGAAGCATTAGTTGCAATAGAGCAAGTAGGTGAGAAAGAACAAGAGGAAATTCCCTCTCCTCCAACCATTAATATTAAAGATGAAACAATGAATGTAGAAGGAACAAAAATCACTTTGGATATTGATGATAATTTATTCAAGAATTTGGAGAACATTGTTGACAATTTGACCTTTGAAGAATAGGAAGCTACAAAAGAAGAAGAGATGACAGAGACAATAGTTGTAGAACCACTAGTAACAGAGAAACAAGTACCCATTCCCACCAAAGAAGATATCAGTCTTACTCCTGAGACTATAAATAAAAATGAAATTGGATCTATGATTGAGCATTTTGGAAATGAAGTAGATGATGATGATTAGTTGGAATTGATCACATCCTTGAAAAAAATCATTGGCAAGAATAAGAAAGTGAAGAGTCTTGAAGGATGTTTGAAGGAACTAACTAAGAAGTTACAAAGTACTATAACTACACCAATTACAGAAGTAGAGCCTATGGAGAAAGCAAAGAAGGTAATGAGCACTTTTGACAATGAATTCACAACTTGTCTAATATTGCAAAAGTAAAATCACACGTAACCTATGAGGCTAGAATTCTTTTGAACATAAGTCAAAATATCAGGAATGATATCAACACTCTTGATATTTGTATCAAAGATTTGAGGAAGCATTTGGAAATAGGTAAATCTTTGTACATATAGTGTAAAAAATTAGAAACCTTGACAATAGAAGAAGATCAGAAGATAAAGATGAAGGAAGCATAAATTTTGAATGAAACTAACCTTCTTTCTAGCCCCAATGTGAAGGTATGTGATGTTGAGAAGAAAGTTTGGAAGCTATATGATGAAATTAGAGTTGTGTAAGATGAGAGAGATAGAAAATTGAAAAGATTCACTCTTTTGAGAGAGCATACTTCTATGAAGTTAAGCATTATTGAAGAAAAGTTGGAAGAATGTCTTTCAACTAAGACATCTTTTTAGAAGTTTAACCTTGAAAACCTCCAAGCATGTGAAATAGCATCTTATGGACTGAGTGCACTACTTAATATGGTAGATTCCATCAAGAAATCATGGGAGAAAGAGATAGAATTCATGAAGATAGATTTTGTAGATTGTTTTGCAAGCCTATCGGCTTTGTAATAAATGAATTGAGGTATAATCTTTTTGTGATACAATTTTGTAACCCTCCCTACCTTTATTTTGTCATTGTTGTCAAAGGGGGAGAGATATATAGCAGAAAATTGATAGTATATGATAAGGATTGATACTCCTAGGGGGATTAATATATTAGAGATAATAATTTTTTGAGGAGTTATAAGGATACTATATATTTTATACCATGGCCACAATTTTGAGCAATTTTGAGATTTTGAGTTGTACACTTAGCCAATTTTCTCATATGTTGCCACCAATGACAAAGGGAGAGATTGTTGGCAATTTAGCTGAGATGATTACATAGATCTTTTCATTATGGATACATATGATCCACATGAAGATCACATAGGTTAGGGAGCAAGTATGACAGAGCGCATTGCAAATTTGTCTAAGTGTGACACAGTATTTCTACTAGTGAACCCGGACACAATTTTTGTTTGCAAGGTTGATTGGAGTACATTCAGTGCTTGCACACTTGAACATAGACTCTATAATGTCTATTGAACACCCATCTCAGACTGCAAGTTAGTATGGCATGTACGAAAGAATTTATGATAGTTTTACCAAAGATAGTATCAAGCCGATAGGACAAAATATGAAGACAAAACTAGTAAAGAGTTAAGGGATTATTTTGTTTATCAAAATAATGACTTAACAATATAAAGGGATGACATCCTAGATGTTAAATCTAGGATAAAGTTATTTTTATAAATGTAAATGTAATTGTAATTGTAATTGTAGAAAAATACACAATAGTGTGGACAAGTGATATGATGCGAAATATATGATGCATATGTAATAGAGATAGTGAAAGAGCAGGGAAGAGATATTGATGCAAACAGTATAAGGTTATGTACCTTAACCTATTTTTGTAATCAATGTATATTTTACATTAATTGTTTGTGCAGTGGGCTCATCTGGTAATCACATTTTGTACTACCAACTCCTTACAGGGTTGAGGCTTCTAACAAGGCCTATAGTCCCTTAATCAAGATTGATACACTATATGCTTGTAATAGACTCCTAACATGATCAAAATCCTTAACAAGATACTTTTGATTAGTGGATCTTTGTGGGTACCATCCCCACCGGGGTTTTCCCTTGGCCAGGGTTTCCTTGAGAACAAATCATGTGTTATGAGTTCTTTAGTTTTATTTCTATGCATGTTGTTTAGCTTCATATTTTATGCATGTTTAAAGATAATCTATTATATACATAATTGGGAAAAAGATAAAGTTTGTAGAATACCGATTCACCCCCTCCTCTCAGTATTCCCTATTTCTAACAACCTCCATATTAGTAATATTTAAATATGGAAAATGGACCCATCTTGGTTCCATTAGTTGTTTCTTAGAAATAAATTCATCTTCATATAATCCTGATACATGACCTTTATTTCCTACTTTCAAATTTTGATAAACATGAGGTATAACTTTATCTTGATATAATACTTCTAGTGTATCAAAGAAATTATATCCAAAGAGACCACTATTAGATTTAGAAATATTTTGTATAGGTTCATTTTCATTGGTAGATGTGTGTAATACGCCATCTTCCTCATTGTTGTTTTCTCTCACAAGTGCACTAGTAGATTCACCACCTTCTCTAAGCCATCCTTTCTTTCCTAACCAAGGTAACTCCTCTAGATTTACTTATGGGTGTTTCCTGACAAAATCTCTCATGTTGATTTATTTTATCCATGGTTTTCAAATTCTAAGTACACACTAGTTCTAACCCTCTAAGTCTCCACGCATGTTAATGGGAATATTTTGATACACAAACCTTGAGAATCTAAAGAAAACTTCAAATAGTACAAGAGAAACATATAAACCCAGATCGATTGAAATACATGTGAATATAATGACTTGTGAAGATAATTTTTACCAACCAAACAAACACTAGTCTAACAAGTACTTCAATGACTATAGTACAGTCCCCAAGATACTTTCCAATTTTGTTGTCACTTTTTCTTGTAGACTTCTATATGGAAAATAATGTCTTTAACTCTTTGTACTCAATTCCAAATCTATGTGAGAAAGAAAAACATTTCTTAAGATAAGGATAGTCCTTTGAATTTGAGCTCCATGGACTCAGGAGGGTGTAACTTATTGGTTTACTAAATCTTAGCAAACCAAATAGTGGATGGTGTCTTGAGACAGATTTAAATATTTAATAATAAAAACCATATAAACTTAAGATTTGAACTGATTTTTTAAATGACATTGTTCCTTGACCAATGCTATAATCCAAGGGCACAAAGTCTAGATGAATATAGATCAAATAAAATATGTCAATAAAAGGAATTCCAAACCATGAAAGTAATATATGCCTTACATAGAACTTTTAACAATCCAATATTAGATCATCAAATTTATAAACCCTTCCCAAAGCATCAAAAACAATCCCTAGGACTTATAATTTCCTTGAAAGTAGCATGTAATTATTTCACTATCTACCTTATAAATGGATGAAATAGTAGTGGCTTACAATCCTAGCTCATTAGGAGTTTAAAGAAACTCACAAAGATAATCTGATATCAAAAGGGGTATAGAACAAGACTTTCATTAACATGCCAAGATTCCATGCATTCAAGAAGAACCAAGTTTCTTTAAATCAATAGCAACAGATCATAGAACAATAAATGATCTTGGAAATCCCTTTATAGGATAGGGATTGCAACAAGCTTCAGATCATTTAGGGAAAAAATAGGGAAACCTAATAGCCTCAACAACTAGTTACAACATGTAATGAATACAGAAGATACATGCCACAAAATCTATAGCAATTTTATCAAATTTGATCTTTAGTTTAGGGAAAACCCTAACTGGTCTGCCACAAGGACATGAAATGCATCATTGAAACCCCTCTATTTCTTTTAGATTCATAATAAAGAGTAGGATTGTTTCACCCATGAATAGAGGTAAAATGGATTCACCACTATTCAAATAGAAAGGGAAGGGGAAAATATTAAGATCTATTCTCAAACCCAAATTCCCCAAGGAAGAGATTTGATTTGATCAACCAAAAAGGATAATGCACAGTCAAATCAATTTATGGAAAAGAGTAGGAAGAGAGAAAATAAATCCAATATTTCCCCTAATGTGGAAGATTATGTTTAGGATATAGAATAATTGAAATACAACTACTAACCTCAAAATTAGGGAAAATCTAGAAAATGTTGAATTCTGGTGTCTCTGTACACTTTCAGGAAAATCTGAAACCTATCCTGGATTGGAAATACCGAGATAGAGAAAACCTATAAATCTTTCCTCAAGATGGCTTAGCTTGAGTTTGACCCTCATAAAAGATCAAATACCACATTCTTTATTTAAAGTTCGATTCAAATTCTATTTGCAAATCTCAAAAGTTTTTTGAAAAGGGTATCCAAATTCACTCTTAGATCCAAAACTTTGCACCTGTACCTACAAGAAAATGGGGGGTTTCTATTGTATGGGGGGTTTGCCTTGGTCAAAACCCAATTTGGAATCAGCCTTAATATTGAAACCGAAATGTACAATGCTATCAAGTAGTAGAAAACGATCTAACAATGAAGCTATGCAATTCAATAGATATGAAATTATATTTTGAATGTAAATAAGTATCTTGATATGAAAGCTTGAACATAACAATAAATTCAAATCAAACCTCCATGGTTGTATGCTTGGAATCCACCTTGATGGAAGAATTAATAGATCTTGAAGATGAACAAAAGGATCTTGAAGGAAGATCACACCATCATGATGGCTAGATCTGGGGTTTTAGTGATAAATCTTGAATGTTTGAACCAAATCCCTTCAATATCTTAAATGCTTGAATCCTTGATATTAAATGGAGAACTTTGATGGAGAAGAAGACTTGAATTCTTGAATGAATTCTTGCTTGATCACCTTCAGAGCTTGAGAGCTTGAGCATGAAAACTTGATTGCAAAACTTGATGATGAAAATGAGAGAGGAAGGCCTCCTTTTATAGTGATCTAGGAAACACTCCTCTAGATGGGCCACCTTGGAGAATTAAATCCCAATTAGGTCCTCACCTTTAGAAAATATACCTAGATTAAATTCAATTAAAGGATTTACCATCCCAAAACCAGAAATGGCAAACCCAGAGGTAGGAAATTAAATCTCCTGAAAGCTCGAAGCCCAGAGATTCTAGAACTTGAAATTTTGGAGAAAGGGGTCAAAGTCAACATTGACCCTGACCTAGTCAAGGTTGACCTAAGACATTGACCTTTTTCTTAGGTTGACTCAAAATTAGATTAGGAGGTCCTAGGGATGCCCAAAAACCTAGAATTGATGCCAGAACAGGACATAATGTCAGGAATAGACATAAAATCTTATGATTACTGAAATTAAGGTGAGGAGGATGCATTTATAAATCCTACCTAGAAAATAGAGCTATGGAAGAGGGAAATTCAGGAGAATCCTTAAGATCCTAACCCTAATTTCACCTAGAATGAAGTAAAAAGAAGTGGAAAGCAGGGAGAAAGCCAGATCAAAGAAAAGATCAATTCAAGGTATCCAATATGACTCCAAACCACTTACTCAGAGGGATAAACACTATTAACATGGAAGTGCTTCCATTTTAAGATGATACATTAAGCCCCCACTTTACTAAGAGTGTGGACTCGATGCAAACTCTTGCTAAAGGAAAAGAGAGAAGAGATCCCAGTGGATTCAAAACAAGATAAAATACACTTAGTCAGGAACACTAGCCCCTAGACCAAGGATTCTAACTCAACATAAATACATGAGATTGCGAAATAATAAAACCAAAAGAACAAGGGTTAGTACTAAACAACCCAGATCAATTTGTATAAGAAACCTCACTAAGAAATATTCCTCATGTTAATATCATATTTGGAAAGCTATCATAAAAGCATAAATGTTTACATAAGAAAGACAAGAGAAACACTATAGACAACATAGCTTCATGATCCTGTCCTACTAGAATGAAATCAGAAAAGAGAGAAAGGAGAATGTGATTACCTCACCCAGTAAGATGCCCACCTTACTATGAATCACCCTAGAGGGAGAGCCCAATAGGTTCACCCATAAACTGTGCTTGCAATTGTAATGCATCTTCTAATGACTTTTGGAATACCCATAGATCCACCTTCTTGTATCACTATGAATATGAAATGCTTGTCTTTTTAGGATTTAGCAAATTATGTGTGTTGCCTTCCAAGATTTAGCATATAGGTGCATGTCTTTTTAGGGTTTAGCAACTTATGTGCATTACCTTCCAAGATTTAGCATATTGGAAATGCATGTCCCTTTAGGATTTAGAAACTTATGTGCGTTACCTTCAGAGGATTTAGCATATTGGAAAATTTTGAAAAATGTGTGTCTCCTTAGGATTTAGCAACTTTTGTGTGTTACCTTCGGAAGATTTAGCATATGGATGTGTGTCTTTTTAGGATTTAGCAACTTATGTGCATTACCTTCCAAGATTTAGCATGTAAAAATTTAAAAAAACTATAGTACAAGCGAGACCCTATATATGCCCCCCTCGTTAAGATGGGAAAAACATGCTATTTTTTCATGTTAAGCAAAGAAAAAGAACAAGGATAAAACCTTCTTCAGCATCAAGACAATATCCATAGACAACTCCCAATCCAAGCCAAGAAGGTCATAGCTCCTATGAGGCAATGGGAGAGACAAATGTAAAGAGATATCATCCAAGAAGTGAAAAGACAGTAACCCTTAATGAGGGATAGAACACTATTGAGTTTCCAAGGTGAGAGATGTATCAACCATGGAAACCCAATGTCAAACAACAAATAAGGTTTGTATAAAGGACATAGGTCCTCAAATGCAAACCATAATTTTCATGTATGATTGGATATCACATAGGAGATAAATACTGCTTATCCCTAGAAAGAAAATAAGAGAATACCATAAAAATATGCATGAAATAACAATGCATAGATTTAAATAAGATAGAAAATCATACCAAACCCCTGAGGCTAAAGTACTTCTATCAAACTCACAATCTATATTTATTACTACATGTTGATAATCCTAAGATCAGAGCCTCTTGATCAAAACCATAGCATGAATATGTGCATGAAATAACAATGCATAGATTTGACTAAGATAGAAAATCATACCGAGCCCCTGAGGCTAAAGAACTTCTATCAAACTCACAATTTGTATTTATTACTTCATGTGTGGAAATAGAAGAGAAGGAGAAGGCATCCTTGCCCCCAAAGTGTAGGAACAAAGATGGAAGAGGATACCTACTTCACAAAGCAAGGAGATATCCTATTTGCAACAATGTATACTATATTCTTTAGCGAGAGATATTGACCCCTACATCTAAGAGTATAGATAATTGTGAAAAGGATATGTCACTTATGGAAAAGGATCCTCAATGAAAGAGATCTTATCAACAAGACCCCCACCAAAGAGGAGTACGTTAGATAAAATATCATCTTCCAAAAGGCAAGAATGAAGATTCAATCATCATGCCTTCTGTGAAGAAAAGCAAGAGGAATCTTTGGAATGAGAGAAAACAACTCTAACACAAGGCAAGAGTAAAATATTATACCAAACATAATTTGTAACATAGAGGAGAATTATCAACCTAAGACAACAACTTCTCATATAAGAAGGTTATCCGTAGTCAAAACATCTGTTAATATGAGGAAATAATATTGTAATATAAGAAAATACTACTAAGCTAAGGAAAGGAGTTACCCTAGACAAATAGAAAGAAGGAAGAACCTTGCTCCCTAAGGATAAAAGGCAAGGGATACCTTTGCAAAACACATGTCATAGAAAAGATATCTAGAGTAAAAAAATAGAATCTATGAATGATTATAAATATAATACAAAACCATAGAGAGATAGGATAGAAAGAATATTGATTAAGCTCAAAAGTAGGAACATAATGGATTATAGAAGACAAGAAGAAATATACTTCTTGCCCCCTAGTCTAGAGGAGAAAAGAGAGTGAGGGGTAAAATTATGAAGAAATCCCAAAGGAGAAATTTCTTTTCTTTTATCTTTATGGATCAGATAATATGGAGAAGGTACTTTGAAGAATCTTTGCACATCTACATCATGAACCATAGTTTGAACCTCACCATAAGCATGGGAACAACTAGGAATAGAAGATGAAGAATTAGGAATATGAATATTAGGACTTGGATTAGGAAAGATAGGATTAGGATTAGGAAGATTAGGAACACTAGTGAAAGTGATGTAGGAAGTGATATGATTGGAAGACACAACCAGAGGAACACTTAGAACCACAATTGGAAAAGGGTTGGAATAGATATAAGTAATTTTATGTTAAGAATGATGTGAGGTAGCATCTTGATTTTCCATAAGATCACCACTAAGAGGAAGAACATTAAGGGAATTCTTATCTTTCTGCACTAATGCATCATCACTATAAAGAATCCCAAATGGAGGTAAGGCATCTATAATGTCATCTTCTTTCAGATAAGGGGAGTGTGTTTTTGATGCAGGAGCATCCTGGGTGTAAGGGCAATCTTGCATCACCAAAAAATATTTCTATTTTTGTATTCAATAAGGGCTATTTTGTGCAGAGCTGCTATTTATGGAAAGTTACTATTTTTGGTAATTTTCGTATGTGCTCAGAATGATCTGATTTCTTTCTTGGAGGTTCATTTTGGTCATATAAGTCTGCCAGTAAAGTTTCATTTCCAGATCAAGTGTATGTTGGAAGATATTGAAGATTTTCGGTATTGGCAGCAGGGTACAGAAACTTTGAACTCAGTTTTGAAGGCTTTAGAGGCCCCGGATGAGGTTGAAAATTTGGGTGACAAGCGCTTGCGCCGGTCAAGCCTATAGAGCACTTCGTGGCATTTCTGAAATGGGGTTATAATAGCCGATCGGGTCAACTAGTGATGACTTATGGTCTTCGAAAGTTGGGCCACCTGAAATGGCGAAAAATAATTTTCTTCAAAATTTTTATTCGGGTTTCAAAGGTTATCTTGAGCCGACTATGATGTAATAAAATGTAAAATAAATTAATTCTAAGTTTGGTCAGCCTTATTGGCTAAAATTCTGGAACCTTCCCAGGCGGTGAAAAAATTGCCTATATAAGGAAGGCTGTATTATTGTCTTAGGCAGTTCAGAATAGTTCTGGGTAGTAGATATGGGTATTGATTCGAGGCTTTGTCCTAAAGAATATTGTAAGGGAATGCCCATGTGGCTTTGTATATTGTAATTCTGAAAGTTTGTAATTCCACATTTGTGGAGATAATAAGAAGCCAATTTTCTGTTCTTGCATATTACTGTTGTTATTTCTCTATTTCTGTTATGTGTTTGTGGTATTAAGGGGAGCACCCTTCATCAAGTGGTATCAGAGCCAGGTTTTCTTGAGTGTGTAAACAGATCGCGGACTGTGAGGCAGTTTGCACCAGGACCGTGGCTAGGGTTTCAGCGCGCATCGTGAAAATGCCTCCACGAAGAGAACATGGTGGAAGAGCTGGTGCTGTGACACCTGAGGTTAGAGAGCTGCAGAGACAAGTGCAAGCATTACAAGAAGAGATTCGTAGAGGAATGAATCTTAATGTCAGAGATGAAAGCGAGGATGAAGCCGAAGAAGAATATCAAGAAGGAGAAGCTGAAATTGTGAACCAGGAGGAAGAAAGACTTTTTCAGGCGATTTCCAAGATTGGGAAAAGACCTAAGATTGAGGTTTCTACATTTTTTGGAAATCTTAACCCAGAGGAATTGATCGACTGGATCAATGAATGTGAAGAATATTTTGAGTATGAAGATGTTGAGGATCCTGATAGGGTCAAATTTGCGAAGGCCAGACTGAAAGGTCATGTGAAGATATGGTGGCAAGAGATTCAGTTGGAGCGAAATAGAAGGGGAAAGGAGAAAATCACAAGATGGGATCGGATGGTGGATAAATTGAAGCGACAGTTCATTCCTATTGATTATGAGCTTGACCTACTGAAGAAAATGTAGAGTTTGAAGCAAGCAGGAAGATCTATTTAGGAGTATACAGACGAGTTCTATCGACTTCTCATCAGAACAGGACATGCAGAAGCTGATAAAGAGAAAGCTACCCGATACCTTAATGGGTTAAGGCCAAGCATTCAGGAGGAGCTGAATCTGGTTCGAATGAACAGTATTGAAGAGGCATACTAGTTTGCCCTAAAAGTAGAGGAAAAGCTGAACAAGAAGTTTGAGAGCAGACAAAACGGAAGAGGTCGCGGTGGACGATCTGGTGGATGGTCATATGGTGGCCGAAATGAAGATCTGAAAAAGAAGGATGAGGCCAGTAGCAGTCAGAATCAGTGAGGAAATAATTTCAATCGCTTCCAGGATCAAAATAATAGAGATCAAAGAGGGAGAGGAAGAGGACAAGGATCTGGAAGAGGTGGCTTCCGTGGAACATGTTTTCACTGTGGAGAAGAAGGTCACAGGGCATTTGAATGTCCTCAGTGCCAAGGCAGAACAGATAGGAGAAATGAAGGCCAGGCCAGAGTTGCACATGTCGATGAAGATGCTAGATCATCAAATTCTAAAGATGCTGAAAGAGGAGAAATGCTAATTAATAGAAGAGTCTTGCTGAGTGGTGAGAATGAACCTGAACAAAGGAGGAGCCTATTTCGCACTAGATGCAAGTGTGAGGGTAAATGCTGTGATGTGATTATCGATAGTGGGAGCACTGACAATTTGGTGTCAGAAGAGATGGTGACAAAGTTGAAGCTCAAGAGATAGAAACACCCACATCCATATCGGATTGCCTGGGTGCAGGATGACCACAAGGTCATGGTCAGTGAACAGTGCCTGGTAAAGGTCAAGATCGGCGGGTACTAAGATGAGGTACTATGTGATATCATCTCTATGGATGTATGTCATATGTTGTTAGGTAGACCGTGGCAGTTTGACAGATGTGCTGTACATGATGGTCGTGCGAATACCTATTCCCTGACAAAGGATGGAGTGCGACATAAGCTAAAACCATTGAAGGAGACTGAAGAAAAGGTATGTGGTAATGCAAGGATAACTTTTGTTGATGGAAGAAATTTCCTAGATGGTATGCGGCATGAGCATGTATGTTTTGCTTTAATTCCAAAAGCTGGTAAAGAGGAAGTAGAAGATGTTCCTGTAGAAGTTGCAGATTTGTTGAATGAGTTTTAGGATATTGTATCCGATAATGTGCTTGATGGATTACCACCAGTCAGGAAGATCAGTCATCAGATGGACTTGATCCCAGGAGTGAGTTTACCGAATAAGGCAGCGCATAGACTGACACCTGCAGAAAGTGAGGAGTTGAATAGATAAGTACATGAGTTGTTATAGAAAGGATTGATTCGAGAGAGTCTGAGTCCCTATGCTGTACCTGCGGTATTAGCACCAAAGAAGAATGGAGAGTGGAGGATGTGTACAGATTCTAGAGAAATAAACAAGATCACAATCAAGTACAGGTTTCCATTGCCACGAATGGATGATATTATGGACTGTTTGAGTGGAGCTATGTATTTCTCAAAGATAGATCTGAAGAGTGGATATCATCAGATTCGGATCAGAGAAGGAGATGAATGGAAGACTTCCTTCAAGACAAAAGAAGGACTGTATGAGTGGTTAGTCATGCCTTTTGGGCTAACCAATGCACCGAGCACTTTCATGCGGCTCATGAACGAGGTTCTGAAAGAATTTATGGGTAAGTTTGTCATTGTTTACCTAGATGATATTTTGATCTTTAGTAAGACATTGGAGGAGCATATGATGCATATTCGTATGGTATTTGAGAAGTTGAGAGATGAGAAATTGTTGATTAATTTGAAGAAGTGTAGTTTTGTGAAGAAAGAGTTAGTGTATTTGGGATTTTTAGTTTCAGCAGAAGGTCTAAAAATGGACCCAAAGAAGGTACAGGCTATCCTTGAATGGCCTACTCTAAGGAGTGCTACTGAGGTAAGATCTTTTCATGGTCTAGCTAGCTTTTAGAGAAAGTTTATCAGAAATTTTAGCAGTATTTGTGGACCCTTGACTGAAACAATGAGAGGGGATAGAAAAGAGTTTAAGTGGACTAATGGGGCAGAAAAGAGTTTTCAATTGTTGAAACAAAAAGTTACAGAACAACCTGTTTTAGCACTTCCAGATTTTAATAAGGTGTTTCAAGTAGATTGTGATGCTAGTGGTACTGCAATAGGAGCTGTTATGAGCCAAGAAGATAAACCTGCTGCTTATTTTAGTGAGAAGTTAAATGATGCCAAGAGGAAATATTCTATTTATGATCAGAAATTTTATGCTATAGTTCAGGCATTAAAGAAGTGGAGACATTATCTGCTTCCTAAGGAGTTTGTTTTGTATACTGATCATCAAGCTTTGCAATATTTGAATAGTCAAGGAAAGTTGAATCAGAGGCATTTGAAATGGGTTGAGTTTTTGCAGAGTTATACATTTGTTTTGAAACACAGAAGTGGAAAGTCTAATAGGGTTGCAGATGCTCTTAGCAGAAGGCAACTATTGCTGAAAGAAATGTAGTTTGAAGTGGTTGGGTTCAAGGAACTCAAGAATTTGTATCTAGCGGATCCTGATTTTGGTGAAGCTTGGAAAGCTTGTACAGAACCTGTTACTCTAGACAGGACAAAATGGTTGGATTTCATCATCCAGGATGATATGCTATTCAAAGGAAGTCAGTTGTGCATTCCACGAAGTTCTATGATGGAGAATCTCATCAAGGAGAAGCATAGTGGAGGATTGGCTGGACATTTTGGTCGTGATAAAACCGTTGCTTTGGTTGGTGAGAATTATTATTGGCCACAATTGCAGCAAGATGTGAAGAAGTTTGTACAGAGTTGCAAAGTATGTCAGATGGTGAGAGGAGTGAAGTAGAATACAGGATTCTATCAGCCATTACCTGTACCAGAGAAGCCTTGGGAGGATATCAGCATGGACTTTGTTCTTGGTTTACCGAGGACACAGCGGGGACATGATTCAATTTTTGTAGTAGTTGACAGATTTTCAAAGATGGCACATTTCATTCCCTACAAGAAGACTAATGATGCTGTTCATGTAGCAGAATTGTTTTTCAGAGAAGTAGTGAGACTTCATGGTTTGCCAAAGACCATAGTTTTAGATCGGGACACTAAGTTTGTTGGATATTTCTGGCATACATTGTGGAAGAAGTTGAAGATAGATTTGAAGTTCAATTCATCACATCATCCACAGACTGATGGACAGACAGAGGTGGTGAATAGGAGTTTGGGAAATTTGCTGAGATGTTTGGTTGGAGATAAGCCAACGGGATGGGATTTGATTTTACCATAGGCAGAATTTGCATACAATAATTCTGTCAACAGGAGCACTAGTAAATCACCATTCCAGATTGTATATGGAAGTAGTCCAAGAAATGCATCTGAATTGAGGAAGATAGATAAAGGAGAAATAAGTAGTGCTGAAGCTGAGGATTTTGCAGAACACTTGAAGAACATCCATGAGGAGGTGAGGAAGCATATTACCAAGATGAACGCACAGTATAAGGCTAAGGCAGATGAGAAAAGGAGGTATAAGGAATTTCAAGTTGGTGATGATGTCATGGTTCATTTGCAGAAGGAGTGGTTTCCAGTTGGTACATATAACAAGCTGAAAATGAAGAAGTTTGGGCCATGTAAGATATTGAAGAAGCGTGATTCAGGAAATGCATATGAGGTAGAATTGCCTAGTGAGCTGAATATTTCACCAGTGTTTAACATTTCAGATTTGACAGAGTATCACGAAGGAGGTGTTGAAGATGAGGTTGCAGCAGCACAGTGGAGTATTCCAGCAACTAGTTCAGACACTAAGGAGATTGAAGATATACTGGACAGTCATGTTGGCAGAAGCACAAGGAACAGGACATATGAAGAATATCTGGTCAAGTGGAAAGGATAACCTGTTGAAGATTCATCATGGCTGACAAAGGAGGAGGTTAGCCATCTTGGTTTTCCTCTGCACACCTGAGTCGTGACAGGGTCACTTCTCAAATTACCCCGGGTGTCTGATGCAGGAGCATCCTGGGTGTAAGGGCAATCTTGCATCACCCAAAAATATTTCTGTTTTTGTATTTAATAAGGGCTATTTTGTGCAGAGCTGCTATTTATGGAAAGTTACTATTTTTGGTAATTTTCGTATGTGCTCAGAATGATCTGATTTCTTTCTTGGAGGTTCATTTTGGTCATATAAGTCTACCAGTAAAGTTTCATTTCCAGATCAAGTGTATGTTGGAAGATATTGAAGATTTTCGGTATTGGCAGCAGGGTACAGAAACTTTGAACTCAGTTTTGAAGGCTTTAGAGGCCCTGGATGAAGTTGAAAATTTGGGTGACAAGTGCTTGCGCCAGTCAAGCCTGTAGAGCGCTTCGTGGCATTTCCGAAATGGGGTTATAATAGCCGATCGGGTCAACTGGTGATGACTTATGGTCTTCGGAAGTTGGGCCACCTGAAATGGTGAAAAATAATTTTCTTCAAAATTTCTGTTCAGGTTTCAAAGGTTATCTTGAGCCGACTATGATGTAATGAAATGTAAAATAAATTAATTCTAAGTTTGGTCGGCCTTATTGGCTAAAATTCTGGAACCTTCCCAGGCAGTGAAAAAATTGCCTATATAAGAAAGGTTGTATTATTGTCTTAGGCAGTTCAGAATAGTTCTGGGTAGTAGATCTAGGTATTGATTCAAGGCTTTGTCCTAAAGAATATTGTAAGGGAATGCCCATGTGGCTTTGCATATTGTAATTCTGAAAGTTTGTAATTCCACATTTGTGGAGATAATAAGAAGCCAATTTTATGTTCTTGCATATTACTATTGTTGTTTCTCTATTTCTGTTATGTGTTTGTGGTATTAAGGGGAGCACCCTTCATCAGTTTTAGATAATATGTCATACTTTTGTATCAAAAATTCTTCACAAGGAGGAGATAAATCAATGTATTGATCCCAAATAGGAGGATTATCCACAATGGTTTCATGAGGATGAGATTAATCAATATTAAAATCCAAAGGTTCATCCCAAATAGGAGGATTATCCATAATGGCTTCATGAAGAAAATCAATATGAAAATCCAAAGGTTCATCCCAAATAGGAGGATTATCCAAAATGGCTTCATGAGGAAGAGAGTAATCAATATCCAAATTTAAAGGTTCATCCCAAATAGGAGCATTATCATCCCTATCCATAAAGCACATTGTAGGAGTGCCATGAGTCATTAAAGCTTGATCCCTAGAGGGGAAAGAAGGTAAATTGTATTCTAAAATAGGCTCATAGAAAAGACATATATTAGGAGAAGAATAAACATCAATCCCTAACTTATCTTTGTAAAGGTCAATTGAAGAGGTTGTAGAGGAAGATGAAATAGGAATAGGATCAATGGAGATCTCATTCAAACAATTTTCATCCTCACTTACATGTACCTTATTAAGGGATCTATCCTCTTGAACAACAAAAGCCTCATCAAAGTACTCAAAACAAGAATCATACATGTTGAATACTAAAAGCATGAAAATGTAAATTTTTTTGTATTTTTAAAGAAATTTTGCAATTTTTTTTTTTTTTTTTAAATATAAATGCAAAGGCATAAATAAACCTAATCTTAATGCAAGAAAAGATTAACCACAAATCTAACACAATAGGGCATCTAAATCCATAAAAGAAAAGGGGTAAGTATGTCGGCTTCACCAAAATGAATAGAGGTAAAATGGATTCACCACTATTCAGATAGAAAGGGAAGGGGAAAATATTAAGATCTATTCTCAAACCCAAATTCCCCAAGGAAGAGATCCAATTTGATCAACCAAAAAGGCTAAAGCATAATCGAATCAATTTATGGAAAATAGTAGGAAGACAGAAAGTAAATCCAATATTTCCCCTAATGTGGAAGATTATGTTTAGGATATAGAATAATTGAAATACAACTACTAACCTCAAAATTAGGGCAAATCTGGAAAATGTTGAATTCTGGTGTCTATGTACACTTTTGGGAAAATTTGAAACCTTTCCTGGAATGGAAATACTGAGATAGAGAAAACCCCAAAATCTTTCCTGAAGATGGCTCAGCTCAGGTTTGACCCTTATAAAAGGTCAAATACCACATTCTTTATTTAAACTTTGATTCAAATTCTGTTCACAGATCCTGATAGTTTGTCGAAAAGGGTATCCAAATTCACTCTTAGATCTAAAACTCTGCACCTATACCTACAATAAAATGGGGGTTTGCCTTGCTCAAACCTTGGTTTGGAATCAAACTTAATATTGAAATTGAAATGGAGAATGATAGCAAGTAGTAGAAAAGGATCTAACAAAGAAGCTATGCAATTCAATAGATATGCAATTGTATTTTGAATGTAAACAAGTATCTTGATATGAAAGCTTGAAAATAACAATAAATGTAAATCAAACCTCCATAGTTGTATGCTCAGAATCCACCTTGATAGAAGAATGAATAGATCTCGAAGATGAACAAAAGGATCTTGAACGAAGATCACATCATCATGATGGCTAGATCTAGGGTTTTAATGATAAATCTTGAATGCTTGAACTAAATCCCTTCAATAGCTTAAATTCTTGAATCCTTGATCTTCAATGGAGAACTTGGATTGAGAAGAAGACTTGAATGCTTGAATGAATTATTCCTTGATCAACTTGAGAGCTTGAGAGATTGAGCATGAAAACTTGATTGCAAAACTTGATGATGAAAATGAGAGAGGAAGGCCTCCTTTTATAGTGATCTAGGGCACACTCCTCTAGATGGGCTACCTTGGAGAATTAAATCCCAATTAGGTCCTCACCTTTAGAAAATATACATATATTAAATGAAATTAAAGGATTTACCATCCTAAAAATTGAAATAGCGAACCGAGAGGCGGGAAATTAAATCTCCCAAAAGCCCAAGGCCCAGAGATTCTGGAATTTGAAAATTTACAAAAAGGGGTCAATGTTGAAATTGACCCTGATCTAGTCAGGGTTGAACTTGACCCTGACCTAGTTAGGGTCAACCTAAGACATTGACCTTTTTATTAGGTTCACTCAAAATTAGATTAGGAGGTCCTAGCGATGCCCAGAAACCTAGAATTGATGCCAGAACAGGATAGAATGTCAGGAATAGACATAAAATCTTATGATTACTAAAATGAAGGCCAGGAGGATCCATTTCTAAATCCTACTTATAAAATAGAGATATGGAAGAGGGAAATTTAGGAGAATCCTTAAGATCCTAACCCTAATTTCACCTAGAATGAAGCAGAAAAGAAGTGGGAAGCGGGGAGAAAGCTAGATCAAAGAAAAGATCAATTCAAGGCATCCAATATGACCCCAAATGACTTACTCAGAGGGCTAAACACTCTTAACATGGAAGTACTTCCATTTTAAGATGATACAACCCACTTTTCCACAACATGGAAACCCTTTCCATACAAGTGTCTCTTTAGAAAATCCTTTGGCAAGTAACAAAATCAAAACTGGTAGATCGACCATATTACATTTTTTCATCAATTCTTTATCTAAAAATTTTCCTTTTAACTGAAAAATATTAGATCAAACCAAGACAATAATCCAATCTACATGATACAATCTATTTCCACCTACTTTGGCCTTGGGACAATACAAAAATTTGATATTGTTCATCGTTTCAGTTCACTAAACCTTCTGAAACCCTTTCCAAGAATTTCAAATATTCTCACCATAATGATTAATCCATCAAGTTTAAAACATAGATGTTGATCATTATATTTCTTGGCACATCATGCGGCTCACAAAATTGACAAAATAGATAATAAATACATTGAAAACAACTGCCCACATCAAGTCACTTGATGAAGAATCAAAAGAAAACAAATTAGCAACACCTAGCACTAAGGATCCATCCTTTAAAATCTTCATCATGTTAGACACATGGAATGTAGGTGTGATATCATGATCACTAACCACCTTGTAAATTTCATTCAAGGAATTGTGACCATTGTCTGATCAAAAAATATTTTACAGAACATTACCTCACTTTATACTCTGGCCTCTGATGTTAGTTTTTACCAACTCGAAGCTCAAATGGCAGGGGTGATCCCACAATCACTAACCTTCAATCAGCTTTTCATTGAGGCATTATTCCCACCACACAATCAGCTTAAATTTGTACTTCCTTTAATACTCCTTAAGCCTAGGGACCTTTCATCTTAACCATAGTGAGTCCGTGACTAGCATTTCTACCATTTTTGCCAAGTCGCCAACATTTTTCTCTTAATCCCCTTTTTACCCATGACTTAGCGAGAAATATTTTTTATTTTCCTTTTTCTTCATCTCTAGATCACTAACTATTTAATTTAATCACCACTTCATTTTGGAGCTAGTGACAAGGATTAAACATGACCATCGCTAGATCACCATGGTTAGTGAACATTTTATCAAAAGGTATGTGACTTAGTGATGAAGATTTGAATTACATACTTTCCCACCCACGATGATTAAGGCTTACATTCAAAAAGAAACATCAAGCTAGAGACAAAGGCTTAACATGAATGATCACACACTTGTGATGGTTATTGTCTAAAATTTTAAATTGTTAGTGAGAAATCGACAAGAACCTAAAAGGTTGGCGAGTTAGCAACAAAGCAAAAACTTAAGTGGGATGAAAAATGTAATGAAGAAATAGAATAGGTAGGGTTTTAGGACTTAACATACCATTTTTAACAACCTATAAAGATCGATAAATTATATTTATTCATACTCTTGACAATTTTCAAAGGACTTTGCAAGGTTAAGCAATCTTATTCAATTTTTTTTATATTGGCAGGAAAAAGGGATAACTCTTCTTTAACAATAGAACAAGCTCAGATACCAATTGTTTGAATTATGAAAAGGTGATTTACTAATATATACACCTAAAAATGGTCATCTAGACTATTAGCCCCTTTCTAGCATTATTTGCTAAATCATAAATTGCTTATTCTTGATCAAATCCTAGTTCTATCATTTATTCAATTATTTTCTATGGCTAACCATCTTATCCTAAGTCTTTATTTAATTAAAAGGAATATTTCCTCCCTTTTTATTAAATAAAAACACCCCACTTTTCCTCTTATCCTAAGTTGCACAAATAAAGCATTATTCTTATTTTATAAAAAAGAGAAAAACACTTTGTGTTTCATATGGACACAAAAGTCAACTCCTATTTTCTCATTGGAGGATACTTGTGCACCTGGATTGCTCCTCTTTCAAGCCCTACCATTGATTAAACCTTTTTCTTCTTAATCTCCATGGTCCATTCCTTTGAAATTTCTATAAAAGAAGAGCTCTCTTCTTCATTCTGGATCCCAACTTTTTATGCTAATGTTATGCTGCAGGTTTTCTAGGTACATTTGGAGCTTTTTGAAGATTTGGAGCATTCTTGGCTTTTGCATCTACATACTACTCTAGTTTCATTTCTTACATAGTAGCTTCGTTTTCATGGCATTCATAGCTTCATACTTAGCTTAGTTTCCTTTATGCTTTAGATTAATTCATCTAGCTTAATTAGGAAGGCTTGGTAATACTCATTCTTTCCTTTTCATAGCATAGCTTGTACTATCATTTCCATAGACTAGCTTGCATCTTTTAGTCTCATAGATTATCTTTCATTTCATTGCATTCATTTGATTCTTGGGGATATTGGCATTCTTTCCCTTGTCTTCATTGAATCTCCCATTGCATGGTTTACTAGCAAGGTTATAGGCTTAATAGCTCTAGCTGAGAGAAAACTTAAAATACCCTTGCACTCCATGCCTAGGGAGCTCTAGGTCACTTTCTCAAGGTTTCCCTCTCATGGATTCCCTTGGATATAATGACTTAGAGAAGTGCACTATTTAGAGTACACATTTTTGGCATCCACCGTGGGGTAGAACACTCTTGTTTTGTCCTTCATTTTATGAATTTTTCATCATCATTTAGCTTTAGTTTATTTGTAGTTTATTATTGGATTTTTGATGTGCTAACCATTGTGGGGGTAACAAGTTGTGCTTTTAGGTGTGCCCTCATTTCTTGAAATATTTTCTCAAAAGAACACATGCTAAAAGGGCTACTAACGGTTTTTGTAGGGCTGCCCAAAAGCATTAAAAAAATTAAAAAATTGCTTGTGTTTATTTCCTTTCAAGTGTGGCAATTACTAGCTATTTCATTTTTATAGGAACTTAATACCTTGTGGAAGGAATTTTGAGGTGGTAGGAGAGTATGTTCTTCACCCTTGTGGTAAAACAAAAATCTTGACCCATCTTGGGATTTTGGAAACAAGAGAGTAATTGAACTCTTTGCTTGGTGTGTTTGGGAGAAATTTTTGAGATAGGGGAGTATGCTCTTCACCCTTGTGGTGAACCAAAAACCTTTAACCTCAAAAATTGATCTACTTTTTGTTTAGATTTAGAATCCTTTAGCGGGCCTACTCTTGAGCAATCAAGAGGATCAACCCAAGTGGGGACAAGCTAATACCAAGCTATTCCAACCCACTATAATCTCAAGGCTATCAAGGACACAAAACCTTAGTAGACATAACACTTTTCTTCACTTGATGTGAGTAGCTCATGGGATTGCAACCATGGGGAAAGTATTGAACAAGAATGCTTAAGGTACTCTTGAGGCCACAAGGTCCTAGTCCTTTATGAGGAGCAAGAGGGGTGTTATGAACGAAAGCCCTTACTATGAACCATTAGTTAGAAGCCACCTTATTTTTACCTCTTAGCTTCTTGGTGGAAGGATTGATCCAAGTGGACTTACCTAGATCACCCCAAGACACTCACCATATGTGTTCCTTTGGTTTTGTTTTTGACACTTCCATGACAACGCCAATATCTCTTGTGGGAAACCACTTGGTGTGAGGCAAGGGAGCATCAAGTTGTGGGCCAAGTTGCTAAGTAATGAGCCTTGTCCTTCTAGGTAGTAATTGCTTGAATTGTCTTTGATTGTGCTATACCAGTGTAAACATTCTCAACATTCAAATAAAATGGTAGCATTCATAAGGTTTTCTATTGTGATATCACAAGTGCTTGTCTTGGCAAGGTTGCTTTTGCCCTTGTTTCAAGTGTTCTATGACATGTTTGATCCTATACTATTTGCAAACCTATCTTTTATCTGTTGTTACTAAGAAATTGCACTATCCAACCTTTGAAATTGATCAAAATACTTCAAAACTGAGATTTTTATGTTCACTAGTCAAAGAGTGGTATGACCCTAGAACAATGTCACACCCTATTCTGAGAAATATCACACGACAGTTCATCCTTGCACAACTGTCACCCCACTTGCCTAGAAAGTATCACTCGGCCTTACTATAAATTGTTGCTTGGCTTAGGGAAAAGTGTTGCCTCACTATAAACTATCACCTTGTCTTCCTGGAAAGTGTCACCCAGAACCTTTTTGTTGTCTTGTTGTTGTTACAATCCGGAGCTGCTAAACTTGCATTTTAACCTATCGTAGAGTGTCTTTTTTCTGTTCTTACCTGAAGCTAGTCTATTATCTACATGCTCAGACTTGTTCTAGATTGAAACAAATGAGCTAAAACTATTGAATTTGATCTTAACGAATGCTACTCTTGATCACTTGTTGCATCACAGTTACCTCTCTAGCTACTTGCTTATTGAGCTTCTTGCTCACTGCTCGACTTTAGTCAATTGATTATTGTAAGTGCTTGAGCACTTTTGATGAGCCATCTCTCTATTGTTATACTTTTACAAGTGATCTTTATTAGCTTTTCTTATCTCAAATTTGAGAAACTCTGTCTCATTCTATTAGTCGACCAACATCTCTTTTCATGTCGGTTACAACTCGGTCTCAATTTGAGTAGGAGAGTCATCCTCCATTCAATTATAAATAGTTTCCTTCTCCAACTAGATGCTCATGAGTGCCCATTAGCAACAACAATTCTAGTTCTAACCAATCTAAGGATTCTAAGGCTACCCCATGGTACAAAGGAGGTTTCCTCTTTTCCGCATTCAAGACCCCCAAAAACACAGACAGTGTCTCACTCACTTTGACTGAACAAGAAAAATTTCAACACTTGCAAGAACACTTTGAGCATAAGGATAACCAAGCACACGTAGACAAGGAACACAATCAACAAAGGATGAATGCTACTAGGCACATAGCTTATAGAGGAATGTCTTATGAGAAACCCAAGACTAGTAACTATGAACATAGACCTTTTTTTAATGGCAACAATGGCAACAACACACCACAAAGATCTCCTCCAAGACCCACTTTTGGTATGCCTTCTTCACCTCCTAGAACTCCTCCCTCTCAACATGAGGCAGAGGTTGATGATGAGATTTCTAGTGAGGATCTTATGAGATTTGAACAAGATGTGGTCTCCCAACGAATGATGCATAAGCTTTTAGAGTGTAATGGCGACCAATATTTTTGATATATGAATTCTAGAGGATACAAGCTTCCTCCCGGCTATGATGTCAAACAAATTGTCCAACAAAGAGTACCAACTAAATTGGAATTCCTTCAGGAAGAAGTGTGTCAGACAAATCAACACCTTACCCAAATGGCAATAGAAAGAGAGCCTCCAAAGGTCTCTTTTGTAGAATCAATTTGTGCTCTTCCTTTCGATAAAAGTATATACATGGTCCCATTTCCTAGGGATATTGAGGTTCCCAAATATGACAAGTATGATGGAAATGGTGATCCTCATGACCATGTGCATCACTTTTATGCTCATAGCATGGACTTCCTTCCTGAAGACACATTTTTGCTATGATTATTCCCTCGAAGCTTAAGAGGACAAGCTTTAGAATGGTTTGCAAAGTTGACACCTCCTTTGAAGACTTTTCATGAGTTGGCTATGCACTTCATACAACACTATTCATACAATATCCAATAGCCTATCACCATGATAGATCTTGGTGCTTTGAGACAAAACCAAGGAGAGTTATTTGCTACTTACATGCAATGTTGGAGGTCATTATATTCATGATATCCTCGTCAGCTACTCGAGAGAGAAAAGATTGACATTTTCATCAACACTCTAGTGCCTGAGCTATATTATGATCTTAGGAAACAACTGTTCTCCTCTTTCAATGACATGGTTGAAAGTGCATATAGGATTGAGGATGTGGCCATTAGAAAGGGGGATATTGTGATTAGTAAAGATACTAGAAACAATGGCAAGGACAAAAATAAGCCTTGGAATAGAAACAAGTATGTTGTTAATGATGGGGTTGTTGACGCTCCAAAAGCTAAAGAGATTTCTTTCAATCTCTCCAATGCTATCTATGCAGAAAAACAACAAGAAGCTACCAACGCTCACAGTGCTCCTAAACCTCAATATGCAGATAAGCCTAAGAATTCATTTCAAAAGTGAGTCTATACCAAGTTGGTGAAACCTTACGATGTGATCCTTAAGACTTTGGTTGACAATGGATATCTTATGCTTCCTAATAAACTTGGTAATTGGGATCTGCTAAATAGGCCTAATTGGTGGAGAGAGGATCATTACTGCCATTATCACAGAAACAAGGGACATTTGACAGACAATTGTTTTAAGCTTAAGGATGATATTCAAGACCTCATTGATAACAACACAATCTCCACTGATGGCTTAACTAAAAATTTTGATCACATAGCTTTCAAAGATCCTCTACCTAAGCATGACAAGGGGGAAAGCTCTCAAGCACATAAGAAGAATCATGATGCTAAGATCAACTATACATATACTTCTGATATGCCTGTGATCAACATGATAGAGCCCATTAAGAGTGTTCTAATGCTGATGTCTCAAGATGATAATAAAGTCAATCATGATAAGCCAAAGTTGGTCTTGCAAACACATGGTAGTTCATCTTCCTGAAGTGAGACATTGAATGTTGTTACTAGGGGGCAAGCCAAAATTGTCCTTAAAACTATGCAAGATCCCAAGAAAGATTTGCCTTCCAAATAAGTAGCTCCTTCAACCACCCCTAGCTATGATCTTGTCCAACATTTGCAAAAGACACCAGCCTAGATATCTATCCTTGAGTTACTTCAGTTATCCCCTTCACATAGAGAGATTCTTGATGAGGCTCTATGTACAACATGTGTTCCCAATGACATTGATCCAGATCGATTTCAGGCTATGGTCAAGCACATTTCATCTCTGCTATCTCTCTCCTTTTCTGTAGAAGATGACATATCTATTGCTCACCCTCATAATATAGCTTTACACATCAAAGTTCTATTCTACCACACCCACATCTGCTGAGTCCTGATAGACAATGGTGCAGGGTTAAATATTGTTTCTTTCAATGTCATACAATAGTTGGGTTTGTCAGAATTTGTTGTGGATTCTAAGAAGAAGATTACTATAAAAGCTTACGATGAAGTGGAAAGATCTTCCAAAGGTCTTGTCATGGTGCCTATCCAAGTGGGCCCTATCATGAAAGATATTAACTTCCAAGTATTGGACATCCCACTTGAATATAACATTCTTTTGGGTCATCCTTGGATCCATGACATGCAAGCTGTTCCTTCCACTTATCATCAATGTGTCAAATTTTCATACAATGCCACTGAAGTTGTGATTCCTAGAGATCATACTATTGCTATTAATGCTCTTGCTGTAGCTGAAACATTTGTTCCTCACAATGAACCTTCTATTGATCCTATTACATCTCTAGTTGCTACTGAGAAAAACTTAAGATGATGAGCCTTTGTATGGGTGAATATATGCTAGATTCTTTTGCTTCTATACCTATTTGTCCTAGCTCATATGGTAAACTATCTAATAAGATGAAGCCTTCTATTTCTACTATGATGGTCTTTGATACTTTTGTTTCTTCATCCATTCCTTTAGAAGTAGAAAGAGAAGAACAAGCTATCCAAGAGTGGATCTATAGAGAAGATGAGGGTAGTATGACAAATGCCCTCCTTGATTATTCCAAAAATACTCCCATGCTCAGTAATTTAGACATAGATACAGATGAGTCACCACTACACACTATGGCTCAAATGGGAGATGATCTTCCTTCTACTTCACTTCTTTGGGGAGAAGAATGTATATCTACTAATGATATAGTTGAGGCCTCTATGTCTAGAACCTATGTGCCTAAAGAATCATTGAACTATGATAGACAGCGTCCCAACATTGCACGACTGCTATAAAGAGGTGATCTCTCACATAATGATATGAGTATCTCTACTTCTTGACATCTTAAGCCTCTTCCAGAAGACTCTTCCATGACAGATATGGATGTTGATATGGTTCATACTTATAGTGACCATCCCGATGTAGTTTATGAGTCTCGCAAAGGGTCTGATGGGTTCGTTCCCCATATTGCCTTAGTGGACTATGTTGGTCCTTCTATGACAAATCTATATCTAGATACTTCTAGAGCCTACCTTATAGACTTAACCTCTCTTGTTACCAAATATGACACCCCTCACATAAATGCTATTAAACTAGTCACTTCATTTCATCTCTCATTAACACTTGTTACTTCTTCCACCAGCAAACTAGCGACAAAAAGGACTGAATCAACAATCAAGTATCACAAGCATTGAATCAAAAGAAAAGAGTAATGGTCAGATGGTGAAAACCACATTGTGGTGGTATTCATAGCTAAGAAAAGTAAAAATAAAAATCTGCTCAAAAATAATGATTCTCAAATAAAAGATGACAAGCTGATTCTCTACAAAAAAATGGTACACTACTTCAAGCATGATCTCATATCTGTTATACTTTAGCCCATTCCTAAAGCTAAGAACAAATTTTCTAATGCCTTGGTTACTTTGACATCCATCTTATGAATGAAAAGGCATAAATCTCACTTCAAGTTCCTGGTGGATGAATTATGCTATCCTACTTACAAATCCTACAATCCTACCATCTCTTCATGTCTTCCACCTCATATTCTTCCTGAAAATCCACCACACCATTCTTTCCACCATCCCTTACACTTTGCCTTTGTCTCTAGTGACTTGTATAGTAAGGGTCTAGACGAAACTCTCCTTAGGTGTCTAGATATAGAGGAGTCATAAAAAGTGCTAGCTAAAACCCACTATGGTATATGTGGGTCACATTCTAATGATCCTTCGCTAGCTCAAACATTTCTTAGGGCTAGTTATTATTGGTCGAACTGGTTGAAACCTCCTATCATCACAGCTGTAGCATTTGGGCTTGGGGCCTATCAGTTCTCTACATCAGAGGAAGCAAATTCTTGATGCCCATTGCTATTTGGGGCATTCTTTGTACATACTTTATGATCCTAAAAAAATACCTAAAAAATTCATATATTATGCTGAAAAAAATCCTAAAAAGCATAAAAATTTCAAAAAATAAAAATAAAAATTTTGAAAAAGTGCCTTGGTGAAAACCTGGAAACAGGCGCCTTGGTAGAAAAAATACAAAAAAAAATTAATAAAAAGTCTTGAAAAAATTGCAATAAATCTATCAAGTGGTGAAAACTTAGAAATAGGCACTGCTTGAGACCCTCTACATCTATGTCTATTAGTCTTGTGTGGTGCTCCTTCGCTCCACTTCTTTCTTTGCCTCTCCTAGCCTAGAATTGATTCTTGTCTTAGTCTAGGGGGCATCTGTTGTTTTGAGCTTATCTTGGGTCTGTTTGTGCGTCAAGGTTTCTTGGGCAACTTGGTTCAAACTATGTTTTTCAACACTACCCTTGCGTCGAGTGTTTCTTGACACTTATCAGATGTCCTACCCTATAGTCTAGTATGATATTATATTTCTCATTTGTAGATACGATACTCAAATTTTGAGTCTATGACCTACACACAAACACACTTGCTAAGATTTGTTGACTTTATTTTTCTTTGGGTGTTGTCTATGATGATTTCTTTGATGAGTGTTTTCTCCCTAAGAAGTTTTCGATGATGCATAGCTAGAAGACTGAGGGTATGAGAACATGTTTTATTTCTTTATCTGCTTGTGGGTATATTTTGTTGATCCTAACTATCATGAGCATTTATGCTGGTCTTACTGGACACTATGGATTGATAAGGTATTATCCTTGAATTTTTTTTGCAAGTGCATACTTATAGTCATCTTGACTTCCTTGTGTCTCGATGCAAGCATAATCTTGCTATATCAAACTTAGGTAATCTCACTGCACTGGTCATCTTGACCTACATGTCTTTGGTACCTAGGTGGGATTTCCACATTTCTATCTGATAAAGATCATATTCAGATTCACATAGTTATGCTAGTGTGTATTGTATGATCTTGCAACACTACCAATAATGCTCAATGATGATAATTAGATGTCTATTGGCTTTGTAACCTTGCAAGTAAACCACTTTTCATGTAGCTTACATTCTTAAGTTCATGTTAGATAGTTTTACATCTTGCATATGGAGAGAGCTCTCCTTTTCATCTCACATGGACCTATCAGTCAACTGCGCTCACCTTTGCTTCTTCCTGACCATGTCTTTCACTTCTTGTCTTTCATATCCCATCATTTTCTATTCATTTCAGGATTGAAACCAAAATCTGATTTAACCTTCATCACCCAAATTGCATTTCTCCTTCTTCCATGTAGTTGGCTAACCTATTGAGGCTTGATCCTTCAATCTTAGTTGGGGCATTCTTCGCCTCTTCATCCCCATCTCTCTCAACTTACAGTCTTTCATTCACTTTCAAATCCCAAGTTCAACTTCCCCCCTCCATGGTGTTTACGGGTTGAGGGACTGATAGGTTTGTGCCCCATGTCCCATGTGTGGGGCATATCTTCACTACTTGATGGTTATTCTATTCTCTCTCTTTGATTATGATTTTTAGTGATTTGTTCATGTTACTCTTGCTTCTACATTCCCTCTGATTTCACTTTCGATCCCAAGGGGGTAGACACATCATATCTTATTAGCTATATCTTTCCTAAGTGTTCAGTATTGTTGCTACCAAGCTGATCATGCAAGATTTTCTATCTCTCTGCACTTCATTCTTTGGAGTCAGATTGCTATTTGCTTTCCTTCTTAGCTATCTCTTGCTTTCTTGGCTGATCTGAGTTTCTTTGTGATCCCAAATTGATCTCACATTTCAACTCTATTCTTTGACGTAATGTGTTCCCAGATCGATCACACATTAGTCAAAGAGGGGCAAATGTATACACCTAAAAAAGGTCATCTATATTATTAGCCCCTTGCTAGCATTATTTGCTAAATCATAAATTGCTTATTCTTGATCAAATCCTAGTTCTATCATTTATTTAATTATTTTCTATGGGCTAACCATCTTATCCTAAGTCTTTATTTAATTAAAAGGAATATTTCCTCCCCTTTTATTAAATAAAAAGCCCCCCACTTTTCCTCTTATCCTAAGTTGCACAAATAAAGCATTATTCTTATTTTCTAAAAAAGAGAAAAACACTTTTTGTCTCATATGGACACAAAAGTCAACTCCTATTTTCTCATTGGAGGATACTTGTGCACATGGATTGGTCCTCTTTCAAGCCCTATCATTGATTAAATCTTTTGCCTCTTAATCTCCATGGTCCATTCCTTTGAAATTTCTATAAAAGAAGAGCTCTCTTCTTCATTCTGGATCCCAACTTTTTATGCTAATGTTATGTTGCAGGTTTTCTAGGTACATTTGGAGCTTTTTGAAGATTTGGAGCATTCTTGGCTTTTGCATCTACATACTACTCTAGTTTCATTTCTTACATAGTAGCTTCATTATCATGACATTCATAGCTTCATACTTAGCTTAGTTTCCTTTATGCTTAGATTAACACATCTAGCTTAATTGGGAAGGCTTGGTAATACTCATTCTTTCCTTTTCATAGCATAGCTTGTACTTTCATTTCCATAGACTAGCTTGCATCTTTTAGTCTCATAGATTAGCTTGCATTGCATTGCATTCATTTGATTCTTGGGGATATTGGCATTCTTACCCTTGTCTTCATTGAATCTCCCATTGCATGATTTACTAGCAAGGTTATAGGCTTAATAGCTCTAGCTGAGAGAAAACTTAAAATACCCTTGCACTCCATGCCTAGGCTTTCTCAAGGTTTCCCTCTCATGGATTCCCTTGGATATAATGAATTAGAGAAGTGCACTATTTAGAGTACACAACTAAGAGGGGAGGGGTGAATTAGTAACCCTAAAAACTTTTGATCTTAATCCTTAGGATAACATCCTTCATTTACCAACAGTAATATTCATCATTCTCATTCATTCATGTACATAACTAAAAGGTAAATACACCTATTCTAACAAATAAACATTCCTGAAACTTCATACACTTGACACAAATATTTTTATATCTCAAAAAGCCTTGTTAGAAGGTATAAATTTTAGTGGGGATTACACCCACAAAGATTCACTACTACAATAATAAAGTTGCATATTAGGGCTTATAATTTTTTTATCAAATCTGATGATCTTACCCTATTAGGAGTAACATTTAAGAATTGTTAAGATCTTCCTTGTTACAGGATTTTAGAGACACTATTAAGTGTGCACTCGGTTAAGAGATTTAGAAAAGATGTTTAGGTCTAGTCTATTAAGAGATTTTGTCTACCACAATTGTTAGAAAGTCACAGTGTAATGATCTGGATGTAGAAACTTACTTTGTTGAATATCAGATATTCTTATCCCTTAACGTATATCACCTTCTTGTGATAAATATCTCCTTAAATTACTGCTTGGTAGACTTTGGTCTACATCTAATTTAATACTAAATACTCTATCAAAAACTTAATAACCATGTCTAATCTTTGGATATCTCCTATAGGAGGCTACTTCTCATGTAGATTTTGATTTGACATCTTGACAATTCTTATATCATAATGATTTGACCTAGTTAGGGTTGTGGAATCATCTAGAAAAACATTTTGATCAATGATCCATATGAATGATCTAAATCAAATCTACATAGGGATCATCACCAATAAATTTGATATCTTCAATAAATATTTACGTTGATTTATGTAAACCATTCTCTACCTTGGTATAAACCATTTACCTTTTTTTTAGTGTCATTTCAAAATTCTATGGAAATCCTGTATCACTCAATAAATAATGCATTTCTATCTCGGTAAAATGTTGATGTTCAATAAACATGTATGCTTGATTATATCTATACTCAATTTTATGTTTAATCATCTAGCTCGGTGTCTTTGATTGGTCAAGACTATGCTCAGTTAACTTATCATTCTTCTTGTGCTCTGCCCAGTCACTATACTTAGTATTTTGTCTTACTAAACTTTTTGCATTCCTTATCGACTATATGTGTGATACTAATGACAACACTTAATATAATTATGTGTAACAAATTCTATGAAAATATTATTTAAAATGGATTGATGTAAGGAGACTACTACATATAGGATTAGAAAGCATGGTAAGCTAAGTCTAATTAGATTTTTAAATAAGCTATATGTAAAAGAGATCCATGAGTTAGTTGAAGTCATCGAGCTAGAATTTGGATTTTTATTGAATAATATAATTTCTCAGCAATGGGGAAGAAAGAAAGTGGAAGAGATTGGAAAGAGAACTAAAAGAAATCAAGGTAAAGAAATATGAAATTGTTATGAAAAATCAGGTTTGATGAGATCATATGGTACACATTTTTTATTGATGTCGAAGGGGGAGAGAACTAGATGTTAAAAACATTAAGAGCTACTAAGTCTAGTCAAGAATAGATGAAGAGAGAAGACTAGAAAGGTGAAACAAGTTTATATACTTTTGTATCAGAAGGAAGTTGTTGACTGGATTACATCCTAGTGGGAGAAACTAAGTTAGAGAAACTCTAGAAGGTAAGTGGGTGGTCTCAAGGGGAGACTATTGGTTTCATGTTGTATTACTATATTTTATATTTTTCCCATTAGATGTTTTCATCAATGACAAAGGGAGAAATTTTTCTCAATTGGAATGTTGGATTTATTTTCATTGATGTCACATATTAGAGGAATGTCAACAATTCATAAGGTTTAGAATAATTGGCTAGAAGATCTACTTGTTGGAAGCTAACTGAGCTATTATGACTTAGGCAGGAGAATAAGACGTGTAGAGGTCTAGCGAGGTTTGGATATTGAAGATATAAAGTCATGGATGTAGGAGATATTTGGTAAAGGTAAATACTTTATTCACCCTATGTTTTAGAAGATTTCATGAAAATTGAGTATGTTTGAGGGTCATAATTGGTGAAAGTGACATACACTGTTGATAGGAAGATAGAAAAGGGTCTGGTGTGTTAAATCAAGATTTCATCTATTGGAGAATACTTAAAAGTATGTTTAGGACATACTCAAGTGTCCTCAACTCAAAGAATTAGTACTTTAGAGTTTTTCATGGGATAATTCAATTATCTCAGATGTTGGAGTGAGCATTTACAAGGAACAAATGAAAATGGGCTTTCAAATCCAATGGCTATGGTGGATTTGAATTGATGAGTATTTTTAATGTTGCTACAATATGTTATTGAAGTATGAGCTTGATGAGTTAGCAATATTCATGGATTGAATCGATCTGATTGGAGGATTGTTCGGCCAATAATAATATTTTAATTATTATGATTGTTCTTGGCTAAAAAGGTTGAAAAATATTGTTGCGCAAATAGAAAACCATGAAATCTAAGATATTTATGATCTCTAGGTGATTTCTAAGTGTTGTTATTTGGATTTCACTATTAAAGATGAGTTTAAGAAAGATTTTTAGCATGATGATTTGAAAGGAAGGTGAGTTAGGGTTTTTAGACCTAATTATTTATATAAGGAGATCGATAAGGGAAAATCTAGTTATAGATCATGGATGTTGATGGTAGAGGATGATAGAAGAGGAAGAGTTTGTCTAAGAGGTAAGGGTAAGAGGTTCAACAAGAGGTTGAATAGTGATCTACATTGTGCTACATTAGATATATATTAACTATAAGGAAGATGTCATTTAGACTATTCACAAAAGGTTTAGATCATTGTAATGATCAAGTTGTAAGGTAGTGATTCTTTCTCAGGTTTGTAGCTCAATGAGTTTTGTTCAAGAAATGATCTCTAGGAAGCTATTCTGAATGTAGATGCATTCCCCACTATTTTGCAATAAGTTTATACTTCTAACATGGTATTTTTTTGTTGTGGGTAATCAACCTCACTGTAGTTTTCCCCCTAACAGGGCTTCCATGACAAAAAAAAAATATTGTGTCATATTATGTGGATGTGTTTCTAGTTTTTTTATGCATGCATGCTTTAATTTCCTTTTATACACTTAAGATTTAAAGGTTTACAAGGTTAAGGGTTTTTGTGTTTAAGGGTTTGAATATTAAGGTATTGGTAATAAATAATTCACCCCACCCCCCCCCCCCCCCCCCATCTTAGTTTTTTATGCCATAATATCAATAATTATTCAATGTGGTCTTCAACTGGGAATTCTCCTATGTTTGTCAAGTGATACCATATTGAGGAAGGTCTTGTAATTTTTTCTTTTTGAACATGATTATAAAAAAAATATACTTAGTGATATTAAACATAATGATTCTCCTTTGAGATTGATTAAGATCTTTAATTTTTCTATTAAATAAATAGTCATTCCCACTCTTCCAACTATTACAAAGAAATTCAATAGAAAGATAAGATAAAAAGAAATTACATGACTTCCTGAAGCTTGGGACATGAAAAGTGAGAAACTATAAGATATTGACATTTTCATTGACATATATACCATAAAGAATCCAAATCTTTGTAGAAAATATATAATAAAAAATAGATGTTTCAATGTCTCAAGAACTCTATAGAGAGAAAAGCTATTCAACTCACCATTAGGATGTATAGTTGGAATTCTATAGATGGAAAACCTACACATGAAACATTTTGTTTAGTACCACTAGTCTATTCTAGATGTAGGTCACTTGTTTCTTCCACCATTCAAAATCATATCTATCTCCCTAGCATGAACTAATATGTTTAAGAATATCATTACAATCAGAAAAAATACTGGAAATATACTTGAATTTAACATTACCCAGGTCTGTACCATCAGGCCATTTGAATGCTATATAGAAATTATCATGTAAAGCACACTATTTTGGGAGGTTGGGTGCCTTACTTTCATCATTGAGGATTGAGTAAGTCCTTCATTGATCTTAATGAATTTAAGATTTCCATATTAGAACATTCAACCCAATCAACAACCCATATTTGTTAATAACCCTTAGGACTCTAATGTTATTCCTTTCCAAAGCTTTAGTTGAGAAGCCTTGGACTTCAGAAAAGGGGCTTCTTCTTTTGAAGAAAACTCCACAAATGAACCTCTCCACAAACGTAATGTTATATATCGAGTTTACTTTCTTCTACAAAAAAATTGTTCTGACTAGGTCCCATCCTTTCCATACCACCTTAAAAACATTGGAGCTACACAACTTTATAGGGAAGGCCCAAGAAATTAAATCTACCACCTGTAGGAGCTTCCAATAAGATCCTCTATGAGGAGAGGCTTTTAGAGAATAAATAAAAAGTATATGCATTAGTAAATTATTATTACTGATTGTGTATCAAAAATTATGTGTGAATACATTTTTCACATGTATTAAACCTTTCTAAAACATTTGTATAGAAACATGTATGTTTTGATTAGAAAAATTAGGAGATGAAATGAACCCTTTTACAAAAATTATGGACTAAAGAACACAAGAGGGATAAGCTAACATGATGTGAGACAATCGAGAACCAAAAAGAGGTAGCACCCTTTTTTGAAAGAGGGGATTTTTATCACAGTATCTAACCAATGACATAAAAAGTACAAAAATAATAAACAATCAACTAATTTTAATAGAGGTGTTTAGGAAGCAATCCTAAATCATATGAGTTAAATTACAAGATAATAATCAAAACATAAATAAGAACAAAGAAGAATTGGAGGTTTTGAACGGATTGTAAAAATAGTTTACCATTTAAAACTCTACAAACAACTATGTTCATAGAAATAGAATAAGGTATAAAGAAGTCCAAAACCATTTGAGAGGGAACCATTGTACACACAAAACATAAACCACCTCTTTAGGCCCATTGTCAATAGTAAAAATGCCCCCAATAGTTTAAATAAATAATTAAGAACCTACCCCAAAGAGTCCCAATGGGTTCTGAAGGGAATACCCAAACCAAGGTATATTAGTAGAGAACCTTGTAAGTAAAGCATCATGGACCATCTTAATAGGTTCATTGCAAATAATAATACTAAATAAGAGTAGGAAGTTTTCAAAGCTATCATCCAACCTCTTACACTTAGAACTAGTACAAGTAGATAATTTAATACAAAGGGTAGAAGCTACAATGAAAATCATGCCAAAATAGGGAGAAATCTAGAACCAAACATGGTGTCTTAGGAAACTAGAAAGAGCAAAAAGGTAATCCAAGTCGAAACAAAAAGAAATCAATGAAGTAACAAAACTCTAGACCACCTTTATAGGCCCTCTAATAGTGAAAGAGTATCCTTAAAATAAGAAAAAAAAAAAAAAAAGGATACACACATCTCATCATGTTTGGAAGGACATACATAATCACCTCTAGTAAAGAACCATCAAAGCCAAAGAGGAAATAGAGCCCCCCTCCCGCCACCCCCCCACAAAAAAAAAATAGTTATGGGGAAGATAACCCACATCCTCGGAACCAAGACAACAACCATGATCTATGATCAAGAAAGAGAAAAATTATAAGCTTCTAAATCCATAAGGAATGATCCCAAAACTCCTAGCCCAACCAATGGGAACAAGAAAAGCCACCAAAATGAGCTAGTGGGAATTAGAGTGAGAGAAAAGGAATAGGGTACTTCTTTAATTGAGACATAAAGGAAATGGCCATAATGTCCACTAATAAATCCCATAATCCATGACAAGCCTTCTCAACTAAAGGGAAAATTTTATTAAGATAGAAAAGACCTATATATAGATAATTATTTATTTCTCCTCTAGAACCTTCCCGAGTGGTGAATAATTACCTATATATGGAAGGCCATAGTGTTTTCTAGGGAAATTTTGGACAACTATTTGAGTCTTTGTCTTAGAAAATATTTTAAGGAAATGCTCATGTGGCTTTGTATATTGTAATTATAAAATTTTTAATTCCATACATGTGGAGATAATAAGAAGCTCTGAGGTCCTACCCCAACCCATCTTATCTCAACTGACATTTTCACACTTGGACTATCTTGATGACATACTATTTTGAGATATTAGACTTATTTTGTTAATGACTTCATATCATTGGAAACATGTGAGGATTTTTACATGATTATATGGATGATGATGTTAGAAGTTGTTGGCATTAAGCAGAATTGCCACTAGTGACAACACTTATTTGCATTCTGGGTGCAAACTGAGCAGACAGTGCAAACCGAGCAGACAGTGCAAACTGAGTAGATAGTGCAAACCGAGCAGACAGTGCAAACCGAGCAAGTTAGTACAAACCAAACAGGATAGTGTAAACTGAGTAACATCATGTCTATCGAGTCACCAGTATTTACCGAGTTCAAAACCTACCGAGTGATCAGTATGAACTGTGCCTTCACTTCTACCGAGTGCATGACGATGTCGAGTAATGCAGTGGACGCCGAGTATCAAAAAGTCACCGAGTTAGTTTGCAGGAACCGTGTAACCATACTTGGGCCGACTTAGTAGCACATATGTTTATTTGTCAAAGCCGACTTTGTAATTGTAATTGAAATTAATTGTTTAAGACTTGTATATAAACAATGTTGTAAAAATGTCAAAAAAAATGTAAGTAAGAAGCATATATGTGAAAAAGAAAGAAAGGCAGAGATAAGCGAATTACAAAGGGCTTCAGCAATATAAGGAATAGAAAAGACAAATTCATCATAGAAGGTGATCAGTACATCAACGAATCTCAATCAACAATCCAGTTGCAAAGCTAGAGATCTACTGTTTCATCCTAACAGGTGAATCAGTACTAAATCCTTTAACCGGGTAGACTTAACAGTCTTTTGTAAAATCTCTTTACTAAGTGCATACTTCATTGTATGTTTTGTAAATTCTTTAACAGGTTGGATTTAGCAATCCTTATTGCTCCTAACAGGGCAGATCATCAGAAGTGATCAAATTGTAAGCCTTAACCGGCCAACTTTATTCTGCAGTATTAAAGCTTTGTGGGTTTCATCCCCACCCCAGTTTTACTTTCCTTTTGGAAGGTTTTTGGGTAACCAAATCTATGTGTCATTATTGTGAATGCACTTAAGTTTCATGCTTTCTGTATGCAAAGGTTAAAAGTAAATCACATGTTAAATTCAAAGAAAATTTGGAGTTACTAATTCACCCCTCCCCTCTCAGTAACTCAGTTAATTCCTGAATATTTCCAAAAATTGGTATCAGAGTAGCATTGGTTCTCAAGATAAAGCTTAACTAGCTTGAGCAAAGATCCAGGACAATGGAGGTATTCAAACTGAACAAGGTGATTGAAAATGAAAAGCTAGATCTGGAGATGGCCATAGCTAAACTCAAGGAAGCAAAAGAACATCTTTCCCAATCCCTAAGAAGAAGGAAGGAACTTGCAAATCAGATGAATGATCAGAATTACATTGAAGAAAAGATTGAAGATCTTTTTCCCTCAAATAACTCAGATGAAGCAAACAACGCTGTCAAAGAACTCCTAGAAAAGAATGGGTCTCTGCAGGAAGAAGTGAGAAAATTAAAAAGAGAACAAGAGCTACACTCTACAAGATTCTGTGAGATCTTGGAACAAAGAAACAAGTTGAAAGATGAATTAGATGGAAGGAACATTGAAGTCCAAAATAAATCCCTTCAGCTAGAAAACCTAATTGATCAGATCTCCCATACAAATGAGGAAGTTCTGAATCTAAGATCAAAAATAGAAAGCACAAGAGAAGAACTAAGATCTGAAAAGGAAATCAATCTAAGATTGGTGGATGACCTAAACGCTGAAAAACAAATCAATGAAGGAATGCTGAAAAGTCAAGAAGACTTGAATCAGCTGTATGAGCAAAATCTTCATAGGCAAAAAGGAAAAGCAGGACTTGGATACAAAGGAGAAGGCGAATCTTCTAAGCAAGGTACTCAAAGAAATCAAAAACCTACTTGTAATCATTGTGGTAAAATAGGACATACTTCAAATAAATGTTGGAACAATGAAAAAGTAGAATTCAATGGAAAATGTTACAGCTGCAATCAACCTGGTCACAAAGCAAATGAATGGAGGGAAAAACCAAGATTCAGAGGTAATTATCACAAGTGCAACAAACAAGGTCACAAGGCATCCGAGTGCAGATCCAAGACATTTAATTCAGCAGAACAAATTATGAAAGCAATGTTTGGATGGGACTACAACACCTGGTGTAGATGTCATTATTGTGGAGAATATGGACACATTGGCATCAATTGCATAAAACATCATCTAAGAAAAAGAGATACTACCGTAAGATGCTTCAAATGCACTAAACTAGGTCACATAGCCAGAAACTGCATGAATGCTAGTGAAGTTGAAGATGGAAAGAAGAATGAAGCAACTAAGGTCACGAAATAGGTGAGACAAAAATGGATTCCTAAATCTACCGAGCAATCTAGTCCAAGTAATGAAATGGATGGCTCTACCGACTCAAACTAAATTTCTAAGAAAGCACTGGAACTATATTCTCATAGACCAATCTCAAGCAGTTCCAGAACTGAATTAATAGAAAGATCTAAATAAGCATACAAGATGCAGTAAGATCACAGAGAGTTCGGTATCAGTCTTTACCGAGCAAGGTCGGTACCCATCTTTACCGAGCGAGGTCGGAGCAATATGAATTCTCAAGTTCACCGAGTTACGAAGTCTTTACCGAGCAATTAATTCTTAGTGGGTGATAGTCTGTCAAAATTCATACCCTAATTTGTACTGAGCATTAATGATAGAGTTATAAACAAAAAGCAAGTAATCGAACTCATTCTTCACCGTGAACCTTTAGCACTTTGAGAGTAGAAAATTTCAAGATCAACCTAGCGATTCAACACTTTTGCGAAAGGAATTTTCTGTCAGCTACCATGGCATCATCCAGCACTTCAGCAAAGAAGGGATCTGATATGTTAGTCCAAGGGGAATGGAAAGCACCAGATTTCAAAATCGTGCCCGCAATTGCAGCCCTAGATCCGAACGGAGCTCAATCTCAGATTCCTCCTAAGGTACTACTTATTAACAATATCCGCAATCATTTCAACTGTTCAATTCATGAAATGGGGAACCTAGAATTAGATACTATGCGTGAAGAACTGTGTGTGGATGGTATTCTAAAACCCGAGCACAAACATCTGGAAGATAAAGGTTTAGTTCACATTGCACATCTACCTCGAAACTTTTGAGATAAATGGGTTAGATACATTCTCAGTCGTGTACATGATGGCAAGATTTGGCTTGAGCAACCCTTAGAGATCAAAAAGAAGATGATTCATCAAATCACCGGTCTTCCCATGTTGAACAAAGCAAAAACTAACAAAACCCTAGGTCGGACGGAACTAGAGAAAGAAACCCTAGCCGAGTGGGACGGTAGAGGCATGAAAGTTAGCAGCATTACCGATGCTGAACTAAAGTTTGGTACACACATCATTGCCCATAAGATTTACAGTTCTAGTCAATAGAATAGTGTCTCCTGTGAAGCTATCGACCTAGCATACAAAGTGGTCAAGAATAACTTAACATTTGACCTAGCAGACTTATTGTTAAAGAAGTTTAACAAAAACATGGAAAGCATTCAAACTTCCAAAAACAATCCATGTAAGTTTGGATCCTTATTGGTCTTTTTATTCTTCTATGTTCATAAATTCTTCCCTTCTAAAGGAAAAGTTGTATGGAGAAAAGATGTGCCAGCACTTTATGAAATAAATGAATACATCTCAGAAATGGGTGAAAATTTTGAAAGCATCATGGATAATTATTTTGAGTCTTTCAAAGAGAAAATGAATGACAGATTCTAGATTCCACAGAAGTTGGTGGAAGATTACAAAGATGACATTTGTTTTATGGTGGATTGTGATAATGTATATATTCAAGCAGCTAAACCAAGGACTGTATATGTAAAACCTCTTCCTTATGAGGTAAATATTGATGAAACCAAGAATATCATTGAAGCTCTTCTTAATCAGCCTGTCAATCCCAAAGCTCCATATTTTAGAACATATGATGAAGCTAAGGTAAGAATTGAACTAAGCATAAAACTTCCACAGGCGGTAAACAAAGGAAAGAAGAGGATAGCCAAAATGCAAATGATAACCGAGGACAAAGAAGAAAAAGATGAAGAAGAAGAGGAAAAGGATGAGAAAATAGAGGAACCAGAACCTGCAAAGAAGAAAGGAAAGGTATTCATCACTAAGGCACCTAAGCCTCCCACTACTGTATTTACAAGGAGAAATGCAAAAGGCAAGGCAGACAAGGCAGACAAGGCAGATAAACACATAGCATTCAAAAGGCCTCCTCTAAACTTTCAAGAAAAGATCAAACTCTTTAGAGACAGATCAAGATCTGGAGTAAGTAACATAAAATCCTTTAGATATGAAACCAGATTAGAAATAGAATAGAAGGAAATAGAAGATGTTGTTATTGAAAAGATGGGACAGTGGAAATACTCTCCTGAAGAAATAGCCCCACAGGTTCCAGCAGTTCTACTAAATCCAATAAAAATGAGATGGAGCAATGCAAAGCAAACTGTGATAGATATATTTGATCAAACCCTGAGATAGTTAATGCCGAGCTTGAAAAATGATGAAGTAAAGAAGGCATTAAAATAAAATGAAAGTAAGATGACATTAAAGTTCAATACTTGTTTGATTTTGATCAACAATATTGAATCGGTTGTGAAGGCTGCAAATGCTACATAGAAGAACATATACCACCTTCACCAACCAAGTATCGAAACAGTCATAATAAAAGATATTGAAGATGACAGTGATGAACAAGAAGAAGACACTGAGGTAGATGATACTGTGAGGATAGCAGCAGAAGTCATTGCATCCCTTCCTACCTCTCTAGTAAAAGTTTCTACATCCAACCTGGAGACACCTTCAAGCATGGTTGTGACAACTTCAACATTTGTCCAATCATCTATAGCAACAACAGAAGCAACTATCATTTCTTCTACCGAGTTGTAGTCTCCCGCATCATCAAGTTTTCCAGCAGTAAGTTTTCCAGTTTTTGAATCTTCAAGTGTAAATATTTTAAGTTCTCCAGTAGAAAGTATACCAGTCTCTATAGCTAGCCCTACTTTATCTACTATCACTACTACCAAGGCATTAAGTAAAGATAAGCCTAAGGCTCTACCGAGTATAAAATTTTTGGGTAAGAATGTAGTAGAGGATATAGACTTAGATGAAGAGATAGAGATTCCTACATTAGATTTTGCAAATTTATCAGTGGACCAAATGCAAAATATAGGTGAGATCCTCCAAAGGAAAGCAAAACAAAAGAAGCTTAAAGAGGAGAGAGACAAGGAATATCAAATCATCAAGGATGCTAAGGACATTTTGTCTGATGCATTAGGTATTAAAGTAGACTCCTCCCAACATATTTTGCAACAATTAGCAGAAGCAGTTAATAAATACAATGAGGATTCATCTAGGACAGAAAAGTTAGTTGAAAGAGCCGAGAAGAGATTCAACAATAAAGTGCTTGAGCACATTGCTCAGCACATAGCTATTAACCAAGTAGAATTGTCTTCAATTTTGTCAAACACTGAATCTATCTATTCGAATGCTACCTCTCTTTTGGCCAGATTGTGCAATATTGCCGAGTTCACAAAGGATGTTAAGGATAAAATGAATAAAATGGATGAGGATATGAAGATTAGCATACAGAAGCTGCAACTTGAACCAAGTTCAAGCTCTGCTCATCACATGAAAATTTCACACCTATCAAACATGCAGTCTGATCTACTGAAAGAAGACACAAGGATCCGGTCCACACTGCTAGACATCCAACACATGATCCTTCCCATCATGAATACAATGTATAAGCACATTGAACATTCCAAAATATTGATTCATGACAATCAGTTCTCTATAGCAGATCACATGATTGAACTCTCTGCAGAAGTCCAAATTGCAATCCAAACATGTAAGATTCTGCAAGAAAGTTGGGACAGAACCCTGGCACTAATAATTGATGTAGGAGCATCCTGGGTGTAAGAGCAATCTTGCATCACCCAAAAATATTTGTTTTTGCTTTTCAATAAGGGCTATCTTGTGCAGAGCTACTATTTCTAGAAACTTTCTATTTTTAGTAAGTTGGTCATATGATCTCGGAATGTTCTGATTTCACATGTGGAGGTTCATCTCTGTCATATCAGCCTGCCAGTAAAGTTTCATGGCTAGATCAAGTCTGGTTTTGAAGATATTGAAAATTTTCAGTTTTGGAAACAGGGTGCAGAAACTTTGAACTCAGTTTTGAAGGCTTTAGAGGCCCCGGATGAGGTCAAATTTTGGGCTGAATGAAGCTTGCTTAATTTAGGTGTTGTAGAGCTCCTCGCGCCCTTTCCGAAATGGGGTTACAATAGTCAATCGGGTCAACTGGTGATGACTTATGGTCTTCGGAAGTTGGGTCACCTGAAATGGTAGAAATGGCAGAAAATGATTTTTCTTCAAAATTTCTGTTCGGGTTTCAAAATTTATTTTGAGCCGACTTTGATGTAATAAATTGAAAAATAAAATAATTCTAAGTTTGGTCGGCCCTATGGGGTAAATTTCTGGAACCTTCCCAGGCGGTGGAAAATTGCCTATATAAGGAAGGTTGTATTATTGTCTTAGGCAGTTTAGAATAGTTCTGGGTAGTAGATCTGGGTAATAGTTCGAGGCTTTGTCCTACAGAATATTGTAAGGGAATGCCCATGTGGCTTTGCATGTTGTAATTCTGAAAATTTGTAATTCCACATTTGTGGAGATAATAAGAAGCCAATTTTCTGTTCTTGCATATTATTGTTGTTGTTTCTCTATGTCTGTTATGTGTTTGTGGTATTAAGGGGAGCACCCTTCATCAAGTGGTATCAGAGAAGGTTTTCCTGAGTGTGTAAACAGATCACCGACTGTGAGGCAGTTTGCACCAGGACCGTGGTTAGGGTTTCAGCGCGTATCACGAAAATGCCTCCACGAAGAGAATGTGGTGGAAGAGCTGGTGCTGTGACACCTGAGGTTAGAGAGCTGCAGAGACAAGTGCGAGCATTGCAAGAAGAGATTCGTAGAGGAATGAATCTTAATGTCAGAGACGAAAGCGAGGATGAAGCCGAAGAAGAATATCAAGAAGGAGAAGTTGAAATTGTGAACCAGGAGGAAGAAAGACTTTTTCGGGAGATTTCCAAGATTGGGAAAAGACCTAAGATTGAGGTTCCTACATTTTTTGGAAATCTTAACCCAGAGGAATTGATCGACTGGATCAATGAATGTGAAGAATATTTTGAGTATGAAGATGTCGAGGATCCTGATAGGGTCAAATTTGCGAAGGCCAGACTGAAAGGTCATGTAAAGATATGGTGGCAAGAGATTCAGTTGGAGTGAAATAGAAGGGGAAAGGAGAAAATCACGAGATGGGATCGGATGGTGGATAAATTGAAGAGACAGTTCATTCCTGTTGATTATGAGCTTGACCTACTGAAGAAAATGTAGAGTTTGAAGCAAGCAGGAAGATCTGTTCAGGAGTATACAGAGGAGTTCTATCAACTTCTCATCAGAAGAGGCCATGCAGAAGCTGATAAGGAGAAAGTTACCCGATACCTTAATGGGTTAAGGCCAAGCATTCAGGAGGAGCTGAATCTGGTTCGAATGAACAGTATTGAAGAGGCATACCAGTTTGCCCTAAAAGTAGAGGAAAAGCTGAACAAGAAGTTTGAGAGCAGACAAAACGGAAGAGGTCGTGGTGGATGATCTGGTGGACGGTCATATGGTGGCCGAAATGAAGATCTGAAAAAGAAGGATGAGGCCAGTAGTAGTCAGAATCAGAGAGGAAATAATTCCAATCGCTTCCAGGATCAGAATAATAGAGATCAAAGAGGAAGGGGAAGAGGACAAGGATCTGGAAGAGGTGGCTTCCGTGGAACATGTTTTCACTACGGAGAAGAAGGTCATAGGGCATTTGAATTTCCTCAGCGCCAAGGCAGAATAGACAGGAGGAAATGAAGGCTAGGCCAGAGTTGCACATGTAGATGAAGATGCCAGATCATCAAATTCTGAAGATGTTGAAAGAGGAGAAATGCTGATTAACAGAAGAGTCCTGTTGAGTGGTGAGAATGAACCTGCGCAAAGGAGGAGCTTGTTTCGCACCAGGTGCAAGTGTGAAGGTAAATGTTGTGATGTGATCATTGATAGTGGAAGCACTGACAATTTGGTGTCAGAAGAGATGGTGACAAAGTTGAAGCTCAAGAGATAGAAACACCCACATCCATATCAGATTGCCTGGGTACAGGATGACCACAAGGTCATGGTCAATGAATAATGCCTGGTGAAGTTCAAGATTGGTGGATACCAAGATGGGGTACTGTGTGATGTCATATCTATGGATGCATGTCATATGTTGTTGGGTAGACCATGGCATTTTGACAGATGTGTTGTACATGATGGTCATGCGAATACCTATTCGCTGACAAAAGATGGAGTGTGACATAAGCTGAAACCATTGAAGGAGACTGAAGAAAAGGTATGTGGTAATGCAAGGATAACTTTTGTTGATGGAAGAAGTTTCCTAGATGGTATGAGGCATGAGCATGTATGTTTTTCTTTAATTCCAAAAGTTGGTAAAGAGGAAGTAGAAGATGTTCCTGTAGAAGTTGTAGATTTGTTGAATGAGTTTCAGGATATTGTATCTAATAACGTGCCTGATGGATTACCACCAGTCAGGAAGATCAGTCATCAGATGGACTTGATCCCAGGAGCGAGTTTGCCAAATAAGGCAGCACACAGAATGACACATGCAGAAAGTGAGGAGTTGAACAGACAAGTACATGAACTGTTATAGAAAGGATTGATCCATGAGAGTCTGAGTCCTTGTGTTGTACCAGCAGTATTAACACCAAAGAAGAATGGAGAATGGAGGATGTGTACAGATTCTAGGGCAATAAACAAGATCACAATCAAGTACAAGTTTCTATTGCCACGAATGGATGATATTATGGACTGTTTGAGTGGAGCTGTGTATTTCTCAAAGATAGATCTGAAAAGTGGATATCATCAGATTCGGATCAGAGAAGGAGATGAATGGAAGACCACCTTCAAGACAAAGGAAGGACTGTATGAGTGGTTAGTCATGCCTTTTGGGCTAACCAATGCACCGAGCACTTTCATGCGGCTCATGAACGAGGTTCTGAAAGAATTTCTGGGTAAGTTTGTCATTGTTTACCTAGATGATATTTTGATCTTTAGTAAGACATTGGATGAGCATATGATGCATATTCGTATGGTATTTGAGAAGTTGAGAGAAGAGAAATTGTTGATTAATTTGAAGAAGTGCAGTTTTGTGAAGAAAGAGTTAGTGTATTTGGGATTTGTAGTTTCAGCAAAAGGTCTAAAAATGGACCCAGAGAAGGTACAGGCTATCCTTGAATGGCCTACTCCAAGGAGTGCTACTGAGGTAAGATCTTTTCATGGTCTAGTTAGCTTTTACAGAAAGTTTATCAGAAATTTTAGCAGTATTTGTGGACCCTTGACTGAAATAATGAGAGGGGATAGAAAAGAGTTTAAGTGGACTAATGGGGCAGAAAAGGGTTTTCAATTGTTGAAACAAAAAGTTACAGAACAACCTATTTTAGCACTTCCAGATTTTAATAAGGTGTTTCAAGTAGATTGTGATGCTAGTGGTACTGCAATAGGAGCTGTTATGAGCCAAGAAGGTAAACCTATTGCTTATTTCAGTGAGAAGTTAAATGATGCCAAGAGGAAATATTCTATTTATGATCAAGAATTTTATGCTATAGTTCAGGCATTAAAAAAGTGGAGACATTATCTGCTTCCTAAGGAGTTTGTTTTGTATACTGATCATCAAGCTTTGCAATATTTGAATAGTCAAGGAAAGTTGAATCAGAGGCATTTGAAATGGGTTGAGTTTTTGCAGAGTTATACATTTGTTTTGAAACACAGGAGTGGAAAGTCTAATAGGGTTGCAGATGCTCTTAGCAGAAGGCAACTATTGCTGACAGAAATGCAGATTGAAGTGGTTGGGTTCAAGGAACTCAAGAATTTGTATCTAGAGGATCCTGATTTTCGTGAAGCTTGGAAAGCTTGTAAAGAACCTGTTACTCTAGACAGGATGAAATGGCTGGATTTTATCATCCAAGATGATATGCTATTCAGAGGGAGTCAGTTGTGCATTCCATGAAGTTTTATGAGGGAGAATCTCATCAAGGAGAAGCATAGTGGAGGATTGGCTAGACATTTTGGTCGTGATAAAACCCTTGGTTTGGTTAGTGAGAATTATTTTTGGCCACAGTTGCAGCAAGATGTGAAGAAGTTTGTAGAGCATTGCAGAGTATGTCAGATGGCGAAAGGAGTGAAGTAGAATACAGGATTGTATCAGCCATTACCTGTACCAGAGAAGCCTTGGGAGGATATCAGCATGGACTTTGTTCTTGGTTTACCGAGGACTCAGTGGGGACATGATTCAATTTTTGTGGTGGTTGAAAAATTTTCAAAGATGGCACATTTCATTCCCTGCAAGAAGACTAATGATGCTGTTCATGTAGCAGAATTGTTTTTCAGAGAAGTAGTGAGACTTCATGGTTTGCCAAAGACCATAGTTTCAGATCGGGACACTAAGTTTGTTGGATATTTCTGGTGTACATTATGGAAGAAGTTGAAGATAGATTTGAAGTTCAGTTCATCACATCATCCACAGACTGATGGACAGACAGAGGTGGTGAATAGGAGTTTGGGAAATTTGCTGAGATGTTTGGTTGGAGATAAGCCAATAGGATGGGATTTGATTTTACCACAGGTGGAATTTGCATACAATAATTCTGTCAATAGAAGCACTGGTAAATCACCATTCCAGATTGTATATGGAAGTAGTCCAAGAAATGCATCTGAATTGAGGAAGATAGATAAAGGAGAAATAAGTAGTGCTGAAGCTGAGGATTTTGTAGAACACTTGAAGAACATCCATGGGGAGGTGAGGAAGCATATTACCAAGATGAATGCACAGTATAAGGCTAAGGCAGATGAGAAAAGGAGGTATAAGGAATTTCAAGTTGGTGATGAAGTCATGGTTCATTTGTGGAAGGAGCGGTTTTCATGGTTCATTTGCGGAAGGAGCGGTTTCCAGTTGGTACATATAACAAGCTGAAAATGAAGAAGTTTGGACCATGTAAGATACTAAAGAAACATGATTCAAGAAATGCATATGAGGTAGAATTGCCTACTGAGCTAAATATTTCACCAGTGTTTAACATTTCAGATTTGACAGAGTATCATGAAGGAGGTGTTGAAGATGAGATCACAGCAGCACAGTGGAGTATTCCAACAACTAGTTCAGACACTAAGGAGATCAAAGATATACTGGACAGTCATGTTGGCAGAAGCACAAGGAACAGGACATATGAAGAATATATGGTCAAGTGGAAAGGATGACCTATTGAAGATTCATCATGGCTAACAAGGGTGGAGGTTAACCGTCTTGGTTTTCCTCTACACACCTGAGTCGTGACAGGGTCACTTCTCAAATTACCCTGGGTGTCTGATGCAGGAGCATCCTGGGTGTAAGAGCAATCTTGCATCACCCAAAAATATTTGTTTTTGCTTTTAAATAAGGGCTATCTTGTGCAGAGCTGCTATTTCTAGAAACTTTCTATTTTTAGTAAGTTGGTCATACGATCTCGGAATGTTCTGATTTCACATGTGGAGGTTCATCTCTGTCATATCAGCCTGCCAGTAAATTTTCATGGCTAGATCAAGTCTGGTTTTGAAGATATTGAAGAATTTCAGTTTTGGAAACAGGGTGCGGAAACTTTGAACTCAGTTTTGAAGGCTTTAGAGGCCCCGGATGAGGTCAAAGTTTGGGCTGAATGAAGCTTGCGTGATTCAAGCGTTGCAGAGCTCCTCGCGCCCTTTCCGAAATGGGGTTACAATAGTTAATCGGGTCAACTGGTGATGACTTATGGTCTTCTGAAGTTGGGTCACCTGAAATGGCAGAAATGGAAGAAAATGATTTTTCCTCAAAATTTCTGTTCGGGTTTCAAAATTTATTTTGAGCCGACTTTGATGTAATAAATTAAAAAATAAAATAATTCTAAGTTTGGTCGGCCCTATGGGCTAAATATCTGGAACATTCCCAGGCGGTGGAAAATTGCCTATATAAGGAAGGCTGTATTATTGTCTTAGGCAGTTCAGAATAGTTCTGGGTAGTAGATCTGGGTAATAGTTTGAGGCTTTGTCCTGCAGAATATTGTAAGGGAATGCCCATGTGGCTTTGCATGTTGTAATTCTGAAAATTTGTAATTCCACATTTGTGGAGATAATAAGAAGCCAATTTTCTATTTTTGCATATTATTGTTGTTGTTTCTCTATGTCTGTTATGTGTTTGTGGTATTAAGGGGAGCACCCTTCATCAATAATGAAGGTACATTCTGATTTTCTATCAAATTTTGGATTCTCTCTGTAAATAACTTGTATATACACTTTTGGCATTATCGTCAAAAAGGGGGAGATATGTATTGAGGGAGATATATGTATAGAAGAAGATTTGTATAGAAACAGTTAGCACATTGAAAGGGGGAGACAATGTATAAAGCTCTATAACAAAGACAAATTTTGAAAAATCAAAATAAAACTCAGCATGATTCATGTATATAAGTTTTGGCCAATAAGTGTTTTTGTCACTAATGCCAAAGGGGGAGATTGTTGGCATTAAGCAGAATTGCCACTAGTGACAACACTTATTTGCATTCTGGGTGCAAACCGAGCAGACAGTGCAAACCGAGCAGACAGTGCAAACCGAGCAGACAGTGCAAACCGAGCAGACAGTGCAAACCGAGTAGATAGTACAAACTGAGCAGACAGTGCAAACCGAGCAGACAGTGCAAACCGAGTAGACAGTGCAAACCGAGCAGACAGTGCAAACCGAGCAGACAGTGCAAACCGAGTAAGTTAGTACAAACCGAACAGGATAGTGTAAACCAAGTAACATCATGTCTACCGAGTCACCAGTATTTACTAAGTTCAAAACCTACCGAGTGATCAGTATGAACCGTGCCTTCACTTCTACTGAGTGCATGATGATGCCGAGTAATGCAGTGGACGCCGAGTATCAGAAAGTCACCGAGTTAGTTTGCAGGAACCGTGTAACCATACTTGGGCCGACTTAGTAGAACATATGTTTATTTGTCAAAGTTGACTTTGTAATTGTAATTGAAATTAATTGTTTAAGACTTGTATATAAACAATGTTGTAAAAATGTCAAAAAAAATGTAAGTAAGAAGAATATATGTGAAAAAGAAAGAAAGGCAGAGATAAGAGAATTACAAAGGGCTTCAGCAGTATAAGGAACAACAAAGACAAATTCATCACAGAAGGTGATCAGTACATCAGTGAATCTCAATCAGCAATCTAGTTGCAAAGCCAGAGATCTACTGTTTCATCCTAACAGGTGAATCAGTACTAAATCCTTTAACTGGGTAGACTTAACAGTCTTTTTTAAAATCTCTTTACCGAGTGCATACTTCATTGTATATTTTGTAAATTCTTTAACAGGGTGGATTTAGCAATCGTTATTGCTCCTAACAGGGCAGATCATCAGAAGTGATCAAATTGTAAGCCTTAACCGGCCAACTTTATTCTGCAGTATTATAGCTTTGTGGGTTTCATCCCCACCCCAGTTTTACTTTCCTTTTGGAAGGTTTCTAGGTAACCAAATCTATGTGTCATTATTGTGAATGCATTTAAGTTTCATGCTTTCTGTATGCAAAGGTTAAAAGTAAATCACATGTTAAATTCAAAGAAAATTTGGAGTTACTGATTCACCCCTCCCCTCTCAGTAACTCGGTTAATTCTTGAATATTTCCAACAAGAAGTATCTTTATATGCTTATGTTAGATTCATCTTGATTTATGATATAGAATTATAATTGAATTTTGAATTCTACATTTTGATATACGTTATCTTATGGAATAGAAATTGAGATGGTTAAGATGTTGATTTCCTAATTAATTTGTTCTACATTTGATTTAGGGTTACTTGTGAAAGTTGAAAATGAACTTACATGTGATGCATATGGAAATAGATTACAGTGTTGTTTATGTATATGATGAGATCATGAAATGCAATTTATTAGTGTATACGTGATTTAATGATAGCATAGATCCTCCTTTGCTTTATATATGATTGTATATGTGGTGATTTCATGAGATACTAATAATTTGATCGAGTGTGTAGGATTATGACCATGGTTTTAAATGTGGGGAAACAAGGATGGATCAATTCTTGCACTTGGTTTTTTTGGAGAGTTCATCTTAGTTGAGACTTATAGCTTAGAGGTAGATTAGGAGAGAGGATTTCAAATTTAAGAAAGAAAGATAAAGGGGATTAGAGCTCCTCATCAAGTTCATCTTGCCATTTTTTCTTGGAGGAAGGTTAGTGCATCTACCATGAAAGGCTATCTCATATGTATTTGTTATGGTTTTGTAAATTCATGTTGTATGTGTGTTGTGTTGATTTAAAGTTTGTTTTCAAGAAGTTTTCTTTTTTTCCTTGGTTTTCTTTATTTGTGTTTTGGGAGTGCAAGAAAATACTCACCCTTGGGAGGGCTGAGAGTCTTGAGGGTGAAGGGGTTAGTTGGGAATTTCTCATTTGTGTAGAGCCCATCCTCTTGGAGGAAGGGGGAAGAAGCATGGTTGTATGGGCATCCATGTTGCCAATTATTTTATACTTTGGGGGCCATAAGGGGAGAGATTATGTTTTATGAAGTGAGAAATGTGGTTATGAAGATGAGCCTTGTGAAGTCAATGTGGTGTAAAAAGGAATTTTTTCTTGTTTAAGAATGACATCCTCCATTGGGTTAATTTCCACCACCCATTCCTGGATCTAATGTGATCCTTTGTGCAAACCATGGGATTTGGGAGTACTTTTTTGTTGTTGTTGTGGTTTTTTAAATCTTATGTGTGTGAGTTTGTTTTTTACCCATCCTCCTTTGTTTTCCCTATCTTGGAGGTGGTCTTGTAATGTCCTTGGCTAGGAGGAGAGCCTCCATGCTCATATTATAAATTGTTTTTCAATTACAGTTTCCATGGATGTTGAGAGGAAGAAGTCTCAAGCTTTGGAGTTTATAATATTCTTGAAGAAACTTTGTGATGTTGAGAAAATTAGGAAAATTATGTAATTTCATTATCATTTATATAAGATCTTTTGCACATAGAGTGTTATTTGTAAGGAAAACTTTATTACATTGGACAAATTTGAAGGAAGTTTTTTATCTCTTTGATTAAAAAAATTTCATGATTTAGTTATTCTTTCTAATGTATGTATTGTTTCATAATGAAGTAAATAAAATTTCAAGCCATAATAATATTTTACTATTTAGAAAGCATTATTCCTTTCACGTAAAAAAAAAAAAGAATTTTCATGGTTTAGATATTCTTCGTAATGTATGTATTGAGTTAAAATGAAGTATGAAAAGTTAGGACATTCGTATTATTTTCCTTTTCTATTTTGGAAGCAATAAAGTATATATGTATTTATGTATTATCATATATAAATGTATATATATTATCATATATACACATGTACCCTTATAATGTGTAAATTGAATAGATGAGCACACTTATATTGTCTTATCTCTTTCTTTTTCTTTTTTTTGATGAATAGAGGTCTTCACTATTAATAGAAATATTAAAGTACAATATTCACAAAAAAGGGCTTGGGGAAAGAGTCACCCAGCAAGTACACATGACACTTAGGCTGAAAACACAACTATTCATAAAAAAAAACTATAAAACCAAAAAACCCTCAGACTACGAGAGCAATAGAAAAAGAGGGAGGAGGATCTTTATCATTCGGATTGCCCCAGACATTGGGCCCAGGAGTCTAATCAGTAATGGCCTAGCCATCTTTTGGATCTTCTTTTTCAACTTCTCCTTCCTCCCGCTTGGGTGAGATAGCCAGTGCTAGGTGAGGGAACTTTCCTTGATTATTAGGAGTAGAGGCCAAAGGCCGAGCAAAAGCAGTAGTAGTGGAAGCATGCACAAGAGGCCAACCAAAACCCACATCCCTCCGAGGAGGAGGGGAGGTAGAGTGATGATGCCATTGCTATAGAGCCCTGGAGTGTCTGGCAGAGGAGCTCCAACTGTGATGTCAGCCCCTAGGTGGCATACAGTTAGCTGAGAGATAATCTGGAGGCACTCGAGCAACAGTGCAAGGGGAATTGCCCCAGTGATGGAGCAAATCCTGTAAGTGGGAAACCTCCAAGGCCACCTTATCTGCTTGCACCTAGTTCTGCATCATTACATTGTTACAAATACAATCTTTATAAAAAAGAGAAACATGATTATCCCGACAAATGTGAGAAAAAAGCACAGTGTTTCTATCTTTCCACAGAGTAAACAAAATTTCTAGCCTAAAAGTATGCCATATCTGGGTGAACTAGGAAGGCATTCTAGGAGAGTCACTGAGAAGAGCCATATGCCAAGAAAAGGGCTCTGGCTTGAAGGGAGAAAAAAAGTCATGAATCTAACTCCAGTAGTTTTGGGCACGATGACAAAACCAAAAAATATGCATGAGCATCTCTGAGTGACCATAAAAAGGGCATTTAGGGTCAAGAACCCCCATATGCTAAAGTCTAGCTCCAAAGGGTAAGCCCTGGTATAACAAACTGTCATGCCCAAAATAAACATCCAAAAAAAGCGTAACAATTTTTTTTGAAAGATGATATGAAATAACATATGACTATGTCAACACTTCGCTCTACTAAGCCTAAGGATCGACACAGATACTCCTATGCAAAAGCGGTTAGGGATGTGCTTGTAATGACTATAACAATAGGAGGATCTAGCAAGGGGAATCTCCAGTCCCATTATCAGAATGGACTTAATTGATTTGACTTATTAGTTTGTTAAGAAGTTCCACTGCTACCAGTGTAAGAACCTAACCCAACAAGACTACTAGATAATCGTTTAATTCATTCTTAGTTAGGTTGGAACATTAATACTACTAACTAAAAGCCTAATACACTAATACCAGATTTGGGACTTAATGGTTTAAGGATAATAATTGACAGATCTAGCTTACTAAATATACTCGCTAATCCTACTGAATCTAATCAATTGAGTTTCCAACATACCAAAATATGCTTTAGATTAATAATCAAGTTACAAATTAAACACACCTAATTAACTATATGATAGCCTCGTTAAAACTATAACACTTAGATAAAATAAACTACTAATAATAATAATGTGAGATTAATAACTAGTATTAGCAAGCCTAATGGGGTGGGCAATTAAAATAACAAGATAATGTTATTAGTGGAAAAGGAATAATTTATTATTTATTTTTTTACCACTACATAATAGTAATAACATAAAAAGATCAAATTCAAAATAAACTAAACTAAACTCTAAATCCTACTAAGCTACTATTCAAACCCATAACATCCACCTATTCCCACTAGCTTCCCTACAAGCTAGACTAAGCCCTAGGCAAAGTGGGCACATTTCTAGGCAAGGGAGGGAAAATCAAGTGGGCCCCACTCTTCTCATGAAGAGGATTTTCGCAACCCAAGGCTAATGAATGAGAGAAATGGTTTAAAAGTCAAACCAAGTGGAAGACAATTAATCTGCCTTCCCCAAGGAGGAGACCAAGAAGATGGTACGTAGGACAAGGAATGGAGTACTTTTTATGACAAGAGGGAAATGTCAGACTTAAAGTTCTAAGTCAGGTACGCATGTAAGGGGGTAACTTGAAAGTTGGCAAATGTATTAAAGCCTTGACAACCATTTGTGCATAGAACAAGGGACTAAAGTAAAATAACAGTGCTTTAAATCTTTTTGCTGACAAGGATCACTTCTCAAGGCCCCTTTGTACCCACGTAGGGAGGTTTTTGGTTAAGAAATTTAACATAAAGCTTTCCCAAGCCCATCACCTACGCCTAGGAAGAGAGCTTTAGTGGGGCCCACTAGCTTGGTCATGAGTGGAGGTATATTAAACACCCACTTTAGCATTATATATGCTAAGTCTTTATTTTAGTGGTAGTCTAGGGTATGTTTTAGTTTAGTTAACTTTATTTAGTGCATAAATAATAAAAACAAGGAATATTCTCTATGTAGTATGGGGATAATTTTATCCCCATACATTTTCCAGAGAGCAAAATTGCTCTTGCAAATTCTGGAAGTGTCTTTTTTTTTTTTTTTTTACAATATGACTAATACTTCATCAACTTGATCTCTTTGTTTTATTTACTAGCCATAGGTGAGGTGTTTAGAATGCAATTAGTGGTTTAGTTTAAGAGTTTCTCAAAGAAGGAAATAAGTAAGTCTTTAATGCATATATGTCTCTCATTGATATTTCATCTTATCAGTTATTCCATGGATAATTCTTTTGAAAGAGAATAAGAGATGATCAAGTTTCTTCATCCAAGTATGGTCTATTTAAGTATGAGTTTGGTCTACCATAAGATATATTGCAAGGAGCTTTCAACTATGAATCCAATTATTAATATTTTCATGGCTATCCATATTAATGCAATTTTACATACTATTGAATGATTTCATATCTTCTCTTGCCAACTTTGAATAACTTTTTTTTTAAAGAAAATAACTCCACTATCTTAAGAAGCAAAAATCAATTAGACAAGATAGAAATACATTGCATTTTCATTATAGACATCCTATCAATTTCATTACATAATCTCTATGATGAAGAAGCATTTACACTACAATTATATATTACACTTTGATGGAATACTCAATGAGAGATCAACATAAAAGAGCTACTTCACTTCATCATATTACATATACCCTTTCATATACATCTACTATTTTACAATGAACTCAATAATGGAAATTCCTTACAATATACAAGAGAGAAAGATCTCCTTCAAGGTCAATAATACAACAACTTAGGAGAGTTGATACAAGCTCAACAAGAGAAACTTCTTCAAGCTTTTCCACTTGGGTGTTGACCTCAAAACTTGCAACAAAGGAGAGAACCATGGGTGCTCACCACCCAACCAAGGTCTCTTATGAGACCACCCCCAAGCTTGGAGAACCAAGGCTAAACGGGTATGAAACAAGATCAACAAGATGCTCACAAACAATTTACACAAATGCACATACAAAAAATTACTCCCTTCCAAGGTTACACAAATGAGTCTTACAAGCTCATTGAGAGGGTGGAGGTGGGCTTTTCCAAGGGGAGAATGCCATTACATACAAATTTTCTCACCATGAGTATTCACATGCCTCTTCAAGGCTACATATCCAAATGCCTCTTCAAGGCTACATATCCATGCATATCCAAATGCCTCTTCATACACATACTTTTCTTAACATCCTCTTCAAAATACAAGAATGCAATGGCTTGCATGGTGCCCATACACCATGGACTTATCCCTCTTCTCCAAGAGAAGAGACTCTCACCTCATGGAGAGCCCAACTAACCCCTCCACCCATAGACCACTTCTTACCTTCCCAAAAGGGTGAGTAATGCCTCACACCCATAAACAAGAACTCCCTCAATCAAGCAAAAAGAACAAGATCAAACCATGAAATCAAACCCAAAATCCCTCCCTTACAACACATTGCCACAACAAGAATCAAGATTCATATACATGAGAGGGAAAGATACAAGCTAATCTAATGCACAAGTAGAAATACTTCCATGAGAAGAGTAACCAACCTCCACAAGTGTGATGGAAATGGAAATTTGAGAAGAGCTTATCCACTTTTCTTCCTCCTCCAAAACCCTAAAGTCTCTAAAATTAGAGAGTGGGTGAACACCCTCTAATTCTATCCAAGGCCTCTAAAAAGGGCTCCAAATTCTACCCACCCACCAATCATAATTGCAGATTTGACTCTAAGGTCTCCTTGATTTCCCTTGTCCCCCGATGATTAATGCTTGATTGGAAGGAAAGGTGAAGTTGGGTAAGGGTCCAGATCCATCCAATCTCGTAGGTAAGGGTAAATGGGTTCAAAAAAGGGTTGCCAAAGTCTCTAGGGGGTTTAGGATATGCTCAAAACCTTCCTAACCCATACCCCTAACATTAAGATACATAAATTATGCCAAAAATGACCCCTAGAACTTCTTATTGGCCTCTAGAAGTGGCTGGAGTAAAATAAATTTAAATGAGTACATTACAAGTGTCAAGTGACACTAAGAATTGCACATTACATACAAATGCCAAGAAAGACAACATGAAGCTAACTACTAATGCACGTGAAAATTCACTTTTACGACAAGTTCACATTACAATGAGGCTTTGTAATCCCACATTGGACTAAGCCTTCGTTTACTCAGTTCACATGTGTTTAACCTTGGTTCTCTGATAATTCCCATGGTTCTCATACCTACACACTTCACATCGAGCATCATTAGTTCAAGATGATAACATTGCATGAAATATACATATTCAATTTCCTATTATTTATCATAACCCAATATGTATAGCTCAATTCAAATCACAATTTCCCATTCAATAATATTCGAACATCATACATACATAATCATCATGTGCAGTATTCAAATCTAACATGAATAATTTACTCTAATAACCATGCATAATCAACATCATGATGTACTCTAGATTCACATCCACACATACATAATATAATAATCACCATCAAAATATCATATCTTGAGTCTCAATCCAAAATAGATCAACAAGTGTATCACTGTATCAAAATGCAGAAAAGGAAAGATGCTATGACAGGTCAGGGTGAGGCCTCACACAAACACCAGGAAAAATGAGCAATTTTAGGCTCAGTAATAGAATCCCAAATAGTGTGAAATCTCCAACCCTAGCTCTTCTAAGAAAAAGAAAGATGCCAACGGTGGTTGAGAGAATCAATCATGGGAAAATGAGGCATAAGACAAGAATACCCAAGCTTAGGCTTGTAACTAGTGAAAGGAGTGGTAGCATACCACTTCTTGTCTTTCCACCATGAGCTGACTGACTGAATTCCTAGCTTGTACAAGAGGTGAGGCTGAATGGCATAAACTAGCAAGTCAAAAGTTTGACGATCTAGGTGGATGAGCCAAAATTGAACTCAGAGATCATCCCAAGATCAGAGACTCATAGCGGCTATGGAGAAAACATCCTTGGGGGTTTGAATGCCATGCTTGTGAAATCAAAGAGCACTAACCCCTTGAATTTTGGCAAGAGGAATCCCTTGCTAGGCAAAAAGAGGAGACCATTAAATGTTCTGCTAGTTGAAAGAAAGACCATCTTGAAACCCATTCCCAGCCCACCGAAGCCATGGCTTGATAGAATCCCAAGCTTTCCAAATACTTTTGGTGACAAAAGTACCCTAGATCTGGATAGGCTCCCTCATAACTAGCAGGGTTTGAAAGCCAATCACCTTCTAGGTAGGCTTGTGAAGAGGAAAGCCTAAGGAAATGTAGTGATGAAGTAGAATTTTCTAGGATTCATTGCCTGTGATGCACCGCAAAACTCACTTGGCACAAAGGGCATGCCCTTTCTTCTAGGTATCAATTAATCCAAGCCCACCAAAGGACTTTAGAAGGCAAAAAAAGTCCTAGGAAACTCTATGAAAGCCTTGGTGATCAATGTCAGAGGCCTAGAGAAAATCCTGAAGAAGTTTCTCAAGCCATTTGTAGGAGGCTTTGGAAGGGGCCCAACAAGAGGAGTAATAAACATGCATGGTAGCTAAGACTTTGGAGAAAATCTATAATTTTCCTACGAGGGAAAGTAGCTTCATGATCCAGTAGGTAAGCTTTTTTTCAATCTTCGCAAGAGCTAAATTCCATAGATCAGTAGGATTGCCTTGAAAAGAAAAAGGAATACCCAAAAATTGGAATATCTCGACATGTTGAATTCTTATCTAGCCAAACTGAGAAAGCTAGGGAGGCTAAGGAAGAGTTGACTATCTATAACAAAGGGTTTTGTGCCACTAGATGGCTGAGCTAGAAGCCAAGAAAAAGGTGTCTAAACACTGCAAGGCTGCCTTGATATTCTCTTCATCCTCCACTAGAGTGAGGAAGGAATCATCGGTGAAATGGCCATTGAAAAGCTATTGGGAGGAATTCAGAAAGGAGATTCCCTTAACCCTTCAGCCACTAACACATAAAGAGCTAGAGCCAAAGGGAAACCCTGTCAAATGGAACAGAAAAGCCTAAAGGTGGAAGACTGGTGGCCATTGATGGTAATGTAGGCAGAGGCATTATTGAAGAGCATCTACATAGATTGAATAAATCTTGAGCTGAAACCCATAGTGTGAAGCATCGCAAGGATAAAATGTCATTCAATATGATCACAAGCTTTAGAAAAATCAATTTTGAGAAAAAGGGCTTTCTAGTGAGACTTACGAGCCCATTCCATACCTTCCTAAAGAGAAATGATGTTGTCAAGAATAAATATTGACTTAATAAACCCTATTTTCTCAGGTCAAGAAATTTGTGGAAGCATGTGTCAGATCTTGAGAGCCAGTGCTTTCACAATGATCTTGTATGAGACATTGAGCAAAGTGATGGGCCACTAGTTACAAATATCCTCAGGATCCCTAGCTTTGGGAATGAACCTGATATTCCCCTAGTTAATGATATCCCCAAGAGATTGGGTATGAAAGGCTTCACGTAGACCTGGTTGAGATCTAGACCAATGGCATCCCAATGCATTTTGTAAAGCTCATAGGGAAAGCCATCACAATAAGGGGCTTTATCATCAGCCATGGCAAACACAGCTTCACAAAGATCCTGCAAGGAAATAAATTGGTCACAAAAGACCCGCTGAGTAGGGGAGACACACTGAGGAACCACCACGATGCAATCTGTAAGATCTTTCTCGCTAGTAGGAGAGTGGCCATGAGTAGCAAAGACTTGTTCATAGTGGTGAAACAAAGGCTTGCAAAACATTAGGAACCTTTGTGAAAAGGGAATGACCTTCTCAAATTCTAGAAATGCCCATACTAGTATGTTGAGGATGGAGGGCAGTAAAAAATTCTTTTGAGACTTGGTCTCCAACCTTTAGCCAGTGCACCCAAGCTTTGATCTAGGTTCCTCTGGTAGCATGGTTGTCAGCCACTTGCTTCTAGTGGCGTAACTTGGCAAGATTAATTTGTAACTCTTGATTGAATAGGTCATGAGCTAAAGCTTCAGTGGCAACACACAAAGGTTTGGTGTTGACATCATAGGCTCTATGATGATAGTTGGCCAATTGCCTACCATAGATGTGCAAGAAATGAGTCATACACCTGATGGCATCATTCCACCATTGAATCCATCTTGTCAAGTGGGTGGGTCTAGGCTCAAGGTTCCAAACCTCATGAATGTTTGGCCATAGTGGAAGGATGATGAAGGATAGAAGTATTAAAGTAGAATTGCATGGTGGGAGGCCTAGCCTTAGCTGTCTACCAAACAACATTAAATTGGATGGGAAAGTGTTCTGACAAGTTCACATCAACAAGAGGAGTGACCGGTAAGGCTTGCTTTTTAGAAAAGGAAAAAAAATATTGAGCCGAGATCATGGCATGATTAATCCTTTTATGAATTCTATCAGAAGAAGCCCTATAATTAGCCCAAGTGTGCCAGGCCCCATCAAAACAGCGACGGCCCACATTGGGATCAAAAAGCCCTAACTTATTATGCATGTAGTACTAGGCTTCTCTTTCACTGACTATCCATCAAAATTGTACAAAACCATCCTTGTCAGATGCCATCTCCACCATATGAAAGTCCCCACAAACAAGCCAGGTAGCGGGTGGTAGAGAATCTACAAGCCAATGCCATAGGTGAGATCTTTCAACAGCATCATTGGGAGCATAAACATTAGCTATGCCAAAGGAGTGATTCTCAATGATCAAAGTGGCCCAAAAAAACTCATTGCATGGGATCAGAACCATGGCTAACTAGTAGGGAATTCCAATGAGGAGAGAGGAGAGTAACAACTTCGCCTCAGCTAGCCTCCTGCTAAGAACAAAGAACCATGCTCTTAGGCCAAATAACTTTACAAGCAGCATCAAGCATGAAACCAAAAATCTTAACTTCCTAGAGGCATAAAACATCCAGATGACAAAAATGCTTAAGGAAATCCCTGATAGAATATTTTCTATTGTAGGTCTGTTAACCCTATGAACATTCCATGAGATGTACTTCATGGAATAACAGTGTTGTCCATTCCATCCTTGTCCCCAAGGGAGTCAAAGCCATTAGACAAATATTATGCCGCTTATCTTGCATGCCATTGAATTTAGTCTTAGCATGCCTAGAAGGGCTGTGAGAGAAGCAGAAAGAGCTGGAAGAAACAATCTCGACAATCATCGAAGGCATGCTAGTTGGAGGAGCGGAAGCTTGGGTGGTGGAAACATTTTTCTCCTACTCAACAATGTTTGAAACTTTCATAACAAGGGTTTCCAAAAAAACTATGTTATTAGAAGGTGGTGAATGAGAGGTGGGAGCTGAAATAGGCTGCTTGTGGGGCTTGTTACAATGATCGACAGTGACCCATTCATCTATTTTTCAATCTTCTTTCTTGCTAGCCTCAACCAGCTATGAACTAGCATCCTTTGGAGGAGGCTTGGTATGAGGCACTACCAAAGGGTAGTCCTTAATCTTGTGCTCCACAAATTGACATTGATAGCAAGTATTGGAAGATTAAGATAGAGCATCTTCTGGGTGAAGGTGGTATCACCAAATTGAATCTTTATGGATTCTTTGAGATCCCTAGAAAGGTCAACCTCAACACAGAGCCTCTTGTGAGGGCATAGATTAAGAAAATGGTCATGCTCAAGACATATAGCCCTATCGAGCTTCTGTACTATGGCTTGTATGAAAGGCCAATAAGGTAAGGGAAGACCAAGGAACTTGACCCACACTGGGACCTTGAGCTTCTTGTCATCAGAGACAAAGAAGTCGTGAAACCAGCATTGGAAGATTAACAGTGAGGCCCTAATATTCCAGGGACCTTTGGCAAAGATAGCATCCACATGGGAGGGGTTAGAAAAGTGAAAAAGAAAAAAGCCTTTGGTAAGGCTCTAAATGCCTTCTAGGTGGATTCCATGAGGGAGTCCAATTCTTGCAACCTAGTCCTCAAGAACATGTTTAGGGCGGTTGTGACCTAGAAAATAGCTAATCAGGGTGTGCGATTCAAGCCAAGTGCATGCATCATTGAATTCATTAATGGGTAAAACAATATTAGGCTAGGCCATACCTCATGGAATACTTTGGGTACAAACTTGCAGGGCCATTTGCTTGGCGGTGCCATTGCGATCTGAAACCACACCAAAACCAGCATCAACTACTTGGTGGGAAGTGGCCGGAGCCATATATATTAGGCTATTTCTCGCAATAACTATGGTATGTGGGAAGGATGGGACTGCAGAAATTGACACAAGGTGAAAAAACCCTAGCAGAGCACAGAGCGAGCATGGCGTCTTATCTCATTGAATAAATATACCCATGTAAATGCATATATGCATATCTCTATATATAAATATATCAATATACATTCTTGATATATCAGTATATTTATACATAAACAAAATATTGATATATTTTACCTTTGTGTATTTATGTATTTGTAAGAATAAATAATATATATATATATATTAATATATATATATATATATATATATATATATATATATGTGTATATATATATATATATATGTATATATATATATATATATGTATATATATACATATATATATATATATACATATATATATATGTATATATATACATATATATATATATATACATATATATATATATATATATATGTATATATATACACATATATATATATATATCTATATATATATGTATATATATACATATATATATATATATATATATGTATATATGTATATATATATATATGTATATATATACATATATATATATATATACATATACATATATATATACATATATACATATACATCTATATATATATATACATTTATATATATATACATCTATATATATATATATATGTATATATATATATATATAGATATATATATATATATAGATATATATATATGTATATATATATATATGTATATATATATATATAAATATATATATATATATATAGATATATATATATATACATATACATGTATGTATATATATATGTATGTATATATATATATATATATACATGTATGTATATATATATATATATATAATATATACATGTATGTATATATATAGATGTATATATATATATGTATGTATATATATATATATATGTATG